>JAIWND010000002.1:1200000-1790000 GCA_025330725.1 Chlamydoabsidia padenii | reverse complement strand
CACAAAGACAGACAGCCAAGAAGCTTTTCAATTCGCGAGAAAGTCGTTCGGGGTTCTTCAAAGTGGGAGTTCCATTGGTTGCAATAAGATAAAGCGCCTTGAGAGGTTCTTCGTCCAGATAAGGAGGTTCGTTTTCAATCATTTCAATAGCCATGATACCTAATGACCATATATCTACTTTGGATCCATATTCTTTTTGTTTGACCACTTCGGGAGCCATCTATTACATACCAAAAAAAAAAGAGGGGGGTAAGTTCATCTACCGTATTCCTTTTTTTTTTTTTTTTTTTTTTTTTTTTTTTTTTTTTTTTTTTTTTTGGTTGGTAAACTTACCCAGTAGGGAGTACCGACCATGGTCGCCCGTTTTCGTTTTTGATCACTGAGCTTGGCACAGAACCCAAAATCACTAATCTTAACATGACCTTGGGCATTCAGGAGAATGTTATCTGATTTGATATCTCGATGAATAATGTCCTGACAATGCAAATGATGAAGTCCTGCAGTGGTCTAAAGTTTAAAATAATAATAAAAAGTAAAAAGGATGTTTAGTAATAATAATAAAAACAAAGTATGTGTGTGTGGAACTTACTTCATAACAAATAGTGGCAATTTGTTGTTCAGTCATGGTATTGTTATCAATCACATCAGTCAAAGCACCGCCCTCCATATATTCCATCACCACCCAAAGTTCGCTGTTCTTGACAAGGTAAGAATCCAAAAAGTTGACAATGTTTCGATGTTGGGATTCCTTCATGACGAGAATTTCCTGTACGATCTGGTCTTTGCGAGGTTGTTGAGCCAAATACATTTGCTTGATAGCCACCTTTGCGTTTGTAACCAAAGATGCAGCGACATATACTGATCCAGAAGCACTAAAGAAGAAGAAAAGAGGTTAGATAGAAGTTTTTTTTGGGGGGGGGTGAGGTATAACGCATATTACCCTTGACCAACACGTTTGATACGTTTGTAAGAATCATTTGGATCACCGCGATTGACCACCGTACCTAAAGAGAGAGATTAAAAGGTTAGAGATGACAAGTATAGATAATGGGTTGATCCTATTACTTACGCAGTTTATCCATGACTTGAGCTTCAGTGAGGGTACTGATACGCTGTTCCACTTTCTTCTTGGGAGAAGGACCAGCAGAGACCATAGCCGCCGCCTTTTCACGTTCTTGTTGCCTACGTTCATTTTCCTGAAGCAATCGTTTTTCCTTTTCACGTTCAAGCAATTCCCGTTCCCGCCGTTCACGTTCGTACATGTTGCTGCGTTCATCGTGGATATGAGTGCTGCTGCTTCGAGCTGGGTTACGAGTAGGTGGATAGTGTTGCCTTTGTTGTTGAGAAGAGTAAGCAGTATGAGATTTGGAAGGTTCCATTCGAGGATAACCAGAAGAAGGAGAAGAAGGAGGTTTGCTGTTGCTAGGTCGAGTCCTTTGTTGTTCGTCACGACTAGATCTACCACCATATGCCTATTAATAGTAATAAAAGAAGAAAGTAAGATATAATGTTTTGTTTCCACTTTATGGTTTCTTTTTCCTTTTTAGAACTTACAGGGTGTGTTGGAGAAACGTCGTAAGCTCTAGGTGATCGGGGTGAGGTTGGTAGTCGAGGACTTTGAGTACGGTTGATAGACATATCATCCATCATGTCTTGCATATCTCGTTCAGATCTTCTTGGTGAGAGTGGTGGTGGTGCAGGTGCTGGACGAGGTGGAGGTCGATGAGGCATTGTGTTGTGTTGAGATGGTGCAGGTTTCGCTTGGTTACGGTAATGTGATGATCCTTGTTCTTCTTCTTCTTCACGTTTGGTTTGTTCAGTATAAAACTCCAAGACATCCAACACAGCTTGAGGATTCTTTGCAGCATCTTCAGCAGTAATGGCAGATCCTTTCAAAAGTTGTGTCCATTGATCAGGTAAACCCTAAGTTTAAAATCAAAGATGAATCAATTGAATTCTCCCCATCCCTTCATAATACTTACACTAAATGCACCAGATATAGGATCAAATCCAACATGGACTTCATGTACAAAGTTGGTTGGTCCAGAAGCCCCTACAGGTGATCGCTTTTTTTTAAATAAAAAAAAAAAAAAAAAAAAAAAAAAAAAAAAAAAAAAGATAAAGTACGGTTAGATAGTGATTTTTTTATATGAATCGTCCCACAACTTACGTTATATATTTCGTCCATCCAGCTATACAAGTCTTGATCACTTTTACAAGCAACATAGAAGGTTTTTTCCTTGCTTCCAATTTCAAAACAGTAGGGCTTCAGATCCGTACGAGTCACATGTGTAATGTCCCTTAATAAAATTACAGCAACACATTGATTGGTTTGCTAATGTAAAGACAAGATAATGTTAGAAATCAGTATACAAGTCCCATCTTGTGTAATATAAACTTACTTCATTTCTATGTAAGGTCAATGCTTGATCACGAAGAATAAAGTAACGTTTCGACCAAATCCAAGACCGTAAACCATCTTCCTTCACAGAAAGGTATCCACTTTTGATAATTTCTGTCATAAGAAGAGCTATCACATGAAAGAATGAGGTTAATAAAATACACATATATGACTTTTATCAATTTACCTTGAGTATATTGGTCCTTGTTCTTTGGAGGGTATGATTAATCAGAGAGAAGAAAGAAAGAGAGGGCGCGCTCCTCACAGACTCCAGAAAAAAAGATAATAAAGTCGATTTTTAAATCCCGATAGAAAAAAGCGACTCTGTGCTTCAAATAAACGTTAGTTTGATTTCTGAAAGTTACACGACCATACAAATCCTCGTGTCTTTCAATGGAGGCATTCGAACCTTAATGCTATTTCCTTCTTGTTCGCAGATTTTTAATCAGTACCCCGCCAAAAAAGAAGGGAACCCTGATTTC
The DNA here is from genome assembly GCA_025330725.1 of Chlamydoabsidia padenii. NCBI lineage: Eukaryota > Fungi > Mucoromycota > Mucoromycetes > Mucorales > Cunninghamellaceae > Chlamydoabsidia > Chlamydoabsidia padenii. Next base: position 1,787,117 of record JAIWND010000002.1, on the reverse strand, counting down.
CTTTTTAAGAAGTCTCTCCCCCCCCCTCAACAAAGTAACCGATTCATGGTAAGCTCTATCACATATCCAAATGATGATGTTCGGAAATTATCCTTTTTTCATTTTATTACTGTTTTTCATGAAGACAAAGAAAACCAATTCATTTCTTCTTCTTCTCTATCTCTATCTCTAGGACCAACAAGTCATGACTTTTTTGAAATCGGGACAGCCCATTCATACCACAGGCAAGAACTTGGCTGGGTTATGGAGACCCTCATTTGTCAAGACAGACAAGAAACTTTATGTGTTTGGAGGAGGTGGTAATGTCACGCATGATCTTCATGTACTTCACTTTGATGATATGCGATGGGAGACCATTCAGGTAAAAAGGAAACATGCCTACATAATGTAAACTGTCATGCATAAATTCTTACTTTATATGCTTATTTTCTATCTAGGCGGTTGAGGGAATATCTCCTAGTAAAAGATACGGGCATACAGCTACTAGATGGAACAACTCTTTTATCATTTTTGGTAACTGGTGATTTTGCATGAATGCCACTCTTCTTTTTTCTAACTCCGCTATTTTTTTTCCCCCTCTCAAGGTGGTTGTAATGAATTCCAAGATTACTGTAATGACATTCATATATTCAACTTGGACACACTAACATGGTCCCAACCTACCATCAATGGAACTATTTCTGCTCGCTATTTACATACATCGGTGGTTTATGATGATAAACTTTTCGTTTATGGAGGGTTTGCAAAGAGCGCTGACTGTAAGTGACCTTGACGAAAGCGGTATTTGAAACTTTTTTTTTTTTTTTTTCACTTCCTCCTACCCACCCACTTTTCTACTTTTCTTCTCTCACACTTTTTCCATTCATCATGTAGGTACCTATGTTTTGGAGGAAATGAATATATTGGATTTGAAAACGATGATATGGTCTCGACAACACGATGTCCACCCTCGTTATAATCATTCAGCAACTCTTGTTGGTAGTAAAATGTATATTTATGGCGGTAAAGACGAACACGGCAATACGGTGTCTGACCTCCTTGTAATCAACCTCCAATCCACCACTCAACAATATACTTGTCGCCTTGTTCTTAGTGGTGCCTACAATACTCAAATGGCTCTACTAAAAAGTCAACACTTTTGCGATGCTGTTTGTGGGAAATTACTTGTCTTTGGTCGATTCCTGGTGAAACCCAATACTCTTTTACAGCAACAACAACAGCAACAAGCAAATGATAGTAATCTTGGTTATAGTTTATGGATGCTGGATTTGGATACTCTGGAATGGGAACGACAGGAATGTGATGCACATTTTGAAGTCGGTGGGTGGAATTACTTTGCTATCATTAAAGAAATACATACTAGTGTACCGATCATTGAAGATGACCTAGCAGCAGAACAAGCTCAAGCCACCACTCATCACCTCCTTTTCCTTGGCAACACTGACCCTTATCGTCCTCAAGGCTATGATCACTTTAGGTAAACTCAACTCGATTCAAATTGATCTTCTTAACCAAATATTTTTTCAAATAGGGACGCACTTGTCATTAATGGGGAATCACTTGGACTCTACGATATTTCGCCTGGACTATTTATGACCGAATTTGCTCCTGTACTGAACAATCCTGAACTATCTGACTTTATGATCGTACCTTCCAATGGCCAACCTATCCATGTCCATCAAGTAATCCTTATGACCAGATGGCCTCACTTTAGAAACATATACAAATCAGGCATGGTGGAATCAATGGAACGACGAATTGATATTCCCGAATCACACCAAGTGGTTATGGCCTTTCTCAAGTACCTTTATACCGACCAACTGGATGAACACGAACCATGGCCGGTGATATGTGAACTATTGGTGGTCGCCAACATGTACTTGCAACATCGATTGAAGAAACTCTGCTGTCAACGACTCTATCAACGACACTTGACGGTGGGAAGCTGTGGGATGATCTTTGAAAAGGCGATTCTCTCGGATGAAATTGGGCTCAAATTACTCACATTGGATTTTATGTTTCGCCATTATGGATCAGTACTCAAATCGAATGTGCTGATGCATGTATCGCCCTCTGTACAACATGCTTTTTTGGAGGCGGTGCCCGAAGATGCAGTGTTGGATGTCGGTCGATCACGGTTCTTGTCTTCTGCTTATACTACTGCCACCAATATCACCATCCCGCACAGCTTCAGTCATGGTATTCTTCCTGTGCATCGCATGGATATGGATGATTCATCACAAGTCTCGGCAACACTACCAATTTATATGACTTCCTCCACTTTGACTTCCTCCTCTTCCTCCTCTTCCTCTTCCTCATCATCACCAGCGACTTCGTCTTCTTCCTCGGCAACTTTATCACCACCGTCAATATCTCAACAATCACAACCACAATCACTCATATCTTCAGCAATTCAACTACCACAAAGGGTCAGTGGGGTGACAGGACTACAAAGGACAACAATCACGGGTGGAGTACATAGTAATAGTGTAGAAGTATAATATAGTAGAATAGGAACTTTTTTTTAAAAAAAGAAAACTAAACAAATAAAATCGTTTTTAACTGTTACCCCGTTTGTTTAACATACCACAACTTGGTAGTGATTCAGCTCAGAATGATCTGAGTTCAACCTTTTTGTTTGTATTCATCCTATAATTCAATTTGATTTATAGACAGTAGTGGAGATTTGGCATTTTTAACCAACTTCATCGATTTTCCTTCAAAGAGACTGATCTACATTCGTTTGTTCCATTGATGTATATCAAGGGACCTTGTTTCCTCTTGGTATCAGTAACTTTCGAGTACAGTATACTATGCTTTTAATACAATTCAAATGAAAATAATAGGCACAGTAGATACCACAGAAATATCGGGATTTAAAATACACAACCCGCTTTTTGTGTCACAGTCCAACTGGTGTCAATGGATGGACGAGGACAAGCACAGGAATACAACACGACGAATAAAAATTTTCAAAACTGGTATCCACTGTTCACTTATTGGGGCATTGTCTTTTTTTTTTTTTTTTTTTTTTTTTTTTTTTTTTTTTTTTTTTGCATAATCAACACTTGCGCCATTTTATATCATCATCTTCCCACTTTATACAATGTACATTGACAATAACAGTACAGTACACACCTGGTTTTTAGTTTTATTTTTTTAAAAGAGAGAGAGAGAGAGAGAGAGCGCGCTATATCTAATGATTATATCTATCGCATCCAAGCAGTCAAAGCAAACCGATCCTTCTTGGATGGTAATACAGCATGATCGACCACCCCACTAAGGAAGATGACGATGCGACCGAGTAAAGGATGAATGACCCGATCGGCGGCATCCAGGCCAGCCCCACCATCGACCAGGTTGATATCATGAGCCGCCCCAAACAATTGAAGTTGCCCACCATCGGTTGGAGTGAAACCTGGGTTCAAATACACTATCGCCGTGATCCTTCGTTGAGATGTATCGTCAGGGTTATCGGTTGGTAAAGCATCGCGGTGTTTTTCATATCGAGCATTACCAGGGTGATAATAAGCCAATTGGTATTCGGTCTTGCCATTCAGTCGGACCATGGAAGCTAAATCTTGATGGAGTGGACCATGGATGAAATCAAGGACTTTTTGCAAGTAGGGTGGATTCGTCGTCTTGTTTTCCGGGTCAAGCCTAAAAGAGAGAGAGAGGGAATGAGAATTTGATAGTGCGTCTTTTATGGTGATGGTTTCTTACCATACGATCGCATCGTCACGAGCATTGACATCACGGTAAGGATCTTCTTCGTTATCTTTGACTTGACTAGCAGGTATAAAGGCACCATTTTCCAACATGGTATCCGCTTCTTGTCGAGCACCTATATGCACCAATACCACCACCACCACCACCACCCAATTAATACATTTGGCCTAAATAATCATTCTTTTCCTATTTACATTTTACACAGTCCAAATCCAATAACGTATCCAATTGAGTCCAGCCATGAGCATATAATTCTTCCATGGATTTGTTTGTCAGACATTTGAGTTTCCAGTCGTGTTCGTGCTTCTGTGCTGTCAAGGTGTTCAGTTCATGATAAAACAAACGTTGAGCTACCGTGAGAGGATTGGTTTGTTGATCCAAGTAGTGTAAAAGATCGGTTTCCGTCATTTCTTCTACTTCTTCGACTTCTTCTTCTTCATCAGGGTTGTATTCGTAATCAGAAGGAAGATCGCTCTTGTCGTCGGGGAAGTCGGGTAGATCGGTTATGGCGGTTGAGGCTGCTGCACGCAGAATACGTGATTCCAAACTATTTTCGTGAGACATTGTTAAAGAAAAGAAGAAGAAAAAAAAAAAAAAAAAAAGTTTCAATCTAAAAAATATCCCCCCGTCAAACCATTTAAAAGCCCGATTCTGGTGTTGACAGTAATATACTACTTTTTTATTCCACACAATCAATCAATCAAATACTATACTACACAAATTATCTAGTTTTATCTTGAGTTTCGGCTGAAGGAGACACAGGTCCAGCCTGACTAGATGTATCCGGAGGGTAAATGTTGTCCATATTATCTTGCACGTTAGCATCTTCTATGTTTGTTTGTTTTGAATAAAAGTAGCACATTAAATATCCATTTCTTTTCTCTTTTCTCTTTTATTCTTACCATAAGCCTGCAGGAATTTGTCCATATCCACATAACCAAGAATATCATCATTTGTCTTGTTAGGATCAAATCCAAGTTGTTGAGCCAGTGCTTCGATATTCGAACCAAGCATGTCAATGTCACTATTCAAATCGTCAATGTTATTATTACTGGATGGTGGTGGTAAGTAAGATCCAATGAAATTAGTCGAATTTTCATTTGGTGTGATGGCAGTACTACTTGCTGGACTAGTAAATGGTGTAGTAGAACCTTGTTGTGTTATTGTCGTCGTCGTCGGTGTGAATAGAGGTTCTAATGTTGTGATAGGTGTCGTCGTTGCCAATGCTTCAATCGAGTTGGTTGTATTTGTAGTAGAAGTTGGTCTAGGTTGAATGGCAGCTGGCATAATACCTCGTTGATTATTGGTCGGTGTGTACCTGTTTGTGCCAGTATTGGTCAAGTTGAAGGGTTGCTGGGTAAGTTGAGGTTGTAGGACAGAGTAAAGTGATGATGGGATGGATGCCGGATCAAAGGATGTTGTTGCTGCTGCTACTGAGGATGATGATGGTTGGCTGAAATGGGAATAATCTGGCTTTGTAGATGTTGTTGTTGCAGGCACAGATGTTGTTATGTTGTTGTTTGTCGTATGATTGTTTTGATGATAAGTATTAAATACATCAGTTGTCAGTTGGGATAAAAGTGCAGGATTCGATTGAGCTAAACTGATCAAGCTTTGTAGACCTTGTATTTGTTGAGGACTCATCACCTGAGTTATATCATGAGGTAGTTGCATTGGTGGTCGTAGAGTTGAGAGTGCTAATGTAATAATAATAATAATAATAATAAGACTATTAGATCAGTGGGGAGAGGAGTTTCAATTCAACTTACATGATGATTGTTTTGACTTGTCATGTAATGCAATGGCATCAGCAAGTTCAGAGTTGGGATCAGTCGATTTATTGTAATGTGCTTGTGAAGACGGTAAAGACGATGATGATGTAGTTTCATCACATTCTTGTAGGCCTGATACAAAGTCCTCCAGCTTGAATTCCGGTTTTACCCTCGTCTTTTGTACTTTTGAAGGTCGACCATTGTTGTCCTTGTCCTTGATTCCATTCTGCTTGTATTCTATATCTTGTTGATCCTTGTTATCCGTATCAGGTGCTTCCAACAAATACCGCCGTTTTCTAGGTATAGCCATGGATTTATCATTGGAGAAGACAGAAGCCAAGAAACGCAATATTTTATCGATAGTGTCTTGATGTCGCTGATGTCTTTCCTGCGCCGAGATCGTTTCTTGCCAAAGGATCGAGTTGTCGTTTTGGATATCCTTGAGTTGAGAGCTGATATTCATCTGGTGTTGCTTGATCACTTGAATTTCTTCCATAATGTGCTGTAGATCAAGATTGGTGGATGATGTTGAAGACCCTTTGGATGAGCTTGTTCCTGCCGTGCTGTTGTTGTTACTGTTGTTGTTGTTCAATTCCTTATCATCATTATCCCGCCCTTTTTTTCTAGTGACCAGTAACAGTAGATCCGGTTGATTTCGTTGAAAGTGAGGATTGCTGAATTCCCACTGTTCAGAGTCGCTGTCGGAATGGAGTACACCATGTTGAAGGTGAGGTACTTTATGGAAGCCGTACATGTTGAGTTGACGGACAAAGGACGAAAAGTTGCTGTGCTTGAAGAATCGGGGGAGTACAGACCTGGCAAAGTCTTCATGTCGGACCACAAAGAAGGACTTGCCATCGGTAGACCAACGAATAAGATCATCAGAGTTTGGATCATTGACCATACTAAGCACATTTAAGAGAAAAGTGGTTAGTATTACTTGGTTTTCCATAATTAGTTGTAATGTCTTACTTGTAGACCTTATTTAAAAAAGGTGCAACGTTTTTTTGCATAGCAGTAGGTCGTTGTCCCTGATTGTTTGTACTGACGAGGGTTTGGTTGTTGAGTGCTGATCCCTTAATAGTGTTCATAATGGTGCCTAGAGTGGAGGAATAGTCGTGAGAGTTCTTGTTTGGTGAGAGTTCTTCAAGTTGAGCAATTGTAGAAGACGAAGGTTTGCTCATAATTAAAGGCAACTAGTGTAGAGTGAGTGACGGTATGCCGATAGTAAACAAATGTAAAAGGAAAAAAGTCAAAGTAAAGAAGGGAAGAAGAAAAAAAAAAAAAATACAAGCAATGAAAAAAAATTATTCGCTGGAGTTTTAAATCCCGCCTTCAATCTCCACTCAAGATCGATCGGGAAATGTGAAATTTTTTTGTCTCCCTTTTTGTCTCCCCTTTTCTTTACCTCTTTGATAACAAAAATAACAACAATAGTATTGATAATTCTTTTATACGTAATAGACCAAGACACTTGAAATGACTGCTAGAATGATAATACACTACTGAATGGTGAAAAAGGGTGACGAGACAGCCAAGGTAAAAATTATAATAGCATATGCTCAACTCATACTATATGTTGTTTCTTTATCTTGATAGACAAGGGTATACTGACATTGCAGTACAAAAGATATCAGCAACAACATAAAGAGTGGTGTATTCTCTCTCTCTCTCTTTAGTATAACTAGTATAGTGATTTATCTCTCTTTTTTTTTTTAACAATAAAACACTTGTTGTCTTATGTTTATTTGATGGGATATGGTATAAATGACGTGATGATTAAACAAATTTATGCAACAGAATATCATATGTTAAATGTGCTCTCTACTTGATGTACTAACCCGGGACTACTTTGGTTTCTCATTCACCTTTTATTTATTCGCCGACACTGAATGAATCATGCAACTTTTTTCTCACACCAAATATATAAAAATCACACTCACACGCTTTCTTTTTTCATTTCTCTCTCTCTCTCTCTCTTTTTTTTTTTTTTTTTTTCCTTTCTTTTTTTAACATACATAAAAGTAAAATGACAGATATACCACCTGGAAGCGGTACTACACCTGTGGATGTTGAAATCCATAGCTCAGAAGGAACATCCTCTCAAGTAAATCGAGTCATATGTGTTTGTCTTGATGACTCTTCTGGTAAAGATGCTTTCTATTGGGCATTGAATCATTTTGTCCAGCCAAAAACTGATCTAGTAAGTACTACTACTTTACCCCCCTTCAAGAAAGGGTCCTTTCTTACTTACTGATGATTTGTTTTGATAGGTTATGCTACTCCATGTACGACAAATCGATATACCTGTGGCTCCCTATATCAATGCTACCGGATACTTGGATGAAATAGGCGAGGAGCGCCGAGAAGCAAGTCATCACTTGTTGAAACATTATGCACATAAACTTGCAAAGAAACAGGTAAATTCAAACCCCGGCATATTACACACTGACACACATCTCCTTTTTTTTTATATATAGATTGCTTGTAAAGCCATCTCTTTGGTAGGTGATCCGAAATCTGAAATCGTACGAAAGGCAACTGAATGCAAAGCAGATGTGATCATTGTCGGGTCTCGAAATTATGGTATTATCAAAAGGTAATGCAATAAAAAAGAATAATGTACCAGATTAACTTTTTTTTTTTTATATATTTATAATAGAGCCTTGCTAGGTAGTGTCAGTGATCATATTGCACATCACAGTCCATGCACTGTGATCATTGCTAAACCCAATGGCGATGAAATTCCAGCAAGCCCTTAATGAAATCCTTTAGTTTTAGTATTATGAATCCTTCCCCTCCCCATAGTTAGTATTATAATTTGACACATAACACAATAAAGACACTTTGAAATAAATGGATCATTTGATCGGAAAATCATGCCACATTTTCGACGGCGTTTGAATTTTAAAAGACGGGATTTGAATATACCATAACACTGGACCCTGTAGTACAACAGCCAAATCAATTACAACAACCAACTTGTCAAATCAATAGAGTGATAGTTTTATTTTATTTTTTTAAAAAAAGAAGGAGAGATTATACACACAAAAACAAAAACCAGCTATATATATTTAAAAAAAAAAACACCATACCTAAACTATATCTAATCTAATCTTCGCTAGGCTTCATGGCAGGGAAGAGCAAGACTTCCTTGATGTTGTTGGAGTTGGTCAAGAACATGGTCAAACGATCCAAACCCATACCCCAACCACCAGTAGGAGGCAACCCGTATTCCAAAGCTTGACAAAAGTTTTCATCAATAACTTGAGCTTCGTCATCACCGGCATCCTTATCCGAGGCTTGTTGAGCAAATCGTTCACGTTGGTCAAAGGGATCGTTCAATTCGGTATAGGCGTTACACACTTCCTTGGTAGCGACAAACAATTCGAAGCGTTCACACAAGCCATTGCGTTCACGGTGCTTCTTGGCCAAAGGAGACATCATCATGGGATGACCGGTAATGAAGGTAGGAGAGATACAGTTGACTTCGAGGTATTCACCCACCAACTTGTCCAACATGCGAGCGTTGGTGCGAGGTGCTGAACAGTCAATGTTGTGCTTCTTCAAGAGGTCGTTCAAGAATTGGTTGGTTTCGTCAGTGTGGAGTTGGTCACCAGCAGGGAAGGTCACATTGAGCTTTTCTTCCAAAGTTTGAATCATGTCCATGCGCTTGAAGGGAGGAGAAAAGTCGATTTCCATAGAAGGAGCATCAGGGCCTTGAGGGTGATATTCAATCTTGTAAGTACCAAACAGACTGTGCACCATACCAGAGATCAATTCTTCCGTCATTTCCATCAAGTCGTACATATCAGCATAGGCCATGTAGAATTCGCAAGTAGTGAATTCAGGGTTGTGAGTCAAGTCGATACCTTCGTTACGGAATTGACGGCCGATTTCATACACACGATCCAATCCACCCACAGTCAACATCTTGAGGAAGAGTTCAGGAGCAATACGCATAAACATATCGAGCTTGAGATCATTATGGTGAGTGATAAAAGGCTTGGCTGTGGCACCACCGGCGATTTGGTTCATCATAGGAGTTTCCACTTCCAAGAAACCTTGCTTGTCCAAATAAGAGCGCAAGTAGCTGATGATCTTGGATCGAGTGATAAACTTGTCGCGGACGTTGGTGTTCATGATCAAATCCAGGTATCGTTGGCGGTAACGTTGTTCTTGATCCTTGAAACCATAATTGGACTTGGGCAACATACGCAAACAGGGTGACAACAATTGGACCTTTTTGGGGAAGATGGAAAGTTCACCACGCTTGGTCTTACCAGGACAACCACTGACACCAACAATGTCACCACGACGCAACAAGTCATGGATCGCAGCAAAGTCACCTTCTTCGTTATCAGCCGCAGACGCCATGATTTGGATCTTGACACCTTCGCCATGTAAATCGTAGAATCGGAGCTTGGCACCAGACGCGCGCTTGTTATGGATACGACCAGCCACAGAAATCACTTCTTCAGCTACTTGGCCGGCTTCGAGCTTGCTGTATTTTTCAATAAAGGTAGGAAGAGCCACATCCACTTGGAATTTGTGAGGATAAGGATTGGGTGATTGGTTTTCACGCAATTGACGAATGGACTTGCTACGTAATTCGAAGTATTGCTACATGATAATAAAAAGAAGGCTAGTTAGCTTTTTTTTTTTTTCAATATTTACCCTATATCCCGTGTATTTAAACTACTACTTACGTTGGGGTTCAAATCTTCTTCACCTTCTTCAGCATTCTTGGGCTTGTCGTCCTTGGCGGGTGCAGCAGCAGCCTTGGCAGCCTTGGCAGCGTCCTTTTCACGTTGCTTGGTACGTCTCTTCAATTCACTATATTAATAATAATACAAGAAGAAAAAGAATGGTTAACACAATAATGGAATTCAACCTATTAGCATCAGCGTATTACTTACGACTTGGAGATCATTTCACCAGTGACGGGATCCTTTTGAAGGTTTTTCTCGTTGACAGCGTCGGCCATATTGAGGTGTAGGATGGAAGGAATAAATAAAAGAGAAAGAGAGAGATATATAAAAAAAAAAAAGAGCGAAAAAGGCAAAATGGAACTGATTTTATTTTATAAACCAGATTGGTGGTGACTTTTTTTTTTTTTTTTCTGGTGGACCCTGATCTCAGCCACCATGTCGGCTGTTTCCATTTATATCATCATCCAGCTCACTATGTGTCACTTTTGCTTTTGCTTAGTCCTATTTTCAAGTAATATACACAATGCATCCGTTGCATTATGACGGAATTATCACATATAATGGAAAAGAACTGCGCTTTTTGTTAAAAGATGATGGATCTTCAATAGTCCAAGGCGCCCATGGTTTGACATTTCCGACAGCAGTTTTTCAAATCCCGCTTTTCGCTTTTCACTTTATTCCCTTTTTACCTTATGAAGATAAACATAACAAGAAGCTGTGTGGATAAAGAGTCGACCCTGGTGAAGGGGTTGACCCTAATGAAGGGATTGACTCTAATGAAGGAATGTAGTGACAAAATACCTACAAATGGAGATGGTCGGGGTTTAATATTTTGCATGAATGTCCCACATAGAAATTCATTTTTTGACATTGATACCATTACAAGTGGACAAGGGTATAGGATACTTTTTTTTTATTATATCATATTAAAAACTATGGACTATGATGTGTTTAATTGGATTTGCTAGTGCCTAATGCCAAAAAAAGGGGGAGGATGATAACAAACTAAACTAGTAAAACAAAAAAAAAAGTCTATAAAGTATAATAAGCTAACTATGTTCCCGCAGTTCAAAGTAGGTGCTTGCAAATAGTGAGCATCTGACAGATACGTCCCAGTCGAGGTGTTCTAGGAAACGTCGTTCAAGTAGGTTTCTACAAGATTGATAAAAAAAGATATAGAGATGATGAGTAACAATAAAAGAATGAATTCCAGGCCTTTACTATTCTACTTACATATGTTTAATGTTCAATTCAGGGAAGATGTGGACAAAGTCCATGTTGTATACAGCACAGTCATCCCATACCTTGATAGACGCAATTAGACCAGCCAATACAATGAGTCGCCAATTCACTTCACAAAGATGTTGTTTTGAGTTCTCCAGCATCCGTTCAATGTAGATCATGGTAATAATGGCATGTTCAGCTGTTAGCTACAAAAAAGTAAAAAGAGTTAGAGACATGATGAAATTGTCACTTTTTTTTTTTTTCATTATGAGTTTCTACTTACCACACCATTATCGTAGATGTAGGCAATTTGATCAAAGATATCGCGCCAATGTGTAAGGGGAACTGGAGCGAACAATTCCTTGGTGTTCCTTCCTGGGTCGAAATTTGGGTGAGCTACATAAGCATTGTCCGAGTTGAATTGCTGGTATGCGTGATTGTGACAAATGATGTTGTAAAGAGTCATAGACACACTAAAGAAAGAGAAGAAATTAGTGGATAAATGAGCGATAAAGGGAGGAAGTTTACCTTTTCAAAGTCCCAACAATGCGTTCACGAGGTTGTTGTTGATCATGGAACTTTTCTTGCCATTGTAAAGCAAATGAAGTGGATGACATGGACCGAGTGGTATACTGTACTTGATCTTCAACATCCAAGCCATTTCTTTTACCAAGACCCATTTTGATAAAAGGTACCGAGAGTTCGTTTTTCATATTGACGTCTGTTTTACTTGATTTGATGATGCGCTTTGCCGAAGATGAAGGTGGGCTCCATGGTGTTTTCAAGTTGATGTCGTATTCTCCATAGCTGTGTTGATGTAAAAGAGAGCCTGTGTCGTCTACTTTGTCTTTGTCTTTGCTGGTATGGTCGTCATCGTCATCATCTTCGCTGTATTCACTGTAATCGTCATCGTCGATTTCTTGAAACATTGTGCTGTAGAAGGACCGGCCATCTTGAGATGCTGATAAAAGAGGTGCTGTTGACTGTTTAACGGTAATGGTGGTCATTTCGGTGTCGTTGTGATTTGCTGATAAATCTTTCTGTAATGTTGCTAATGTTGATGATTGTGGTATGTCGAATGAGAGCTCCTTCCAGTTAGTCCTTGATATATCAGATTGGGTATCGTCGTTGTTATTATCATCACTATTGACTGTCGGTCGTATCGATTCCACAATGTTGCTAGAGGTTTGCAACGGTGTGTTGTCCAAGTGCTTCTTCATAGATCCCACATTGTTGAAAACATCTGTTCCAAGAGACACACTGCCTTTAAGTTTTCGTATGTTCAAGTCGTTGGTAGAAGCTGATATATGATTTGCATTGCTATTGGCTCGAGTCAAGTCGGAGAGAGGTTGAGTAGTGCCAGTGATATTAGCTGATCTGAGTTGTGGGTGGATGCCTTGGCTGCTGCTTTGGATCACCCTTCGTACCTTGGTTCCGAGCCTTGATAACATAAAAGAAAAGCTTCGCCGATATCCAGTCGAGTTGTTGTCGTTGACTCTTTGGCTTGTTCTGGATAAATAGGTTGCTGATGTTGATGTTGATGTAGTGGTGGATGAGGATGATGATAATGAGGGTGATAGCTCGGGTGGATGGTGAGAGCCTTGCTGCTTTTGTGGTTCATGATCAGGATGAGATTGAGTGTGTTGATGTGTTGAGTGATGATGGACGCTTGGAGGTACACGTGGTTGGTGAATCTGTTGCACCTGTGGTCGCTGTGGTAACGCAGGTGGCTGTGATTGCTTTTGTTGATGTTGTAGACCATCCGCTGGGGAGAGAGAAGTGGTGTGTGCTGCTGGTGTTAAATATCGTGGTTTTGTTGCATTGACCGAGACAAAGTCGGAAATATTTTGATGGGCGGATTTTTTTTTCTCCTGGTCGATCGGTACCACCACTGGATTTCGTCTTTTTGGAAATGTCCAAGAGAACCAAGAGGACAGACGAGATGTAGATTGACTTTTTCGACACTGGTTTGGCATATTGGACTTGATAAGGGATCCGGGTGCTTGAGCAAGTTTTGGTTGGCGATCAGGAGGAGGAGGAGGATGTTGCTGCTTTGATTGTTGTCTTTCTTCCTGCTGATGTTCCTTTTGTGGCAAAAGAGGCGGTGATGGTTGTTGACAAAGAGAGGCAATATTCATTGTTGTTTTCGCTCTTGGTGGTCGAGTGATGTCAGATCCAGGTGCATTTGTTGATAACCATGCATCAAAGAGTTGCTGACAAAGAGGGACAGCTTCCACAGGGACACTAGAGAGGAGTGCTTCGTCTATTTTCGGCAAAGCATCACGCAAAGGTTGGATCAAATCATGAGGTATAAAGGGTAGAGAGCACCTAACGCCTTGTTGTTGTTGCTGTTGTTCATATGCAGGATCCAAGCAAGACGATACCGCATTGTTCAAAGCCATTTCAAAGAGAAGAAGGGAATGATTTCTAAAGGCAAAAAAGAACAAAATAATCAAAAAAAGAAAATGTGGGTGAGTATGGAATTTGTATTTTTGGCCAGTGATATATATAGTCAACATATTTCATAAACCTTACCTTTGCCTATAAAGATTTTTGAGATCATTATAGGGGATACAATAGATACACCACATTTTATCCGGCTAGAGCTTCCACTACATAGCCTACCAGTTTACTAGAATTTTCTTCTTTTTTTTTTTGCCAGGTTCCTTTACATGGTGTACAAAGATGCATGTAAAAGTATCCAAACCAGTATAAAAAACTAAAAAACATATAAAGTAAAGCAAAAATTAAATTTTAGTAGACTTTAACAAAATATATTTACTTTGTCAAGTATTTTACCTTCTGAGAATCGGGTTTATAGTCAACTATCGCCAGGTAAGCAAGGAAGGGATGTTTAGTCGATCAAGTAGATTACATTATCATGCAACAACAAGTGGTGAGGAAGGATGTGAATAGTATCATATTATAATTGACAACAAGCTGGTATAATGTAGATAATAATAATAAATAAAAAAAAAGAGGGGTTGGAAAGAGAAGAGAAGGGATTGAGTAAAAGTGGGGAAATATTTAAACGCCGATATTGATGTTGCATTGTGTGAGTGTAGTAGTTTATTAGATGAATGTATAAACTGGGGACAAATGTGCAGGGGATAGGTAGTAATGATGATATTCTATTAACAATGGATACTAAATACAAATGATTCCAATAACATATAAGATAGGGAATTAGCTAGACTAATGTTGTTGTTGTTTTTTACAGATAGATGAATTCAGGCTTGTCAGTTTTCTTGGTCTTGCTCTTCTTGCGTTGTTCCATTTCTAAGATCTGTTCTATTGAGCGCTTCTATAATAAAAACATGGTTAGCAATAGAGTCTATAATTACATTTACTTTTTTCTTCCCCGTCCTCTTGTGTTTTACCTTTGATTGTGTTTCATCACTTTCCAGTATTCTTTTGTTGTACACCTTCAAAAGCGCCTCCTTGGATAAAGCCGTCCCTGATAAGAGATAAAAAAGAGTATTAGTTGATGTTACAAGGAGATTTTTGTTATTCAACACCTGTTACTTACGTGGAGTTTCATCTTGTATGCCTTTGATTTTCCGAATATTGATAGCACCAGGATCATTATGACCTTTGAGGAATTTCCTATTACAATAAAAACCCATCAGTCAGTCAGTACATCCCTATTCAAATACATAGTGTGATGCCTTACGTCCAAGCATCCTTTTCTTTGTCTGCTTTTTGTTGATCTACTACGGGTTTCTTGTTTAGTTCTTTGCCATCAGAAGTCATTCTTTTGCCCTTAATAGAATACACATGTTCCTTTTTCTTCATGTGTGAGTAAGTACCGTCCGAGATGGCTTGGTATTGTATTTGCCCCTGTCTTGATTGTGAGGTGGATGTCCATCGAATATCTATGCCGCTGTCCCTATAATAATAATAAAAAGTCAAAGACAAGTAAAATCAGTGCTCTTGTTCCCTATGTTACCTATGTTTCCCTTACCCTGATGCCAATTCCATACGTCCATTCTTGGATAGATTACAGACGCTTACTATATGAGTATCACAAAATGCACCAGATCGCCTATGTAGACAAAAAAAAGATTAGAGTCATAAATAATAGGGATAGAATGTACTTGCCTATCGATCGTAGCAGGACACCTTTTGTTTTGTTGCAAGTATGCTTCGCATCGTCCCATATCCAAGCTTTCACCAATATGCCAGAGTTGATTGAGATGATTGACATGAAAACCTACAGTGCCATCTGTCTTTTGTGAAGATGAGTGACAAATATAAAGAAGAAAAAAAGGGTATGTATGTTAGTTATCAACCAGTGGTTTCTCCTCCGCCCCATTCTAGTCGTCTATAGCAAGTATACTTACAGATAAAACCACCGGTTTGGTGATTCCAATGACTGATCCAATCTTGACCAAATCCTTATATCGATCATGCGCCTTGTCAGAGAGGAAGAGATCAAAGTAGCTGTTCCGAAGGTTTGTCAATCGTAGCACCAGTAATCCATCGTCGGTTTGAATTGAGCGCTCAACAATACCAATCGTGGCCCAATCATTAGGTTTTTTGACCTTGACATAAATGGAATGTTGGACACGACTAGAGAGTTGCTGGCAAGGGATATAGTCGATACCGTCCAACTTTTTGACGAGCAGGGCCGCCGCCATGTAGCGTTTTCTGCAAGTTTTTAAAAAAAAAAAAAAAAAAAAAAAAAGTGATTAAGATCCTAAAAACAAGCACGTTTTCTTTTTTTTTACCTTAGTCGAATGCCAGAGTTGGTTTCAACGTCATCAAGGAGTTGTTTTAAAGTAGACATGGACAATAGACTGAGTGGTAAAGGGTATGGGGCTTATCCAGGAATGAAGAGAAAAGAAGAGGCGAAAAAGGGGGAGTGCGAGTGGGAAACCAAATACTTTTTTTTTTTTTTTTTTTTTTTTTTTGCGTGCCGTCGGGAATTGAAAAATATGCCAGTGCCCATTCATCCTTTCGTACAAAGTCTAAAGAGAGGCACTATTTCTTTTCTTCTGATAGGTACTGATGCCTAAAATTATCCTTTTACTGTTTGATTCTTCATGCTTTGCAATTTAATCTTGCTGATGACACATCAAGGCAAGTTCTTTATGCCCTTGACTTTGGTCGCAGCATAAAAAATGCAAATGATGTACTGTGATGGCCATCAGTCTATTCTATTTATTGAGCAGTGTTTGTCAAGGTAATTTCTGACTAGGGGTACTTGGTTATTTTGCGCCATGAGTTTAATTACAGTGAGTTTGAAGATTTACTTGCAAAAAGAAAAATTGGTCATTGCGGGGATTGAATCTCGGATTCCGCATGAACTTGGGTTGCCTTGGCATGAATATATACATTTTATGATCATGCATCTTTATTAAGATGGTTTTTAAAAACAGATTAAAGTAAATCGATGAATTAAGCTTAACATTGAGTATTTCCTAAAGTAATACCCTCGCCAGTGTGCTGATGTGACCAGTGATGTGAAGAAGGGGCAGTTGATACCTTGTGATGAGTCTTGTAAGAAGCAAATGGGGGCGGTAGAACAAACCCATTTGCAACAAGTCCTTCAGAACAAGCACTTGTCGGATTTAAAAGAGGTTGATGTTGCTGATATGATAGATCGAGTTGACCTAAAGAAGAAGAAGATGATGATGATACGGGGGAGGAGGAATTGGAAGATGGAGATAAAGAAACTGTTGATGGTAGTAATGATAAAGAGGATGGTGAATGTTTTTGATTGGTTGGCCCACGATGACTAGATCGATAATGAGTTTTGCTATGTTGAGTCAAGTTGTCGCTTCTTGAAAACGATTTCTGACATCCAGGGAAATGACACTGAAAAGGCCGTTCCAGAGTATGAATCCGCATATGCCGTTTTAAATGTTCTAATCTCTTGAATCTCTTTTGACAATCATGAAAAGTACAGACATGCTGCTTTTCTTCGTCGAGAGATGGTGAGTGTTGATGTTGTACCTGTTGAAGAGGGTGGAATTCATGTGGTGATGATTGATAATAGTGAGATTGATCATAGTAGTGACCAGGCTGCTGCTCATGGTGGTACTGATGATTAGTATTTGATGGATCACTTGTCATCGTTTGATAAGATGGAGACGGAGAGGACACTGGGCGTAGCGGGATTTCAAAAGTCGGGGTTTTTGTTTTTGCATTTTTTGCATTATTCATGCGTGGAAGGGCACAAGGCAATGTTGGCAGATGGCCGGGATCATCATTGTCTTTCTGTAGTGTTTTCTTTGTATGTGTTCGGTAATGAGCATGGAAATTATCGGTTCGACTGAATCGTTTGCCGCAGCCAGGATAAGGGCAAGCATGAGGACGATCGCCCGAGTGAACTAGCATGTGGCGCTTTAAATGTTCAAATCGCTTAAAGCTCCATCCACATTGAGGGTAATTGCACGCATGCTTATTCTGCTTGATGGGGCATTTTCTCGCATTCGTGGTGGTACCTTCTGAATAAGACATTGCTCGAGGTTGGGTTGGTGGTATGGTAGGATTTTTGATCAAATAGGGATGATCATTAGCTGAAGCACGTCGATAATTCAAATCCCGATTGAATGGAGTAGAAAGAACTTGATCATCATGTTGCTGTTGTTGGCATCTTGGTGACAATATGTAATTATTTTGTTCCATTATATAAGTTAACTCGGTGTTCAAGAAAGAAGGGAAAAAAAGATCAAGGTACATCAATCACTTTTTTTTTTTGTTTCTGCTTTTATATGAATGTGCTGTGTAACTACTTTTGGTTATATTGAAGGAACATCCGATGTAAGATCGATTTCAAATCCTTCTCCTGTAATACTATAATATTTTGTACACACATACAAAGACAAAAAAGACATTGTTTTCCTCCCGGTAATTCCCCTGATCTCCCGCATAAAACAAAAGATCAAAATACATATAAATGGTGATCTCCTTTTTACAATGATGAATAGCTCCTATTATGAAAGAGTTTTAAGAGCCTCCTTCTCTTCTCAATTATAAAGGAGTAAGAAGAGAAGCTATTTATGGAGATTTTCTATAAAGGAAGACGACGTGGTAAAGTATGGCACTATATACTCTATCTCTTCGTTCATACTTTCCTCCTCCCATTTTTCAATTGCCGCCTCCTTAATTTGGATGATGGAAGCTGATGTCAAAAATAAGGGGAGGCGGCGTAGGGTACTTTTTTCCTTCTTTCACTAATCAATTCACACGGTCTTCAATCCCTCTTTTCCCTCTTTTTTTTTTTTTTTTTTTTTTTTTTTTTTTTTTTTTTTTTTTTTTTTTTTTTTTATATGTTAACATTAAACTACTACTACTACTATTGCTACCATTATACTCTGTTGTTAATCTTATGGTCACAATACACATAATTCATCCTGCACGACACTTTTTATATGCACCGTCACCCAAAGACAAGACCCACCAACCCTTGTTTGTCCATTTAACTCTATTCCCACGTGCTGTCAACTCTTCTCCCCTTATATGATACTTTGGTCAAGTTGCGATTCAAGAACTAACCTCAAGAAGAAAGCAATACTGGTTAAAGCTGACTGGATCTCACTATTGGAACTAATACCTTTCTTATTGTAGGAAAACTTGAACGTCATTCGTCAAGTCTTTTGAAAAGAATAAACAGGTTTATATATATAGGTAAGTATGTGATATGTTTAAGGTGTGTATGATACGTGGATCAAGGAGGCGGGGCGAATGACCCTTCTCTTATTGTTATTATGCCTGCAAACCAAGACTTGGACATATACAGGTAAATCAGTGTACTCAATGCAAATATCAACCAGGTGACATAAAAACACCAACTGGTTATTTTATTTTATAGTGACCTCCCTTAATGTATCTTATTTTGATGGACGACTTGGGTCACAGATATGTTTATTAGGGCAACAGGGTAAGCACACACACACACACATACATACACACAAGTTGTCATACAACCTGCTAAATCAATATCCGTTATCATTACTTACACAATGTAATGGAAAGTTGATTTGAAACGATGATAATAGTACTCGCTCTTTTTTATAGATACATGCATAGATGACTGGAAGATGAAGGTAATAATGATGTCTGTGCTTTTTGTTTATTTGCTTATTTGTTTATGATCAGAACTGACCATGCTTTTTTATTTCCAGGACAAAGGGATGATGACGGACTCGCATCGTTGACCACAGCAGACAATCCATCAAGGGCCCATTAATGTGGCATAGGGAAACAATTAATGATCAGCAGATAAAGCATTAATTCTCCCTCTCCCTCCTTCACCTCCCCCCCCCTTTGAACGACGCCATAACAATTCATCATCTACCTACTGGACCATGGCCTCTTAATCTCTCTTCTTCCTTGATGATGGCCTATGATACTGAATAGTGATACTTTAGGTAAATCGATGATGCTGTAATAATGAATATAATTATATATCAGGCAAAGGGGGTGGGGAAGACAAGTGGGGACATGATACGTTTCTAATCACTAACCAAAACACATTATGCGGCACAGAGCAATAGATTATCAGGTAAGACAATCTAAAGTTATGATGGGTTGACTAACTTGGATTTTTTTTTTTTTTTTTGACTCGATGGCGGTAGGCTCCCTTGATTAATGATAGCTATTATCCTCCTGTATTGTCTGTACTGCCTCTTCTTCCATTGATATTACTCCATTCTCTTATCCTAATAGAACATAGATATAGTCAACTGTAATCCTTTTCACCCTTCCTCTCCACTAGCAATTAGAACAATATTATAACTAGCTTTTAATCACACTTTGATTTTCATTAATAAAAACATATTTTTAATTATATTTATACTTTATATCATATATGGCCAGATAATGGACTTGATTATTTGTTTGTGTCTGTGTCGGAAGACCCTGTCCATTCCCTTTTTGGAGTCGAGTTGACCTACTGCTCAACTCTCATCCCTGTTTTTGTTTGCATCAAGGATTTCTCTCGCAACAAAAGAACCCCCTAACAACAAAAAAAAAAAAAGTTCATTCAGAAGGAAGGCATACAATTTTGCAACAGAGCAATTAAGCTTCAGACATATGGTTAATCCATGTGTTTTCATCAGCATGAACCAATGGCTACTTCGAACCAAGAATCTCCGAGTTCAAAAGTCAATCCACAAATAAAAGTTACACAAAATGTACCATTCGAAAAAAAAATTAATACACTATATCAAGCACAAAATAGGAGTTTGAATAAAGGTACAGCCGATTCTCGATTACTGTTCTTTCCAGGCATCAGAAACCATCATCACAATAGTGGATACAATCCAAAAAAACAATGGGCGGATTTAATTCTGTTTTGGAAGACGTATCCATATTACAAGGCATATAAAAAGAAAAAAATACGAATTAGAAGTACAAACGCCGCTCGATGCTCAAAATGGAAATGAGAAATCGGATAGGAGATGTTTCTCGGTCTTTGCATGGATTTACGAAGCAAAACCGTTGTAAACTTTTAAATTCAATATGTTTTATATAAAGGGATTGTAATTTAACAAACAATAGAAACAGTGGCATTCTCATCTGGGCACTAATACAGCCAGGAAGGAGAGGGAGAAAGAAAAAGTGAAGGGCATATCAAGTGCTATCATATAAAAGCTATCCCCATAGTTATACACTCTCCATCGAAAATTGAAGCGAGTGTTTTCCGCTTTTATCTTTCATGTCTATAGTAACAAGTACCTGCTTTGCTCTTTCTAACACTAACTAGTATTGGGTTTGGAATCCCGACAATTTTTGACAAAAGGATCCTCAAAAGTGAAATCCCCTTTTTTCTTTCTCTTTTGCTTTTCCTTTTTTTATTTTTTTAATTGATATACCACATGTCTATTCCATTCTGCCACTGTAACAGACCTTGTAAAAGCAAAGAGGCCTTCTCCGTAAAAAACAGAGGTCGTTGGTACTGGAAGGTATATAGCAACTCGAAAAATGACCAAACCTCATCGTGTTAATTTTTTTTTTTTGTTATTATTATGATCTACTAGTGTGCAGCCAACATTTGTAGCTACTATGAATGGAACGAGTCAAATGCTTCTCTCTACACACCCATCTCTTATGAACACCCCCGCCCGTCTGAAAACACCTTTGCAGCATCAAGATCCTTCACCAAGCGACAGCGCAACAATTCCACCAGCAGTAATAATGACAGCAGTGATAACGAAACCACTATTTGCCCACTTGGGTCTCTATCAAGAACCAAATCACAGACCAAACGACAATTGACCTTACCAACTATCGAAATGGCGTTATATACCTCGACTGATATCTCTGTCCGAGCTTCAGATCGTCATCGCTATTTACAAACGATCTTCAACACGATAAACGACATTGGTTGGCTAGAAGAACCACGACTCTGGGTTTTTGCGGCGGATCAACAGACGTATACAAAGGTGCAACGACTTTTAAAACAATATCGTAGGACATTCAACGTAATTGGTCTACCCAAGGCTATTCTCAAGCACCTTCCGGCAACAACAACACAACTTTTACAAGAACAATGCGAGCCACAACATACGATCATCAACCTGGACGACGATCTGGTGAATCTCGATTTGGGATGGGACTCGGATGATACGGGGGTGGTAAAAGGCGACAATGACAAAATGGCGGATGACTCTAGAGTTGATCTATCACGATTATACGAATCAGAATTATGGCGAAGGATGAATTTGGAACAGCGATCACGGGTCGAAAAGGGGGCACGCATGAAGGGGAACTTGTACCTGGAGAATGCTAGTGGTGATAAAAAGTCTTTGGAGGCCCTAGGAATTGCCGAACTGCATCGATCTGATTGGCCGGTACTTGTTATTTGTAGGTCCATAAACTGCCTTGAGTGGAAACGACTTGTACAAGATAATCTTCTTTTGGGTGGCCATCAAGTCTTTATCATTGAACAACAATACTCTGACACCAGAAAACGACGACGACAGGGATCAACAGATGATAATGATGACAAGCAACGGTGTGTGAAACTGGTGGATGGTAGTGGTGACAGTGGGGTTGACAAGAAACGAAAATTGCATGGTATCCATTCAAATGGCGATGTGGCGGATTTCTTTTTCGATGATAGTGATGATGTTAATGGGTATAATGACATTGGCGATATAGATCATGATCAGCATGGCGGAACAATTAAATCAAGCAACCCCACCACAATCATCATCATCTCTGACGACGACGACGACGACAATGATGATAACAAAAGTCTCGGCAACAGCAGCATTAGCATGGGCAGCATCAACATGGGCAGCATCAACATGGACAATAACAGTATAGACGACAATAACAGCATAGACGACTACAACGATGACAACATTGACAAATGGTACACCTTCAAAGACGAAGAACGAGGGTCGGAACAAACAGCACAATATATCATCATCAGCTACGAATTAGCCAAACAAAAAATGCGGGAATTGGTAAAGAAGAGGTATCGGGTGGTTATCTTTGATGACTGTCACGATATTAAAAGTGATTTGGTAAGTCGAATGATATGAAGATTCCTCCCACCTTGACTGACCTCTCTGCTATTCTTCTTCTTTTTAAATGTAGCTTCCTGATACCCGATCATCCGTTGAAAAACTTATTGATGTATCTGAAAAAACCATCATGATCAGCCAGATACCAATCCTACCCCAACCCATCGAAACGTTCCCTCTATTACAAATCTTAAAATCTGATCTTTTTGTGGACTTCAAATACTTTGGACAACGCTACTGTGATGCGAAGAAAACTGTGTTTGGTTGGGATTATACAGGTAATAGTAAACAAGATGAATGGAACAATAACATTTTAATCATATAATGGATTATTTGTTAGGAGCATCCAATACCTTTGAACTGCAATATCTACTAGATAGAACAGTATTAGTATCGTGATTATGTATTTTTTTTTTATCAATAAACACAGGTATTGCATTTTAAACTATGACTATGGGGCTATGGTGATAAAGTGATGATCTTTATTGGGATAGGGGATGATCATGACAGTTGGTGATACAAAGGCAATCGGGATTTCAATTGTCTACACACACACACACACACACACAACGCTCGAATGCATTCACAGAATACCAAAAAATCACATACAACAGTATATAAATCATTGTAATACACATTTAATTTTATTATAATTGGTTATACTATATCTACAAGAGTTTTAAAAAGGGATCTATCTAATATCATTTGCCATCATAAGCGACCTTGATCCTTCATATCTTCTTTTTCTTGAGGACTGAGAGACCAGAATTCTTTCCGTTTGGCGTGGAACCAGCGGCGGATCTATGTAGTATGATGAATAAAGTAAGGTTACAAGGCAAGTCAGTGTCATGTGTTCAAGCGAGTGAGGATGCAATGCATAGGATAAACTTACCGGCGAGAAACAATGTTCTTGAGTTCCAAAGTCGGCAAATAGGACTACATAGCCTGATAATGCTAAAGAATGAGAGTCAGTCGAATGAGTTGGTTGTCTGTATGAGTAGTAAAAGACAAGTCATACTTAATGAGAGAGCCCAAGAAGCTATTTGTATTTGACGAGCTCTTAATCTAGGTGCCATTTGTTGTGGCATTTGCAATCGTCTTCTTGCCTTTTCATCGAGAGCTGGATCGTAGTGTCGTTCAGGTGGAGGTGGAGTAGAAGTGACCATATTTGTTTAAGAATGGAGAAAAGAAGAAGAGATCAGGTCAGGTTTTTTTTATTTTATTTTCGTCGGAGGTCATTGCGGTGACTGGCGAATTATTTTTTGTGTGGGTCCCAAACTTGTATGTGCCATAAAACAGCGCGTAATTTTTTTCTTTTCTTTTCTTGTTTTCCCTTTCTTCTTTTGCTTGATCAATCTTTTTCAATTCCTCCATTTATATAACCTTACTTGATGAATTCCTTTACCTTTGGAGGGTCTTCCTCTCAACCATCGACTGGATTTGGAGCACCAGGTAAACGATAAAGGTTATTCAATCCTTCAACACTTGTTTTAATTATACTAACTTTTACTAACTAATTGACTTTATAATCCACTTTAGCTTCTAACCACTCAGCAGCAGGAACCTTGTTTGGTGGTGCATCGAACACAGGCTTTGGAACAACAGCTAACAATACTACCGGAAATACTTCAGCTGGAACATTATTTGGAAAACCAGCTACTGGAACATCTTCTGCTGGCACTTTATTCGGAACGACTCCCACTACATCGTCAGGTACGATCAAGGAAAAAAGAACTTTATACGGATATCATTTGTATTGACTTTGCCTTTCTTTTTATTATGAATTACGTTTATATAGGTACCTTTGGATTTGGAAGTACCACCCCAGCTTCTACTGCACCCACCACTGGTTTCGGAGGAGGATTTGGAAATACTCAACAACAACAAGCACCTGCCACCTCAATGCCTAGTTTTGGAGGAGGATTCGGTACATCTACGACAGCAACCACCACTACACAAGCACCTACAACATCGTTCTCTGGTTTCGGAAATAACGCACAACAACAACAACAAGGTCAAACAGCAGCCACAACTGGATTTTCTGGTTTTGGTACAGGTAAATACATAGTGTACTGATATTGATGGAATGAACTAACGGACAACTCTTGTTTATAAAAGGAGGTTTCGGGAATACACAAACACAACAGCAACAACAGAAACCCGCATTTGGTGGATTTGGCGGGTTTAACTCTACAACACCATCCACTGGATTTGGTAATACAGCACCTTCAACTGGATTTGGATCAACAGCACCCTCAACTGGATTTGGTGGATTCGGGAACAATCAACAACAACAACAACAGTCAACTACTGGAGGATTCGGATCGAACAATGCTGGCTTATTTGGTATGTAAAAGAAAAAAAAAAGATCAACGAACAAGGCGAATTAACCTTTATTTGCTTAGGTCAACAAAAACCAGCTACTGGATTCGGGTTTGGTCAGTCGACAGGAAATGCCTTTGGTAAGTATGATATCAAAAACATTGAATCCCCATGTCATACTATGGATACTGATACCTTTTATTCAACAGGACAACCGCAACAATCTCAACCTCAACCACAACAACCGCAGTACAACGTTTGGCAACAACTCGCTCTTATTAAAGCCCACTGGGATCCAAGCTCTCCGCTGTGCCAATTCAGACATTACTTTTACAACATGGTGCCACCAAACGAAGTCCAACTATATGTCCGCCCTCCAAACCAAGATGAACAGCTATGGAATGAGGCTCAACAAAAGAATCCTGATCCATCATGGTAAGATATAGAATAACTGAACAACAACATGTATTAACCTCTGTCTTTTATAATAGCATGGTCCCTGTCCTTGCTGTGGGGTTTGAAGATGTCTTGAAGCGCATGAATATACAAGATCAACAATCTGAACTACACAAGGAAAAGTTAGAGGTAATTCAATAATACATATCCCCCCCCTCCTCACAAAGAGAAATGTATAGTTTTTGAATGACAATGTATTATTACATCATCTTTCTATAGGAAATTGATCAACGACTGGAAACGGTACGACGGAAATACGAACTAGGCAGCCGGGCTAGATTAGAAGAACACAAACGACGTCATGCGGATCTCACTCAAAGAGTAATACGTGTAAGTTAATAAAATAGTATATAAAAAAAGGTCGAAAAAGACACTCACTCGTTATTTTTTTTTTAAAAAAAAATAAATAACTATAGTTACTTCGAACAGTGCAAGTCATTCGTTATAAAGGAATCCCTCTCAATCAACAAGAAGAACTATGCCAAAAGCAACTCGAAGAGCTGTCCACTCGTACTAATAATCCTGAACAACTGTATACCAAGATGCTCGCATTATGGTCACAACTGCAAAATATCAAAACCACAAGAACTCATACTGACGATGGCCGCTGGGAAGCTCTTAACCAACATGATACCAACCGGATTGCAAAGGTAAACAAGTGTAAACACGAATAGGGCTATATGATCAACTAACATTTCTCTTTTTTATTTTATTTTTAGATCCTTGGTGATGAACAACAAGGACTGATGCATGTAACTGATATGTTGACGAAGGATTTGGAAGACGTCAAAGCTTTGGAAGCCAATCTAAAGCTAGAAGCCAAGAATAAGGAAAACAAGCAACCACTGACGATTTAATCTTCATCTGCCTCCCCCCCCTCAATACAAATAGCTCATTTGACAATCCCCCCCCCCGTTTTACTCATATAGTATTCTTTTTTTATTTATGCTGCACACAACAATAAAATCATCCTTTTTTTATAGTATTATTAATAAAACGACCTCCTACTTTGATATTCTTTATGTTTTGAAACATATTGTACTTTTCATTGTTATCCTTTTTAATGATGATCATTCGATTCATGAAATATGTTGCCTCCTCATAATCTAGACAAACCTGATGTGTTATATATCCTCAGATCATAATTCAGTGGGAGCAAAGTGTCCATTTATCTGATGTAAAGAGTATCAACCCCTTGAAAACCAAAGGCTAACAATCAAAACAGTGGCGTGCGTGTAACATCAAGTAAAGTTCCTCAGATGTGGATCGACATGTCGGATGAATGCAAACATAGACTGGATTAACTTTACCATGATGTATAGGTAACACAACCAATTAAATCAATTTACCGAGTCAACGACGATTTCTTTATTTGGAACCACAAAGTCGGCATTTTAATATATTTTCAGGAACAATCGTTTTGATTGGTTGATTTATTTTGATTCTACAGTGGCATCCTTTCTTTTATAGAAGATCTATCATTCTCCCTTTTCTTTTTCTTCTTCCACTTTTTTTTTTCTCACTTTTTATTATTTTTTTGTTATACACAGTATGAAGTTTTTATCCTGTGCTGCTCTTGCACTGTTATCCACCGGCTGCTTGATTCAAGCCCAAGAAGGTGCCACCACTCAAACCTCATCCACCTCAACTTCTTACTCTTGTGATCCTGCTACTTGTCAATTATCAAAGAATTGTCATTGTGCATCCAGTCAACCACCTAATGGTCTCGATCCAAAAGATACTCCTCAATTTGTCGTGGTTACTTTTGATGATTCCGTCCAAGAAGCATTGTATAACACCGCTCAACGCATGCTTGATGTCACGTAAGTGTTGTCCCTCTCCCCCCCCCTTTTCTCTCTCTTTTTATAAGACTACTTTAGTGACATCTTTATTCTTCTAGTAATCCTAATGGATGTAAAGGCAAAGGCACTTGGTATATTAGTATGCAATATACTGATTTCTCTTTGGTACAACAATGGTATGCCCATGGGCATGAAGTCGCCGAGTAAGTAGCGTCTATAAATATCACCCCACACTCCCTTTTTTGAAAAT
This sequence comes from Chlamydoabsidia padenii, assembly GCA_025330725.1. Taxonomy (NCBI): domain Eukaryota; kingdom Fungi; phylum Mucoromycota; class Mucoromycetes; order Mucorales; family Cunninghamellaceae; genus Chlamydoabsidia; species Chlamydoabsidia padenii. Next base: position 1,759,367 of record JAIWND010000002.1, on the reverse strand, counting down.
ATTTGAAATCCCGCCATTTCTCACTCTTCTTCCGCCTTCTTTCTAGTCATACCTTCTCTCATGTGGGTAGTCCTTCTGGAGGTAAATAAAAAAGAATAACTAAATACCTTATATATATATATATATATATAAATGGTTACTAACGTTGTCTTTTATAAACTATAGAGGAAATCTCCAGTGCCAAGGCGATGCTTCATCAGTATGGTGGGATTCCCTTGAACAAGATTCAAGGATTCCGTGCACCTTTTTTGAATTACACCACCGACACTTTGAAACAGCTATCTCAACAACAATTCAGCTACGACTCTAGCTCCAGTGCTAGTGGTGACAATGACCGGTTTTGGCCTTACACTTTGGATAATGGGATGGCCAATGATTGCTGGACAGGTGTATGTGATCCTGCGTTGAAGCTTCCTGGGCTTTGGGAAGTACCCATGTATGCGGTAATGGGTAGTGGTAATGTACCTCAGTTGATGGATGTCTATCTGGCTGGATCTCCACAAGATGTCACAAAGTGTAAGTACTCTCGTATGAAAAGGAAAAAAAAAAATGAAATACTCAACTCTCTCTCTCTCTTCTTTGACTCTATATAGGGAGTATGGATACTTTTAACAAGCATTATAATGGTGGACGTCAACCTTTTGGTATCTATGTGCATCCAAGTAAGTAATACTAATAAACGGGGGTGGGGGATGGATTAGCATTGACTTCTTCTTCTTCTTTAGCTCATCTGTCATCCTACCCTGGTTTACCTGATCCAAAACCTTTATTGGATAGCGTCGTCAACTTGATCAAGACTGTATCAGAAATGAAGGATGTTTGGGTAGTATCGAATGAACAATTACTCTATTGGATGAAGAACCCTGTCAAGGCTTCTGAACTTGGAAACCAACCTTATATGAAATGTGACAAGCCGGTGATTCCTAATGAAATATGTAATGGATTGGATGATGATAATTCGGGTGGCATTGATGATTCATTATTAAACAAGTAAGTTCAACATCACCTGTAAAATATAACAACAACCTCATACTCATCCTTTTTTAATTCATCTGTTTAGTTGCAACTTTGGTACTTCCAACTTTAAAACTTGCTTCAACTGTCCAAGTGTTGCACCTAGTTTATCATCACCTACACCGGACTCCACTATGAAGAATGGATCGACTGGATATAGATACCCTGTACCTGAAAACTGCGAGTAAGTATATTCCCCCCACAAAAAAAAAAAAAAAAGTGAATCGCTGTTAATAACCTGACTTCTTTTATTTTGTAGCTCGACATGGTGGGATCCTATAGGTAATAAATGTTATTGTGAATCCTCTAGTTGTCAATATAAAAGTCTGGCGGTGCCTTCCAACAAAACATCATCTACAACATCAACGGCAAATGGCGGTGGTGGTGGATCAAGTGATGCTTCTTCTGTACAACTTCATGTTAGCCAAATGGCTCTGTCCATCATCTTGGTCGCTTTGGTGGCTCTTTTTTAGTATGGATTTATTAGACAGCTAACTACATCATCCCTTCATTCTAGTTTTATATTGCAATTTTTAATAAATAGATCATTGATAAACCTTGTCTTTTACCATGTAACATAATGTGTGATGAATGTAAATGTTGGGTTATGTATGAAGATGTAGATGTGGATGCGAAAGTGCTTAGTGTGATTAGTACATTAGCACATACTATAACTTGGTTTATTTGGTTTTTAACAATATTATACACAAGACCCAAATCGCAACAGTTTAATGATCCTACTTATTTCCATGAAGATGTCCTATTTGGAGGTCGGGATTTTAAAATGCATAATTTCATATTTGCTATATAGACTTTTTTATTTTTATATAAAGTTATAATTTTTATTGATAAAGACAAAGAGTAAAGTATATATATATATATATATATATATATATATATATATATTTATAGTGGGTATAGTGATAGTAAAAAAAAAATAGAGAGGGAGAGACCAGAGGGATTACTTCTTGCTTCGCTTCCATGATGAGGAGGGATAAACGGTGGAGCATGTCATTAGTCGTTTTCGATGAGATTGTTCAAGTTGCGTCTTTTCAAGTTCTTTTCCAATGGTAACAGATAGGCCCTTCACTCGCATGAATGCTTCAAAGAGAGCCGGGAATGATCCCAAATCAGAGAGTTGGGAAACCAAGCGTACCTGTCGAAGCTGTATCATACGGCAAATCGCTTCACCCACCAAATTCCATCACAAAGGTTCTCACATTCAAGTCTAAGTAAAAAGAATCCTTATCGATTAAAGTTGCCTTTTTGTCATAAGAGAATTACTTACCTTCCACCAAAATACCCAGGACATCGGCGGCTTCACTTCGCAGGCGACAAGGGCAAATCTGTTGGTCCATGGCTTTACAAAAGCGACCCAATCAGGTTTTAGTGTCTTTCCCGATTGCTCGTCCTCAGAAGTCATCAGCCATCCGTTGGCCCTATAATTATTATTTTTTTTTAAAAAAAAAGTTAATACCCGCATCAGAGTTCGCATCTTGCATGAATTACCAAATCCAATGAAGTAAAGATTCTTTGGAAAACACGCCATCAAGGATGTCATGCAAGTAAAAGTGGACAAAGGTATTATCACATGAGTTTTCACTGTTTCGCGCTGGTAACCGAGTCAGACGCGGGACCCTACCAAAGGAAGACAAAGGAAGAAAGGAATGTTAGTAATTATATGGATTTTAAAATATCCCTAACTATTATTTGAGTAAATTACTTACAGATGGAAGAGGATACTTCCGGCGATCCGCTCGCCGTTTTCTTAAGATTGCCACCGCAAGAGCCATTGCTTGTAGGTCCAAATCGTCGTCGAAAAATTCGTCATCATCTGACAGGCGTACGGAGTCATTGTCATAAAAGACATCGTCATCGGACAGAGAGAGTTCGTGTTGTTGCATTTCGAAAAATAAAGTAAGATGTAAGTAAGAATGGAAGAGAGAAGAAGTGAACCATTGTGTCTTTTATTTTTTCCCACTAAATTTTTAAAATTCAAGTGCCGATTTGTCACATCCCACAAAAGTCAGGGTAAAACAATCTTGAGGCTATACTGCTCCATACAGTGGACTTGGGATATTGGTCATTATGTAAAGTTTGCTGGAAATAGGCTAAGGAATGCACATGGTCACTTTTGTCATCAGCATCACTTGTTCATTGACACAATAGAGCTCTCAAGATTCCAGGCGAGAGTAAGCGGGTTTTGAAATAAGTTTTGTCTTGTGTGTCAATTTTCATTCTGCATCCTTTTTTTTTTTTTTTTTTTTTTTTTTTTTTTTAGAAACCCGCGTACTCTCGCCTAGAATCTTGAGAGAGCTCTACTGGCTTAATGGATGAGTGATGCTAATGACAAAAGTGACCATGAGCATTCCTTAGGCTATTTCCAGCAAACTTTACATAGTGGCCGTTGTACCAAATACCTTGTATGGAGCAGTATAGCCTCAAGGTCGTTTTACCCTGACTTTTGTGAAAAAAAGTTGCAGATTGAAAATTGACACACACGACAAAACTTAATTCAAAACCCGCTTACTATCGCCTGGAATCTTAAGAGAGCTCTACTGCCTTAATGGACAAGCGGTACTAATGACAAAAGTGACCATGAGCATTCCTTAGTCTATTTCCGACAAACTTGACATAATGACCAATATCCCAAGTCCACTGTATGGAGCTATACAGTCTTACGATCGTTTTAACCTGACTTTTGTGAAAAAAAGGATGTAGAATGAGATTGTGTTTTGAGGCGATTCAACGGTACTCATTTTCAAGCCTGACCGGGGTTCAAATGACTTGATTGCTGGGGGAAGGGAAAGGCTCGTACTGTATGGTTATAAAAAAAAACCTTCCTTCCTCTCTCTGATTTTGAAATGTAAATCCCGACTTTGGGCACGGAGGCGTAGATGTCAGGCCAACCCTGGGGGAAAAGATTATAGAAATCAGGCCAACTCGGTTGAAAAGACTTTGAATTTTTTTTTCAAACCTGAGTTGTTCGTCGTGTAGAGCACCTCTGACCGTGAAAGAGGGTTCGACTAATCAAGAAATTCATGCAGAATCTGATTTTGAAATGTAAACCCCGACTTAGAGTGGCGGAATAAGTTGGGCATGGAAATCAGACCAGCTCAGGAGTATCAGGTCCCACCCAGCTAGCAAACCGATTCCGATAAACAAGGTGCGTACTTTTCTGATGTATTCTCAGTAAAAAGTACACTCATTTCAATGGAACCAAGTTAAAGTTTCATATGTACCTGTCATTCCTTTTGCATCGACAATGTCAAAAAAGGATAAAGATAGTCTCGCTTTATGTTGCTTATCATGCTAAAAAGATGCAAGTCGCGGGATTTGAAAACACTTGAAGTTGATCGTGGATGTTTTTTTCTTACTTCACCAACCATACCCCATCATTACCAAGTTTACTCTTTGCTATTATCATTGTATTGAATGCCTGATGGTCCTACCGGTTGCTAAATCAAAAGAAAAACCAACTTCAGATAATACCAAGTTTTGCCACGTCTGTTGCAAAACCATTTCCATCTCTATCGGGATTTTAAAACCCATATTATCAAACCAACTTGCACTTTAATTTTCACCTTCCCAGGTCTAAACCAATATGTATATCATAGATTGGGTTTGTCGTTTATTTGTATAAATTGTCTATCACTATCAGAGCCAACCAATTAAAAAAATTTCTAATACTAGGGTTTTCTATTTTATCACAAAGAGCTGGCCACCTTTTGCTTGATTTCAAGTATGGTATTGAGGAATTCGGCATTACTATGGTTCAAAAAAAAAGTGAGTATGAATGATTCTGTATGGATCTTATACTTACTTTAGATTTTCAGAGTTTGCTGAAGATAAGTTGTATATCCCAGCCATCAGTTGTTCCGCCACAGCTTTCACTACTGCAGGTGGGAAATCACGTAGTAATTGGAGGCATTTTAATATATCATCCCGCATCTTGTCCTAAAATAGATAAACAATCGTCAATTCCAATGTTCCCCTCCTTTGTGTGTTGTCTGTGTGTATTACCTTTGCAGCAATCCTGATACACAATCGAAGTAATCCGACTACGGTCCTTTCCACCACCAAGACACTTTGTTTTTCTGCATGTTCAAGGATTTTGAAGATATAACCAGTAGCATATGGCCTAAATAGAAGAAGTGTGAGCATGCCATTAGTTCCCTTCCCTCTTTTCTTTTTCTTTTCTTCTTCTATTGGACTTACCAAAGCAAATCAATTCGGTTGTGATTTCTAATGGTGATGGTGATCATGAATTCCAAAAACAAAACAGTTGCAGGATCATAAGGGATGGAAGATTCGGCATTTTTGACAGCTTCGTGATCGTAACCTACATTTCCAATCGCAGTCATCAAGGCTTGTAAAGGTTCCATTTCCAAGTTACTACAATATCAAAAATAAAGCAAAAAAGTCAGTTAGTATACTTCAAACCCCTATATTGTTCACGAGTATGACTGATTACCTGATATCATTAAATAATTCCTCCAGGCGACAAGCAGCCACACAGTCCACAGCACACATGGTACTTTCCACCTCTTCTTCAGTAGGATCGGCACGGTAAGTTTCATCATTGGAGTAAGGTGAGAGTAGATATGATGATAAAGTAGACAGTAAAGAACCATCTCTTCGTTGCTGTTGCCTTGAAGGTGTTATGTTCTTGGGTTTTAGAGGAATGCTTGTTGTTCCAGACAAGAAGTCTTCCACTTGAAGCATAGAATGAGGAAGTAACGAGTTCAAAAACAAATTTCGAATCACCTGCAGAATCTATGTTGGATAAATCAAAAAGAGTGAGATCAATGGTGGTTTTCTTTTCTTTTCTCCCTTACCTTTGTCCACCCATTTCGTAGTGAGTTTCCATGTCTTGTCACAATAGTAAATGCTACCACCGCTGCTAATTGGGCCTTGTAGTTTCTTCCAAACCGCACGGCAAGTGAGCTGATCACGTATTTTTCACCAGCAACATCAACAATGGGATCAGGTAATGAGCTCGAATGTCCGGACATATCCAATAAACCCGTCATTGTCGCCAGATTCACCACAATACTGTCAAATACATCGTATAGTTCAAAATGAGCTGATAACATGGCACATTGATGGAATCCTGATATCGCTTTTTGAAGTGTGGCATCGTCTTGAGCTGTGTTGAATGCTATGTGATAGATTGAAGTGTGTTAGCTTTTCCTTTTCTTGATTATTTTCTTCTTCACCACTTACCGTAAGAGATGGCGGCAATGGCAGGCTTCCATGACATTTCAAACATAGCTTTGTCATAACTCGATGTATCACATACAACAAATGGAGCAGAAGTAGTGGATCGATGAAGTAGTTGTTTCCAAGCATAGTTGAATCCCAGTCTTCCCTCGTGTTCTTCGGGCATCACAATTTCGTCTTGTCGAATGGCTTCATATATTTCGCGCTATAATGAAGAGGTGGAGTGAGCTCCTATGTCCTTGTTATTCCTTTCTTTTAGCGTGTCTTACCAAGTAGTCCTTCGGGAAATCCGCATTGCCATTTACACCGCGTAAGTTTCGCATATAATCTTCCAATGTCATTCGTCGCTACCCAAAAAAGAAAAAAGAAAGTTTATGTCATTAGTATACAGTTTGTCATGTCTTCTTCACATGCATTACTTACTCGGACTTGTGGATTATGCTGATCAGTATTTAGCATGATGATAGAGTAAGCAAGGATCTGGGTGGCATCTTCATTTACAATTTCGGCAGGTTTTGATTCAAAGTAGACTTCAGAAAAGGTATCCGTGACACGCATGATTTGTTGAGATTCACCAGGAAGTCGGAATGTTTCCAAAACCATCCGTAATGCTTCGTCCATACGTTTCTATCAATACAATTAGAGTTAGTATCTACTTCAACTTCCTCCTTTCTCTCCGCTTTTCCTTTCCCTTTTTCCTTTACCCCTTCGAAATTGAATTGCCGCATAAACACTTGTAGTAGATCAAAGTTGTCTTTTTTGCCCAGATATTCACCCAAACTTTTCTTGTTGAGTTGTTGAGTGGATCGGAGGAATTGCGCTAGGCTTTCTGTGGTGTCGTTGCTTGCGTCCACCTGGATAATACCTTTTTCTATGTGTGTATTAGATATAAAAACGATATTTGTTTAGTGATGGTATGTCAATAAGGAGCATTCAGTTCATACCTTTCAAATAAGCGATGCCTTTCTTTGGGTTTTCGTTGAATAGTCTGGAGCCTGTCAAGATGATTCGTTTCCTAGCCTTGCGTTCCAAGAGTTCATCCGCTGAAGTGAGTTCCTAGTAAAAATGACAAGAATCGAGTCAGAGCTGTTCGTCAGAATCATCAGTTTCCCCAACTTACCACATAGCTATTATCTTCAGATTGTTCGGCCTATAGTTTAAAGATAGATGGAGAAGAGTATATAGTTAGATAAACGTCATGTTCTGTTTCTCTTATAATCATGTCTACTTGCTTCGTAATCCACCCGTTCTACCATATGATCTATAAACATGAGGAGAGTATCCAGACAAAGAACATGGTAGTTCATAGCAGAGTATTTGTGAGGATCAGGGAATGAGTTCTATAAAAGACAAAATGAGTTTACATGATAATCATCAATGTGTTTTATAACAATTTTACCTTGCTTAAGAATTGAATCAGTTCTTCAAACAGATCACCACAGGACAAATCACAATCATAGTTAAACCAAAGGTCCACCATAAATGTCGGTACCCGAGCACATTGAAGTAAGCATTCCAGGAGCATTTCACGGACTTCACCAGGAATCATATAATGATCAGAGTTCGAATAACTTGACTTGTGTGATTTGGATGAGTAGTAGTCGTTTGATTTGCTTAAAAACATATTTGGCGAGCCACTTCGGATATCCACTTGATTAGCACCATTGTCTATTGCTGCTGATACTGATGTTGCTGACCCTGTTGTTGATGATGGAGAGGGCGATGATCTACCACCTGTTGCGTTGTCGAGAGAGGATGCTGATGACACAAAGCTGATATTTCCTTCTTCATCCACGTCCACCATTACGCCACGACTTCCCATACCGGATGAGGGTGATAATCGTTCGATGAGGAAAAATAAAAAGAGTTCTTGTTGTAGTTTGATGTGAGGTCGGAATGTATCAAAGACAGTAGTGATTGTTCGCAAGACGAGAGATAAAAGTGGTGTCGAGTCCGTTTTAGCAAGCTAGATTAATATATAGATTAATGTTATTCTTTTTCTTCTTGTTTTCTTTTTTAGTTTTTTACCTGGAAGAGGAATTTACAAAATTCATCTGTAACAAGTCCACAAAGGCCTTCAAATCGACTGATGCTTCGTCCACCTACTTCAAAAGCAACATTCAAGATACTTAAAGCCATCATGCGCATGGAGTCTGTGTGCTTGTGTTCATGTGGATTGACCAAAGATACCAATACCCTTAGTAATTCTCGAATGGCAGGAAGTCCATAGGGCCGCAGAGGGGCGGAATCTACAAATGATTTTTTTTTTTTTTTAAAAAAAAAAGATCATGATCAATTACCCTGGCTCTCTATCTTTTAATATGGTATGATGATTTACCTTGGTTTTGTTGAATATCTTCACCCTTTTCATCATGAGGAGTGGTTTCTTTGAGTGAAGGAGATGTTGTTGAATAGTCATTGTCATTGACTGGAGTTGTTACTTGAGATTGTTCCGAGATGTCGTGATGTTCTGCTTCGCCAAGAGAAGGTGTCATGTTGGTGTTTGAGACATTATCTTCTGCAGCCATGTCAGTAGGCGCAGGAGAGGGTGATGGTTTTGGTGGACTCATATGCGGCGCATGTGTGGTTGATGCATCAACAGCTGAGTGTGCATCGTTATCGGGTTCCGTAGGTGTATCAACAAGTTGCCATTCGTCTTCGAGAGTTTTTAATCTACAGATATACAAAAGCATCAGTTAGAGTATTCCCCCCCCCCTTATACACTTGATTCAACATTACCTTTCAAAGATTGATATTACCATTTTCGTCATAACATGTTCAGCAGATCGTCTAAGCATATCTATATAAAAGTAAAAGATAGAAGAGTGAGTGAGTGATGATTATTCAAACAGTAGTGTTATCGAGTATTATTGATCCTTACCAGTTAGTCGCATTTGACAGCACATACTAAGACCCGTTTCCATCATTTCACAAACAGCTTCGTCGCTTAATACTTGGCCACATTCACTTGTTAGAGTCGCTTGAAGGACTTGTAGCATACGGAGTAGGACCAGTTCATCGGATGCGGCATCGGATGCTTCAAATTTACAGTGTGTTGCAGCCGATGACAGAGCATTCATAGCAAAGGCAATACTTGGATTATGCAAACCTAATCATTATACCCATCAAAAACAAGAGATGATTAGTAAAATGTATCGATTAATATTTGAGACAATGACCTACCCACAATGCCATAATGTAAAAACTTTTCCACGCTTCCAAGAGCCGTTCCAGCAATAGGTCCAGTAGTACTACCAGATCGAATCACTTCCAAGAATGGGTTTAATAGAATCAAAGCGTCCAGGTCCTTCACATCTACATATACAATACAAACAAAACAAAACAAATTAGTCAGGAATTGAGAGAGAGAGTTTTCATGTTTACCTTGTATGCCTTCTAAATAAGTTCGAAGACTAGTAAATCCAGCCATAAGGGGGTTTTCCTAGTTGCCATAAAAAGATGATAATAATGATAATCAGTATAGTCCTTCCCCTTCCTCCTCTATGCACTGTTTTTCATTGTAATAGGGACTTACCTCGTTTTTCGAATCGCGGTCCTGTGCATGGGATTTCCCTTTTCGTAAACCCATACTCATTCCAAGTCCACCCATATGAAGGCCATTAACATTCGTGCCTGACCACCGGGCGTTTTTACGCATAGCACTTGTAACAGCTGTTTTAATAAAAATAAAATAAAAAAAAAAAGAGAGTAAGCAAGAGGAGATGATTATGAAGTATTGCTTATATAAAGTCTTACCGATGATTTCAGCATGAATAAGTTGTGTCCAGGTGAGTTCTGATTTGATTTTGATGTTATGGATGGGTAACGTGGTGACCACTTGTTGATTGTTGTTTGTACGGAAGGTCGATATGGCAGGCAAAGATGAAGTTCTTGATCGTTTACTGGTAGACATTGTAAAAGATTCAGATGAGTTGATTGTTGCCATATAATTGTCGTTTTCAGGATATCAAAAAAAAAAAGGGGGGGGGTTGTTTCCTTGTTGGTTGTCGTGTAATGTTCAACAGGTAAAGATGGTTGAAGGAATTCAATTCCAAATGATTTAACTAGTTCCAGATGTGAAGTAAAAAGACAACTGTGACAAAAGATGTATTAGTAAAGAAATTGAGAGGAATCTAATCCAATCTGGTTCTAACTTTTACCTTTTAAAAGAGTCAAATGGAAGCCAACCAATAAAATAGCACCAACAGGAGAGAGGGAAGAGTTTACAAAGAGATGTGGTTTGTATATAATGATAAAACTGGTGAAAAAGAGTCTACTGTGAATCCAACACACAATGAATGTTGAAGAAGTGAAAAGAAAAATGGGATTGCGATTTCTTTCATTCCTTTTTGTACTTTGTGAACGTTGTGACTAAATTTAATTGGCCGGAAATTCATGTCCCGTAATATTTTTAATTCCCGCACTAAAAAAGAATAACCCAAAGGTGTGAGGGGCATATAGCCACGTTGTACCATGTGAGCGCTACCAAGTAGGGATCCCATACTGATCTATAGTTAAGACTTGTTTCTTAATAAGACTCTACGGGATTCTGTCGGAGCTAGTAATACTGATTCAATGACAAGAAGATAGAAACAAGTATCACTTTGAACGTATCACACCTGGTTATGCGCCACGTTGACAAAATGATGCTTCAACCTAATTTTCACACTTCATGTTTCACAGCAAGAATAAAAAGTAATTTTGAGAATAGTTTGTACCTGCTCTACTGGTCTATGTATACTGTTTGAGAAATTTTGATCACAGAAATAGGTTGGGAACCAAGTTTCAGATTCGTACTGGAAAAGGTACCGCCGATTGAAAACTCGACAAAACGCATGGATGTCGGGGGTTTAAGTATGAAACCATTGAAAAAAAAAAATGGCTTGTCTCATTTTTATTACTTCTTTTTCTTTTCTTTTTTATAACAGTTTTTGGTTTACAACACATCACTCAACTTCATCACATATGGATAATCAGCAGGAATCACGTAATACAACAGTGGATGCGATGAACAGGATCTTGTCAACACCAGGCTTCCCTCTGGATCCGTCATTGGAAGCCGAACTCTCATTGCACCAATCAACGAATGAAGCCTGGGGAAACCCTTCTCTTGGTGGAAAAAACGACTTTACATTTGCAACGACTTTTGATCCCAATGCACAACAATCTCACCAGCAGTCTGAATCACCAAACTCGAATCCTTCGGAGTTTGGTAATGCCAACTTGACTAATCTCGCTACACCCATTGTCACTGATGCATATGCACCAACTGTGCGATTACAACGACCTTCGTTTGATGCGGCCTCTACCAACAACAACAACAACAACAACAACAACAACAATAACAACAACAATAACAATGACAACACCACTCTTCCTACCGATCCTACTACAGTTGTTTCATCTTCCATAGTCACTGGAGTGACTACACCAATCGATGAATTTGGCAACTTGAATCTCAACTTTCAACAAAGAGGCTCCTTCTCGACCACTGGATCCACCGGCTCTTCTTCTTTTATAGACGGTGATTTTTCTGCTCATTATCTTCCTGTGTCTGCTTCTGCTCCTGGTGTCACAAAAACTTCTTCTGCACCGAGCTCTCCCTTCTCAGAGTTCCCACCTGCTCTCAATTTGGATACTATCAACACTAACCCGGATCATCGAAATGGATACAGCGTACCAGGAACTCCTACTTATTTGCAAACATCACCTTGGGGTGGCGACGAAACACCCATCTCACCCATCTCACCCAGCTCTTCACCACCATCTTCTTCGTCTATGTTATTCAGTAATGGCGGCATGCTTAATCATCCTACTGCACCATGGATTCAATCTGATACAGCCTCACCATTCCAAGCGTCACCTGGAGTTTATACACCAACCACTCCTATGGGCTCTTCCTCAACAATGCAACCATTTGGTGATCTCGACTCACTCCAACAAGCTCAACAACAAAAGCAGCAGCAACCACACAAACGATCAGCACATAATGAAGTCGAAAAGAAGTATAGGAACAACATCAATGATCGTATTGCGGAATTAAAAGAAGCGGTACCAGCCCTACGACATGCCCGAGTAAAAAAGGACAACAGTAATAACAGCAATACAACAGAGGAAAACACGATTAAACATGAAGACGAAGACGATAATGGTGGGGACCCTGTGATCATGGACGGTGTGATCATTGCTACGAAACTGAACAAGGCGACCATCCTACAAAAAGCTATCGAATACATCTATCATCTACAACATACTACCAATGAATTGAAACAAGATATTGATGCTTTATTGACCACCATCAACACACAGACCCCTAATGGACAAGATATCTCGGGCCAGTATCGTCGACATGTGACCGAACGTGAAGAAATGCAAAAACAACGATTGATCTGTAGTGAAAAAATCAAACGACTCAAGAAATCGGATTTACTGTCTTACCATCAACATCACTTTCACCATTTGCAATTAAAAGGTGAAGATCGTGGGTTGGATCAACATTTGTTATTCATGCAACAACAAGAAATGGCACGACGGCGACATACTCAACAACAACAACAACAACAACAACAACAACAACAACAACAACAACAACAACAACAACAACAACAACAACAACAACAACAACAACAACAACAACAACAACAGCAACAACAGCAACAACAGCAACAACAGCAACAGCAACAAGGATCCGTCAATGGAAATAATGTCTATGGTAATTTCTAACAATCCCCCTTCCCCTTCACCTCAGTATAGATACCATTCCTCCATTTACATCCTATAAAAACAATCCCCCTCCAATATAGATCTCTTTACCCTTTAATATGTTATGTCAATAAAAAAACCTTGTTTATGTTATAAAATTATGTCCCAACCCTAATATGGAATAGACTTCCAATCTGCATTATTCATGCGTGATCGAAAAACTAATGATAGTAATGATGATTCAATAAGTATGATTGTTTTTTATTTTATACATAGTCTACAAAAAAAAAAAGAGGCATGGGGCGGGTAAAAAGAGTGGGGGTTCTATTCTAAGAGGGTATCAAATCTTGTAATTGTCGCCTTTGTCGAATTGATTCCCGTTCCCAGAGTTGAGCTTGGTTCTTGACTTGTTGTAATTGACCAGAAATCCAAGCGGTATCATGTTGTTGTCGTGGAGAATGTTGATGTTGTTGTTGTTGAATAGTGAAGAGCTGAGTCACATGATAGAATTCATAAGTTAAAAAAGCGTGTGATAGAAACAACAGGATGCCACCAATGGTAAGAAGGGTTTTGATATGCATATGAGTAGATTGTTGTTGTCCTTGATCAAGATCATGATGGGTCAGAGTTGATAATTTGTTCTTGTCGGTTTTCAGTATCGATGATTTAGGTGATAATGTCGCTGGTGGTGGTGAGGATGATGTTGGTTTAGTTTCAATAGGTTGTGTATCCTCTTGACCATCGTCCATCCAAGTGATATGACCATCTACAAAAGAGAGAGAAAAAAAAAGGTATCGAGTGTTAAGATTCAAGTTATGATTTTCCCTTTAATTGATAGACTTACTTGTATTTCTGGCTACCGGGGTACTGTTGGATGTCATCGATCTTGCACGTGCGGGAGAATCATTGGAAGCTGACACAGTCTGGGCCCTCCTCCGATGGAAGATTTTGAAAGGACTTGATAATGGTGAGTGTGGTGTAGTTTCTGTTGTAGGATTGTCTTTGGTATGTTGTACTGCAGTAGAATTGTCATCATCATCATCAGCATTGTTGAATCGGTTCGATTCTATATCTGGTATCTCTGTCGATTCAGATGGTGGTAGCACTACTTTTGCTGGTGCTGGTGGTGGTGGTGCTGCTGTGGTGGATGTTGTTGATTCCAAGGATGAGGTTGATGAGAAGGGTACAGAAGAAGGTTGAGGATTTTGTTGCTGTTGTTGCTGCCAAAGATCGAGCAAACAATAGTAAGCTTCATCTCTTGCCGAGGACAAGGAGGACAAAAACGATGTGAATGTATACTATAAAGACAATAGGAGTGTGAGTAACAAAAGAGCCAAGATGTTACAGTAAATATGTTTGTTACCTTGTCTTCATTTTTCATGGTAACTTGTAATACCCTTGGCATCCAACGTAGAGTGCGTACCCGATCGATGTGCTTGATGTTTTCAATCTTGAGTTCCACCTATAGAAGCATAATACATTGCCAAGATTAGTCATTCAAATTATCACTCCGGTGCATGGGAGGGGTGGGGTTTATGTTATAGGTATTACCGTTGTGACATAGCCAAGAATGTTAGATTTAAACCCCACAAAGGATTGTGTGATAAAGAGTCGACCTTGTAATAAGACATCCTTTTGTAAAGCACAGTTAAAGTCTATTGCGAGTTGTTCATCATGTAAAATAAAATAAAAAAGTTGTTAGCCCAAGTTGCACAGACCTAAAAAAGTCAAAAGAGGTGACCCCAGGAAGTATACACAAATTCTTTTACAATATGACTTACCGTGTAAAAGCACATCGTTGGGAGGCACTTGCTTGAAGTAACAGTGCAAGTCTTTGTTTCGTGATTGTCGAGTCTTGGTTAAGGTTGATTCGTCTATATGATCATCGCATGGTGGTATTTGTTGGTCACTGGAGGACGTTCCGGAATGAATCGAGTTGTTGTCAGAACAGCCGGTTTGTGAAGACCAAGTAACATCGCTGGTGGATCCATTCACTCCAGGTGCTGGGAGACAATGTGGTGGTGGTGGTGGTGGTTGAGTAGGTTCACGTTGTTGTTGTGGTTGTTGCTGTTGCACAGACTTAGTAAAACGATTTTTCCATCGAAGTGACCTTTTCAAGCTAGAGTCGTCTTCAACACTACCTTGTGTCATGTTGGTGAGAGAAAGTTAAAAGAATGGATATGAATGTAAAACGAGAAAAGAAAAGAGGGAAGGGAAGAAAAGTAAAAGAATTCCCGACCGACAGAATTTTTCTTTTTTAAGCCGAAAAAACCTATCACAGACAAAATAAATCACTTTAAAAAATACAAAAACATACTTACTGCCCCATATGAGGATAATATTAACCTTTGCCGACCAGCGATCTTTCATTTCTTTTTGGGTGGCATATCGGGTAAAGTATATCACCGTCTAAAAAAAAAAAAGTAAAGAAGAATCTTCTCAAAATACCTCCGCTCAACCAAGTCAGTGTAACATCATTCCACTGGCCCATCTGTCTTTGTGAAAGTGACAACATAACGTGAACTACTCTTCAATGACATACTATATCATCCCTCATCTTACCTGATCGATCCTATCATATCCTCTTGGTTCTATGTTTGTCATGTCCAAGCGACTTTTTACGGTGATACACAACATATTTAAGCGGCTATTAAAAGTTGGCCTGTCGAGAAAATTTTTTCTCTCTCTTTAAATAGAGGGCTTTTTTTTGTTTTCTCTTAATCCTCTTTCTTTCCCTACACATTCATCTGAAAAGGTAAGACGAAATACAAGGAAAAAGAGTTGGTGAAAGTGATGACAATTGTAGTGATGATAACTTGGAACATGTGTCTTATTGGTTTGGGAGTTCACAAAGATATCATTCATCAAACACTTGTGTTTCGTTGGATGAGGACCCATCTTTGTGCCTAAACCTTGGTGATATTTCCAGTGTCTGATACAGTAGTCAAATAAAATTAAAAGCATATGTGTAAAAGAAAAGAAAACAACAGTTTACTAATCATACCATCTTTATGTTTTGAATTAGACTCAAGGAAACACCCTGTTTTGCAATAAAGTAGTGTAGTTGTTTTGTAGCATTAGTCTATCTAGTTTTTTTTATAATAGTCTTTTATATATAAAATGCAATCTTATCACCATATATGAATTTGTCTCTCGTCTTGATGTTTTTTGTGTTGGGGGTTGTGTTTGGTCGGGGCCATCCATGTGTTGGAAGAATGTACCGGGATTTGAAATGTAGATGTCGTCGGCGATATGATTTAAATCCCGGCAATAACGAGACAGTAGTAAAGCACACCTACCCCGAGGCCCTTGACTTGATAATAATCTTCTTCATGTGAGGCCATACCAAGTCTAATTATTCCTGACCAACTTGTACTTCTACATGATGCACTCTGGGGAAGGGGAAAATCGATAATTGACAGGTGGGCTGGACCCTGAATGTTATTTTTAGATTTGCAAAACCGACAAGATGATACAAGAGTGATTTAAGCTTTTCTTCATCTATTACCATGTTAAAACCATCCATCAGTAAATAAGACCGGCATCCTTGATTAATTCAGTGAAACTTGTCTTGTTGTCCTTTGGGTTCCTCAAAGTGGTTGGAGTTTGTGCGGGAAAAAGAAACATTGCGCACTGATACGACCCTATACAACAAAACTTCGACACTCGCCAAAAAAAGCAATAAAAAATTTCAGAACGATTTGGCAACCACGATGGAACTTCTTGCACACATCAACAATTCCTTTTCTTCCAAAAAAAAAAAAAAAAAAAAAAAAAAAAAAAAAAAAAAAGAGGAAAGAGAAGGAATTTTAGAACGCGTTTTTATAGTTGGCAATGTGGCGGGATTTTAAGGCGGAAAACCATTTCCTTTTTCTTTGTCTTCCCATTCCAAAGACATTCAACTTGATTCTCTTCAACAGGGCACTCCCATTTGTTGTAACGATTGAATGATGAAGAGAAACAAAAAGAGGTGACGAAACAACTGACTCTGTGGTAGTAATGGGCTCTCTTGGAAATCATCCAAACAGGATCAACACGGCAAAGGTAAAAGAAAGGCAGGAAGAGAAAGGGGTGGTAATGTATACTGCCTCTTTCTTCTTGGACAATCACCTTATCCAAGACTATAATACTAATGCTTTTCAGTTCATGTCGATGTAGAATCGATACCTACCAATTGACCATGGATGAAGCTCTTTTTTGTCTGATGCAACAAACTGGGAAAAAGGATGACGTTCTCTGAATGGAATGCAATAGGCTTTGGATGAAAAGAAGAATGGTGCTATTGCAAACGCAGTGGCCATCGAGGATGGATTGGGTGGTCAAGTGCGATGATAGTACACCTCTTGATTGGAGCTGGGGATATATATGAATGTCAAATCGATCATTGGTCAAGCAAGATCAAAAGATGATGTCTTGTGGATAACAATGGTGGTAGATTGGTTTTATTGTCTGTATAGTGTTATATTCAATCTTAATGTCAATAAAGTCTTGTTTTATCATATGTTTGCTGGTCAATATAAATACGTTTATCAATGAAGGTGTTTCTATCATACATGATGTATGTATCACAATGGATAACACCTATACACATGATGAATCGTGTAAAATTTATGCTTTTTTTTTTTTTTTTTTTTTTGGCCCGTGCAACCAAAATTTGGATTTGCTGGACAGCTAAAATACCCCGCTGGGTTACCCCAAATTGGTGTTGTTACTTCTGCTGCTGATGCTGTTGCTATGTTCTTGTTGGAGATGTTGACGTTGGCCGTGTACTAAAGGGCAAAAGAAAAAAAAAAAGATGATGATGATGATGATCTTTGGGTATTTATTTGAATGTGGATGAATAAAAAGTAATGTAATACACTATAAAAGAGCAATCATAAGCTATAATAATACTAGTGGGCAAATGACAAGGGAAAAAAAGTGATAATGATGATGATGATGATGATATTAGTTATAATAAGCTATAACTAGATGAATCCATAATTCAAACACGAGGAGAGCAGGATAATTGATCATAGGCGGGTAACGAGGAAGAGAGAGCGACATGATCCATTGTTGCAGCGGTATTATAAGAAGGCACCCGAGAGAGATCCATACCATTCCACCAAGGATCAGGTTGTTGTCCATTAAAGTTATTGTTTCGATTACTAGAGGTAGACAATCCCCCCATATTGCTAGGTGAAGCTGATAAAGTGCTGATGGATAATGTTCGTGCCCGACCAGAGATTGTGACAGGTGCACGACATGATGACTGTGGTGATGATGCAAAAGAAGTCTGTTCTGACTGTTGTTGAGATGATGAGATTGGTAACGGTGGTGATGGCAATGGTGTAGATGATGCTGAAGTAGATGCTGAAGAAGCCTGGGGATCATTACGTGTGAGAGGCATCAGACCAGTGCGAGAGATGGAACTACGACGCAAGGCTTCAAAGACTGATGAATCATAAGGCACCGAGCGCCACGTTTGATCATAAGCCGGTAACATATTATCTTGTTGATCAGCAAAAGAATCGACCACCACCACAGCAATAGCACAACGCAATTCAGAGAGATGACCATCCGCATTGATTAAACTGATAACAAACTTCATCTTGTGTCGAATCTTGATCATGTCATTATCAGTGTCGCAAAAGATCAAAGGAGAAGTCGCCGGTACATCAATTTTCACATCCCTTGACCATTGATTGTTGTTATGGTCACCATTATCGGGAAAGGGATCCAAGAGTTTTTCAAAGTGAATGATCCGAGTTTCCATTTTACAGTTATCCTTGATGGTATAAGAGCAGTATTCCTTGAGAGAAGCACAGATCGACCGGACCTTGAGTTCAGGGGCAATAGGTGAGATATGGAAGGTGACAGTGATGGCTTCACCCAGTGCATACATTTTAGAGGGCATCACAATGTCATACATCATCTTGTCCACCCAAGTGTTGTGAATTTCCATAGATTGTACCAGTTCGAATTCGGATGGAAGCATAGATCGCACCAGTTTGACATAGCGTTTCTTGACAATGTTGTGTACAAAGGCTGGTCGTTCCACCATGGCTTTGAGTCGGTAGAGTACTTGAGCACCTTCGGCATCCAATGATTGTGGTAGGTCCCCTGGTAACATGAGTTCAAAGTTAAAACTGTGTTCGCCTGCTGATAAACTATAGGTCTTTTTTTGACTGGAGGAGGTGGTGGTTGCCATGGGTATAAATTGCCAACTGTGTTCCATAATAGTGCGTTCTTGTTTATAATAATGTTGGTGATGTCCTAGTCCTACATTTTTTTTTTAAAAAAAAAAGTTGAGTTAAAAAAAAAAAAAAAAAAAAGGAGGGAGAGTAGAGCTTTTTATACTATATTACCTTCAGACCAAGACACTTTCATTTTACCAACAAAACGTAAACTGATTGACTTGACCTTTATCGCTTCAGTCGCGTTCACACGAAGGACCCCACGAAGTAATTTGCCAGCGGATTCTTCGGGATGGCCAACCATAAGGATAGCTTCATCAGCCAAATCAATGCGTACTTCAACAGACTTTCGAATAGCATGCACCATGGTGGTTAATCTTGTCGAAGCAGTAGGAATAACAGTGTAGATATATGTATATATAAAAGAATTTCAAGTAGTAGTTAAAAAGACAAGGAAGGAAGAGTGGTTAGATCAGAAAAAGGGAGAAACAAGAGAGGAAAGGAAATTGAGCGGAGAGAGTGGTTTTGAGTCTTTTTTCTTTTTTCCTAAAATATTTCAAATCCCGTCATAAAAATTTTTCTTCTGTTAAACAAGAAGAGAGATTTTAATGAATTGTGTGATTATGAGCATATTTCTTTCATCCTTTCTCATTCAAATGCCCATTCCTATATTGTCCGTTGTGTGAGTGGATCTTTTTTTTTTTTTTTTTTTTTTTTTTTTTGCATGATGAACAAACGTGCACCAAAGTGTTTCCTAAACCTAAACCTTACCAATTTGAATAAAACAAAAGAAGAACGGAAGGATGTTCTGCATGAAGGCCAGAATGTTCTCCCAGTCGAGCCAATCGATCGATGGTTTGACTCTTGTTTTTGTATATTTGATTCAGTTTCAGGCGGGCTATTAATTTAGTGCAGCGGAGTTCCTGAAAAAAGAAAAATCATCGAAAACAAATGAAGGCTTTATTCTTTTGTCATAATATGAACTGTGGGAAGAATCTGTATTTTTTTTTTGAGTCGCACACTTTTTTTGCATTAACTGGTAAGAACATGGAATAATCACCTGATTTGACAGCATGATGGTTAATGCATGAAAACCATTCTGATCCGCCCGTCCAATTAAAAAAAAAAAAAAAAAAAAAAAAAGGTCTATAATTAGATCACACGCATATATTTCATTGTTACATAAGATTCATTCGAGGATAAAGGGCAAAAGTGTTTTATTAAAACGGTAATAAAGGGAGAGGAGGAGAGAGAGAGTACATATATACATTTAATCAAGACAAAGATCAAGTAAAAACATATATAAACAAAGTGAGGATAGGAATGATTATCTAGCTAGACGTAAAAGAGGAGGGGAGGAGGAGAAAGTAAAAAAAAAAAAAAAGAGGGGACTAATCTAAATGTAATCATCATCAGAGAAGAATTCATCAGATTCATAATTGAGTTGTTCAAAGTTGACGCGGTATCTGAGGATGCCACCAATACCACCAAACCCACGACAGAATTGATTTCCTTCCTGAGATCTGTTGGAGACGAATTCTAATGTAGCACCAAAGTCCTTGTAGCGATCAGCAAACCATTCCAGTAAAGGTTTAACTTCGACCACTTCCATATCAGTGTTGGGAGGAGCATCAGCAGACCTGTCAACCATAAATGACTTGTCCTTTTCTTCTTGTTTAGTAGGATGGACCACAGATTCAGCACCAGAAGCATCACGAAGCACATAGCGATTGGTATCGAGGTTTTCCCATACAATCAAACTTTCCACTGCACCCAATTCCAAAGCCTTGAGCGTATCTTCCACACCAAAACAGTACTTGCCAGTATCTTGAGAGATTTCATCAAAGTAGGTTTGAATCAACTTCTTTTCTTGGACAAACTTGACGTTGGACAGAGATTCGGCGGACAATTCGATGGCTTGGTTAAAACCGTTTTCACCACCATAAGACACATCCACCACCTTGACAATCTTGGCTTGTAAACGTTGATCAAACATGTCGGATTGAGATAATTCAGTCTTGAAATCAGCAGAACCAGCCAATACAAGACCTGCTACATTCACCTATAAAATTATATAAATCATTTAGTGTAAAATAAAAAGAAATACACCCTCCATCTCTCTTTTTATTTGTATTTTACCTTGTCGTTTGTGATAAAAAAGTTGACTGCCAATTCAGCAATCTTGCGCACATAGTTATGACGCTTTTCATCACGAAGACGAGAGAAACGCAAAGCAGATTGACCACCACGACCGTGTTTCTTGGGTAAATCAACTTGAAGCTTGTGGATGACGTCCCGAGTATTACCCGACAAAGTACCAAACAAAGATCCATTACCATCCATGACAATAAAACCAAACTTGGCATCCGCTTCCAACAATTCAGATAAGGCTTCAGTGTGGAATTTGTTGTCGCAGAGATAGAGTGATGTGTTGATAGGCTTGTGAGGTTCAAAGTCGATATTCACCTTCTTTTCTTTGCCTTCGTCCGTAACAATAGTACCACAGTATACCACAAGACCGTTAGGAGGTACTAGTTATAGTAAATAAAGATAATGCATGATTTTTTGAATTAGTGAGTAATCAAACATCCCCTCCCTTTTTCGTTCCTTCTATCCTTTACCTCGGTTGTATAGTTTCAAACGTTGTTGGGTGGAGGTAATGGCAGATAATACAGACAAGCGATTGACACGAGACTTGATATTGGAAGCAGTACCATATTCATCAGCCAACATCTTTGCCGTCATACTAATTTGAGACTTTGGTGCTATATAAAAAAAGAGAATATACTGTCAGTACCGTTCATTAGCCAAAATGAGTTGTATGCTGGTTTTACGTACGAATGATGAGGGAAATCATGGAGGTACCGTTACTATTTGGATATAGAGAATGATACAAGGATTAGTAAGTACCTAACTGAATATGTTCAGTGCTCTTTTTACTTTACCCACGAGCAGCCTCCAGATTTTTGATGAGTTTCTTCATCTTCCAGATTTCAATGTTTTGGTCGGTTTCATCGGGACCAGGAGCAGACATGATGTATAAATAGACTAGTTAATGAGGGTGTAAGACAAGTTGTATAATATAAAACAAAGGATGGGTGGTGCGTCGTGTGCCGAATAATTGTTAAAACACAAGAAGGAAAGAAGAGGGTCTGGATGGCAAAAAATTTACCTTCTTAAAAAGCCACAAGCCAGCCAATCGAATCAAAATGAGAGCAAAAGACTAAGTTCAAATTCCGCTTACGGCCCTGCTTCCGTCTTACAGCTATTCATCAGAATCGCCCCCCCCCCTTATTCAATATGTCTACTGTTGATTACCAATAGAACTATTATACTATTATAAATGATATCGACTAGCATCCTTCCATGTACTTTACAACTCTCCTTGTGTCGGATGTTAAAATTTACTTGACACCTACACCCCATTTTTTACATAGCAAGGTAAAAGGATCATAGGTTGATCATGTCATCCTAATTTATAACAAAGGTACATTAGAATCAAGTGTTAGTGTATCCATTGTCCTCTTCCTTATCATCAACAGACGAAAAGAGTTGAACAAGATCCGTGACTCGCTCGGCCCAACGCCTGTGAACCTTTTTTGGGAGCTGTCAATTTTCGGGGAAGAAAAAAAACACACACACCTACAAAAAAAAAAAAAGTCAGTCGTGGCCATTTTTTTTCCCTCTCTCTTTCACGTTTTCAACTCTTTTGTGATCCATCAAGCATCATGTTCCAAACACCACAAAGCAATTCTCTCTTCCTTGGCGGTGAACGTACTACTGGACAAGATGTGCGATCCAGCAACGGTAATACATTAAAACCACATTGACATAATCTTTGTGAAAAACAGATGACGTTTTTTTTTTTTTTTTTTTCCTTAATCCATGTCAATGACTAACACGCGATATTCCTTTTGTTCCTAGTGCTTGCTGCTGCTTCTATTGCCAACATTGTAAAAAGCTCGTTAGGTCCTGTTGGTCTGGATAAAATGATGGTGGATGAAATTGGTGTAAGTAAAGTGTAGATTGAACAACAGACTTCTTTTTTTTAAACATCATCTTGTCATTTTTAATAGGATGTGACGATTAGTAACGACGGTGCCACCATTCTACAACTATTGGAAGTCGAACATCCTGCTGGCAAAGTACTTGTTGAACTCGCTCAACAACAAGATCGTGAAGTAGGTGATGGTACTACGTCTGTGGTGATTATTGCTGCTGAATTATTGAAACGAGCCAACGAATTGGTCAAGAACAAGATCCATCCTACTACTATTATCACTGGGTATCGTTTGGCTTCTAAAGAAGCATGTAAATTCATTGCTAATGAAATGGCTATCAAGGTGGACTCTTTGGGCAAGGAATGTTTGGTGAATGCGGCTAAAACTTCCATGAGCTCAAAAATCATCGGATCGTAAGTGGATATATATATATAAGGGTGGGGTGGGGAAGATGTCTTGACTAATATCACTTTTATGACTAGTGACTCTGACTTTTTTGCTAATTTGGCTGTTGAATCTATCTTGGCGGTCAAGACTACTAATATTCGTGGTGAAACTAAATACCCTGTCAAGGCAGTCAATATTCTCAAGGCACATGGTAAATCTGGTCGGGAATCTGTGTTTGTCCGTGGTTATGCTCTGAACTGTACAGTTGCTTCTCAAGCCATGAAGACTCGTATTAATGGTGCCAAAATTGCCTGTCTCGATATGAATCTCCAAAAAGCTAGAATGCATCTCGGTGTCAACATTGTGGTGGATGATCCTGACAAATTGGAAGATATCCGCAAAAGGTACCAATGTTAAATGACTGTATATGTTTTTCAACTAATGTTTATAATGTAAATGTATTTTAGAGAAATCGAAATCACAACTGAACGTATTCAAAAGATCCTTGCTACTGGTGCTAATGTTATCCTGACCACAAAGGGTATTGATGACTTGTGTCTCAAGTTATTCGTTGAAGCTGGTGCTATGGCCGTCCGTCGTTGTAAAAAGGAAGACTTGAAACGTATTGCCAAGGCCACTGGAGGTAAAACTAAAAAAATAAAAAAACAGAACAGGATAGGGATATATATATATATATATATATATATATATGGCATAAGAGTACTGATCTTTTTTTATTATTAATTTAGCTACCATGTTGTCTACTTTAGCCAACTTGGAAGGTGAAGAAACCTTTGAAGCCTCCTACCTGGGTCAAGCCGAAGAAGTTGTACAAGAACGTATCTCTGATGATGAATGTATCTTGGTCAAGGGAACAAAGATCCAAAACTCCGCCTCTATCATTCTTCGAGGTGCTAACGATTACATGTTGGACGAAATGGAACGATCTTTACATGATTCTCTGTGTGTTGTCAAGCGAACTTTGGAAAGTAACAGTGTCGTACCTGGTGGTGGCTCCGTCGAATCTGCTTTAAGCATATACCTTGAAAACTTCGCTACAAGCTTGGTAAGTTGTGTGATATAAGAAAAGGAAATGATGATAAATAAGAAGGACTAACATTTATGTTTGTGGATAGGGTTCTCGTGAACAATTGGCCATTGCTGAATTCGCCAACGCATTGCTTGTGATTCCCAAGACTCTTGCTGTTAACGCTGCTAAAGGTAAAAAAAAAAAGAAAAAAAAATAGAAAAGGAATGGAACATTAACTTCTTTATTTATTCATCATATATAGATTCCACTGAACTTGTGTCCAAACTTCGTGCCTACCACAACGCTGCTTTGAACGCCAATGCTGATGACCAAAAACGGGCTTTGAAATACTATGGTTTGGAATTGATCAATGGTGAAATTCGTGATAATCTCAAGGCTGGTGTGTTGGAACCTGCCATGTCCAAGATCAAGTCTCTTAAAAGTGCTACCGAAGCTGCCATTGCTATTCTCAGAATCGATGATATGATCAAGGGTAAGAAATGGGATCTGTTTGGTGGGGAATGTTTATTATATACTAACCTTCTTTTTTTTTAATTTCTATATAGTGGCACCTCAACAACAAGCTCAAGATGATGGACATGGTCACTAAAACATAGATAGTTTCTTATCCCCACCCCTCCTTTTTTGTTTTTATCCTTCTTTATCAACACAAATAAAAAAATATCTCATTCTTTGATTGCCCATTTATTACTTGTCTTCTCATTTGCCTTGATTCACGTAGAATAAAACTAACGATTATACAATAGTTTGACCATACTGTATACTATATACAACGTCAGGTAAAAGGATCATGTCTGTTTTCTTTATAGACAGATTCAAATCCCGACAATCTGGCAAGTTTTATGTCATGGTATAATATGTAAAGCAAATGCTGATAATCACAGCACTGTTGGAACATTATGGTATAATGATACTATTATCTCTGTGTTTGTCATGATCGGTTGTAGGGCTCTCTACATTAGGAGATTTAAAGCTTACTAAAGATTTTTCTTTCCATTGAATGCGGGTTTTGAAAAACAGTAAAGTGGATTTCCCTTTTTCCAATTTCCCTCTTCCTCTTTCTTCTAATCCTTCGTCTCTCCTTGGAATCTTGATATGAATTCCACCATTATGCAATCATTAGCGGTCAATATAAGAAGACGATCCCGGCAACTAATCACCACCAAATTCTTGACACAACAAAAACAATGGTTCACCACTCCTGCTTCACCACCTCACCAACGACGGATGCTTGGGTTCCATCCTTTACTCACCTCGACTGTCAGTTTTATTGTCGCTGCCGGTGTTACTTATACAGTCATGGCAGCAGAACGACATGAAGCACTTTTGGAACAAAAGCATGTATTAACGGGGATGGATCAAGATCATGTTACTGTGGCGACGGTAGAACGGGATAATTTGGCACTGGTCAAGGCAGCACGTGCGGATCCGGATCTTACTGAATTCGTACCTTATGACCATTTAAAAGGTAGTGCTTTATTGAATAACTTTACTGCCTCTGTAAGTTTATATTGATTGTTTTTTTTTGGGGGGGGAGGTATGGTACGAACTAACTAACTAACTAACTAACCCCTTCTTTGATATAGACTTTACGTGCTAAAGGTAGAATTGTTGTACCTCCTGTGGTTTTTTATAATCAAGATCGAACTCAAGTGACAGTAGTGGTTCATTTGGGTAAAGAACTTTGTGGTCATGATGGGATTGTCCATGGTGGTATGTTGGCGACTTTATTGGATGAAGTATTGGCCCTGGTAGTAAGTAACAGGAGAAAAGAAAAAGAAAGAAAAAAGGATCCAGGACATAACCACTCATATCATCATTACATATTCTTTCTTTTATAGGCAATACCAGCACTTCCCAATCATATTGGATTCACTGCCAATTTGAACATTGATTATCGACGACCTGTAAAATCAGACCAATGGCTAGTGATGCGGGGTAAACTAGATAGATCCGAAGGACGAAAAGCGTTTGTGGAAGCTTGGATAGAAAGCTTGGATGGTGCTACTAAATTTGTAGAAGCCAAATCATTATATATTGCCCCTAAATCTCCTTTAGCTAGAATACTCTAATATAGAATTGTAATAATAATAATAATAAAGTATATTTGTTGTTTATGTATAATCATCATCTATTGTTTAATAATGTTTATGTGTTTATGTTGTCTTCCTTCTTTTGATTGTTTGATCCAGCGAGGTCTGTCTTGGTCTCGTTTGATTCAGATTCTCATGTCTCGGAATTTTAATTTTGTTGCTTTAAATGCATCTGATTGGATAAATTAAAAACTTTTTTGAAATCCCGTCAACGGTCGACCATTCATGTTTAGTTTAAAGTTGGTTTTACTCTTTCTTCTCTCTTCCTTTTTATTTTGCTTTTTTTTATTGTACAAACATAAAACAAACAAGGATACAAGAGACTCTTTTAACAAACAACTCATGTCTCGTCTCTACTCTCCATCAGAGTGGGTTGCACCTTTGGTACCATTACTCTCTTTACTTGTTTTACCCCTGGGTCCTTTACTGTTTCCAAAACCTTACCTCTTCTTACTCTTCGCCTACTTTACTGTCTTCTTATACACTCAAGTCAACCATGTCTGCAAATTTTACTTGACTTCCTGCAAAATACGGGCAACCATTAACAGGTGGAACAAACGACAATCTCTCAAGGCCACTACTCAACATTACCCATTACAAAACACAAGTGTCACAAGTCGCCAAGGCTCACCAAACCCAACTCGTGAACGAAACAACAACAACAACAATGGCAACAATGTAATCACCACATCAATAACTGCAACTTATGGTGATGATCACATTGATGAATTGGA
This sequence comes from Chlamydoabsidia padenii, assembly GCA_025330725.1. Taxonomy (NCBI): domain Eukaryota; kingdom Fungi; phylum Mucoromycota; class Mucoromycetes; order Mucorales; family Cunninghamellaceae; genus Chlamydoabsidia; species Chlamydoabsidia padenii. Next base: position 1,731,986 of record JAIWND010000002.1, on the reverse strand, counting down.
ACAACTTCAATACTGTGACGATCCTGGTTATGTGCATGCCTTTATCATACCAAACTATTGTGAACCCGAAGGATTATTGAAAGATACTATTGGTAGAATAGCTAATCACAGGTAAAATAAAAAAAATTTTAAAAAAAAGTCAAAACACATACACTGACATGTTTCGTACTGATACTTACTTTATTTTTTGTTGCTCTGATCCAAATATAGAAATGCCAAGACACACTATGTAATCATTATGGCGATGGAACAATCGGAACCTGACTGGGAATTGAAAGGACAACGACTAGCCTCAACCTTCACCGATCGATTTGCTCATTTTATCATTACTGGTCATCCTGCCAACATTCCAGGTGAAAGCCGTGGTAAAGGATCGAACGTGGCGTATGGTGCTCGACATGGGTGTGCTGAACTATTACGTCGTGGTGTGGACCGTCGCCGGGTGATCTTGACTGTGACCGATTCTGATTCTGCCATCCCTGAACTCTATGTACACGAAGTCGAACAAGCATTGAATCGGGAGGAGGATCCTCATTACCTGTTGTTGGCTCCACCCATCTTCTTCTCGCGTAATTGTTATGATGTGCCTGCTGCTGTCCGGGTGACTGATATTACATGGTCGGCAATGGTCATGTCGAATCTCAGCAACAGTCGGGGCTTGTCATTCCCTTGCTCGACTTACTCTCTCTCCATGATGCTGGCGGAACGTGTGGATTACTGGGATACCGATGCGAATGCCGTGGGTGAAGATATGCACATGTGGTTGAAATGCTTCTTCAAGACGAATGGACAAGTCCGCACCGCACCTATCTATGTACCCATCAACCTGACCAATGTCGAAACCGAAGGCTATCTCTCGAATGTCAATGCGCGCTATGTCCAAGCTAAGCGACATTACAATGGTGTGGCGGATGTGGCCTATACTCTCAAGAATGCTTTTACCTCCCATCACCGTGGTGCACCCAAGGGATCTTTATTGGATGATGCAAGTAATGGATTGGTATTGGCTGCTTCTTCCTCTGTAAGCTGGCTGGATAAGATCACGGTGTGTTTCTTGATTTTGGAAGCACATATGATACCCGCGACTTCTGGTTGGTTGATGTTTGCTGCTGTGCCTTTGATGCAATTCCTTTTGTTTCCTCCTATCTCCACCTTGGCTTTGGTCGACCCTGATCAAAACCCCATCTTGACGTCGGATTTTTATGCTCAGTTATGGAATATGGTCAAGATCATTACCGTGCTCCTTCCTTTTCCTTTGTTTGGTACTTTGGCGGTCTATGAACATCTTCATCGCTCGATTGATCGTGACTTTTTGCAAAAATCAAAAGCGGAATCTCGACAATGGAAACATTTGTTGGATTATGCGACTCTACCTGTGGCGGCCTGGCTCTTCATGACTCTGCCTTCCACTCTGGCTTGTGTCAAGCGTCTCTCTCAAGCTGAACAACAATACATTGTATCGGAAAAACTCTTCAGGGAGGATACTGTCATGATGGATGATATTCCGCATGATCGTCTAAATGAAGAAAAAATGATCATGGTGGGCGCCAACTGATTGTGATTGGCTATTCTTTAGATGTATTCTTTATCCTCTTCATACCTTTATATCTTTTTTTTTTTTTTCAACTTACATTCTTCTTCCCTTTACTTGTTACTATAATTATATCTATCCACCTTTTTTTTTATATATGACTTGGTCAATCATTCCCCTTTTACACAACTCATTACAAATTGTCTGCATCATTGTTAAACTTCCTGATAATAAAACTGAATCTTTTATTTTTAGCTCAACGTGTATGTGTGGCGTCAGGGGTTTATAATAACTGGGCTGCCGTCTTGGAATACAATGTACAATGTAATGAAGTGCACTGGTACGACAAGTGCCAAGGAAATAAGAGTAACATTTCATTAGAGGGTACCATGGTTTATTTTTTATTTTTAGCTCAACGTGTATGTGTGGGGTCAGGAGTTTATAATAACTGGGTTGCATTCTTGGCAAGGAATACTATGTACAATGTAATAAAGTGCCAAGGAAATAAGAGTAACATTTCATTAGAGGGTATCATGGTCTTGGTTTATAACAATATTCAAAATCCGCTTTCATGCAATCACTCGGATTGAAGTCCCGATGTCATTGACATCGTAATCAAAATCGGTTATCTGCGTTGAGTTTGTATTCCCACTCAACTTTACTTGAACACCATCAGACCTTTGTGTCAACCTTTCAAGACGGTATATAGGGTGGTAAATAGCAGAAACTGGCTCACAATTTAATTTTTCGATCCCGCTATTGGGCGGTATTTAAAACATCTTGCTATTGCTGTTTGGATTTTTCTAAGGATAAATGCACGTTTAATTCATTTCTCACTAGCGCAAGGGTAGGTAGAAAGGGTACATACTTAATTGTACACTGATATTAATGATTAAAGTGCCTTTGATTTCATCTGGCCAGGAAGAGAAATGTTCAAAGTATTGAATCCGTCGAGCTTGAGATGTAAAGAAAATCAAGTCAATTTCAAATCCCGCCCAGCCCAGGTCTTACTTGTATACATACTTTCTAAAAAGATCACTTTTCATTCAATCGCCAACCGATGCTGATGGTTAAAGTAATAGTGGTGGTTTTTGGTTGTATAGCCAGGTCAAGCATCAGCTCCTTTTGTGTCAGTAAAATCAACCTCAAGACGGGCATCCTCAAAAAAAAAAAAAAAAAAAAAAAAAAGAGAACAGTATGAAAACTTAAAATCCCGCTATTTTTCTTATGTTTCAAAAAAGGCGGATTATAAAACTTTACCTTTCTTTCACCTTCTTTTATTTTTAAACAAACATAACCATCATGGCACGACGTGTAGTGGTGACAGGTCTTGGATTAGTGACTCCTGTAGGTGTGGGTGTCAAATCTGCTTGGAATAATCTTATCAAGGGGCATTGTGGAATTGTGTCTTTGGCTGATCAACCTGCATTTGAATCACTTCCTGTGAAAATTGCTGCCCTTGTACCAAGAGGTCCCATTGAACAAGGTCAATTCACTTCTTCTGACTGGTTAGATCCTGGGGTAAAGAAAAGACATTTTATCAATGGTTCAAAATAAATAAACTAATGCCTTGGGTTTATTTTATTTTTATAGGATGACCGAGTCATGGCCACGTTTACACAATATGCCATTGCTGCTGCACGACAAGCTCTTCAAGACGCTGATTGGGCTCCAGAATCTATCACGGAAAAAGAAAGAACGGTAATAAAACAAAAAAAAAGTAAGAAGCTGACAGTAGTATAACTCTCTTCTTTATTCTATTTAGGGTGTCTGTATAGGATCTGGAATGGGAAGCTTTGAAGACATTGTATCAACATCACTATCATTTACATCCGGGGCAAGTTGGGAATAAACACATATAGACTGTCCTAGTTAACAAACTGATATCTTTTATATATATAGGGACCAAGAAAAGTATCACCCATGTTTGTACCTCGAATCTTGATCAACATGGCAGCAGGACACTTGACGATGAAATACGGCTTCCAAGGCCCCAACCACGCGGTCTCCACAGCATGTACGACGGGTGCTCATTCCATTGGTGATGCGATGCGATTTATCCAGTACGGCGATGCGGACGTGATGGTAGCCGGAGGCACAGAGGCGGCGATCCATCCATTGGCGGTAGCAGGCTTTGCACGGGCGAAATCATTGGCAACCGGCTTTGAAACCAAACCGACCGAAGCGTCCAGACCGTTTGACCAGGACCGGGCAGGATTCGTGATGGGTGAAGGAGCGGGTATGGTGGTGTTGGAAGAATACGACCATGCGAAACAACGCGGGGCCAAGATCTATGCGGAACTCAAAGGGTATGGACTGTCGGGGGATGCTCATCATATGACGGCGCCACCAAAATCAGGCAAGGGGGCCATGCTCTCGATGCGACGTGCTTTGGCAGCGGCGAAATTGGATGCTTCTCAGGTGGATTATGTAAATGCGCATGCGACAAGTACGGCGGTAGGCGATGCGGCCGAAAATCAAGCAATCAAGTCGGTGTTTGATGGGTATTGGGATCAAGTCCATGTGTCTTCTACAAAAGGCGCCACTGGTCATTTATTAGGTGCTGCTGGATCGGTTGAGGCCATCTTTACCATTTTGGCGCTTAAAAACGTAATGCGATGAAGGGAATAAAAAAAATAAAAAAAAAAAAAAAAGAGGGGAAATACGATGATACTAATTCTGTTTTGTTTTTTTCTAGAATACCTTGCCTCCTACATTGAACTTGCATAACCTGTCGAACAAGGAAGAATTCAATCTGAACTATGTCCCTTTGGAAGCTCAAACTAACAAGACAATTAGGGCAGCTTTGACAAATAGCTTTGGATTTGGTGGTACTAACGCAACTTTGTGCTTCTCTCAACTAGAATAGAACAGGTGTTAAACAATAGCTATAGATTTTACTCCCCTCTTACCGATTTGTAATGTAAATAAACCATCTTTTAAACCAACCATTTATATTTTGGGCTTCTATGTGTTGGGATTATGCATCGTGTGCTGTCGTGTGGGTTTCCTCTTTTAGACCCTACTTATTTCAAGATGCATGAACAAGGATCAACCAAGATGATGATCCCCCCCCACCTTGACTTTTTGCCATGCACAACACTCCCCCCAAATATTTATGACAATGATCACCCTTATGATTACATGGGTGCATTGTAACACCCCTACATACCCCTTCATCACTCCGTTCAAAGAGATACATGCGTTAAATGATATATACGTACTGTATTAGTTTTATTGAGATTGTCAAAGTATAGTGATAAAAAACATATAAATAAATAAAACACAAAAACATACTAGACTATGTGGGTAAAAAGAGAGGTTGTTGTAAATAAAGAAGTCAAGTAAAAATTAAAACAAAAAGATAGATAAAGTGCAAGGGGAAGGGAATGATCTAAGTCGACACAGTAGTGTTTGTATTAAGATAGCCAGATGATGATGGAGGTCGTTGATATTGAAGGACAAAGTTCAACTAGAGAAGAAGAGTCAGTTAGTTGGGTATACAAGAGCCTTCCTTTTTTTTTTTTCTTTTTCAGTCAACTTACAATCAGGGCGCCTACTAAGAGGATGCAAAGACCAATGGGACCTAAAAGTAAAGAGTGAGTATATAGTCTAATGATGAGTCCTTTTTCCCTTTACCATAAAGATCATCGTATCGTTCAGTGGGTCTGTTTTGAATTCGATAAGCACGCCACCTGTACCGGAAGAAAGAATAAATAGCAAACAAGAAAGCGATCCCAAAGAAGACACCACCAGCAATCCTTGTTGTATGATCACCAAAGTTCAATAGTGTAATAGCAGTTGTCAATAACAGAGCAGCAAAGTACAACTAGTAGGGAAGAAAGAAAGAAAAAAAAAAGATGAGGTTAGCAAAACATGGTAAAAAGTTAAACAGATCATATTCACTTACCCAATGAATAAAAGTACGTTCGTTTGCAAAGAAGATTTTGGGTTCGATACGATTGCTTTTATCCTTCTTCTTCTTTTTACCACCACCACCACCACCACCTTCAACCATGTCGGTACCACCTTTGTTGCCTTTCTTGCCCTTTTTCGAGTAAGGAATACCACCACTTTGGTCGATCACAATCACATCCATTTCCTCCCGCCGAGGAGTACCACCATAAAGAGCATCGCGACTGGTCAAATTATGATTCATGACAGAAGATCGAGGAGTTCGGTTGCCCATGAGGTGTTCGGTAGATGATCCATCAATGTAATCATACATCCCCACACGTTGTCTTGCTGCTGTGTAATGTTGTTGATATTGTTGATTTTGTGGCTGCAAGTTTTCACTAGATGTGTTGGAATTTTGTCGCCAGATAGGATCGGCGAAAGGATCAGCTGATAACTGTCGATTGGCAGTAGAAACAGGTAAAGGTGGAGTGATGACGGTTGCTGTATATTCACTTGCTGGAGAAGAGGAGTTTGGAGGTATATTACTGCTGTTGTTGTTGTTTCGTAAAGAGGCTGCACGTTTAGCTGCTTGACTCGATTTCCTGGTCAAAGTGGCACGTTTTTCCAATTGAGATTCCAAATAACCCATTCGATACCGACCATCAATCAAAGGCTTCAAACTCTTAGACCGAGAAAGACCAGTAAAATTACCAGTAGGTTGTTTGGCATTTCGAATATCCAATTGTTGTAAATCACCCAGCCACCATGGCAATAGAGGTAATTGAGGAGACCAAAAGTGAGCCGCCCCTTGCAAGTATTTCGAGAATCGTGGCACTTCATACACCAATTTAGAATCCAATAGACGAGTCAGCCATTCTGGAGGTTCTTGACCAAGATGAGTTTGTAACTTGGTTTCCAACACAGCATAAGGGAATCGATAGACTTCAGCATCAGGTAAATAGTCAAAAGGATAATCCACCCCCACATCTTGTCGTCGCCAATTGTTGTTTTTGCGTCGATCAGGCCCATCTTCACGAATAAAAGTGAGATCAGTATCCAGAGAGAGTCGAAGTCGTTGATCGCCAGGTACTTGGAAAGCAGTTCGGTTGTAAAAGACACGCATCACCGGTTCGAGTTGTTTTTCCGCCACAGAACGTTGAATACCTGAAGCAATAAAGTGATTTGCCTCTACTGCGTCTTGAGCCATACCTTGTTTCGTCTTCATATCCACTGCCACCTGATCAGCAGTATAGTGACCTTGTAAAAAGTCATTCACCTGAGGTTCATCCAGCCTGAATCGATCCTTGACAGAGGCACCATCCAACCAAGGAGCATGATGAGTCTTGCGTTCGATAAAGATAGACTTGGATGACATGGGACCATACCACCGTAAACGAATAGCTTCGGCACCTTCATCCCGTTGAAGCCGACCACCATAGAGATCAAAGTCCTTGTTATCAAAGTATACCGATGAGATGGCACTGTCTTCGGGTTCAATGGGTTTGTTGGGATTGAAGACCAAGACAGGAAGATGGAAGAGAAGGATGGCCTTGAGTTCGGTCACATTATCAGGATGGACCCAGTATTTGGCGGTAGCACGTTCAAAGGCATTTTGATCCAAACCAGCAGCAGCGTTTCCAGTTCTTGATTCACCATGGAGACGGCACAAGTCGTGAAGTGCAGATATCTTGACTAGCGCCACATCAAACCGTTGTCGATCCAATGACTTGTTTCGGACGATATCCACCAAGAGTTCCTGCCGATTGCGTTGTGTATACTTGTCGTGTTTCTTGATAAGTTTCTGGATTCCCAAGTAATTGTATCGTGTGAATTTGGCAAGATCATTGAGGTCGGTGAGAATATCAGTGAGTGAGTCGTCCATGGATTCGTACAAGGAATGTTGAATGCTGGGTCGTTGTTGGACAAGAATCCGATCACAGTAAGCTATTCGTGAGTCAATTTCCCGCTGTTTACGTGTGATGAAGAGGTCGACTTTGTCCGCTTCCAGCCGTAGAGTGCTTTCAAAGTCCTTTTCATCTTGGTCAGTCCACCCATGTGTAAGTTGTCGATTCTTCATATCTTTTTTAATCACATCGTAGGCGACGTATTCAAACCGCCAAGGTTCGTAAATGTTGTCCTGTAGCTCTTGACCGAATTTCATGGCAAGAGGTGAAGAATAAGCAAAGAGTATATAAAAAAAAAAGTGGAAGAAAGAAAGAAAAAAAGAAAGAAAGAAAGAAGAAAATTAAAAGGAGTGAGGAAATAGAATTAATTTTGGAAGGCTTTTTTTTTTTTTTTTGGAGATTCCTACTCAGACGGGTGAATTTTGTCCGAGACATCCCATCTCCCGCTCAGTCTGAAAAAATGGATCAATCAAAAATGTATTATTAAGACATTATATATCATATATAATAACCTTGGCAAACGCCCTTCTTGTATTTATTTTTGAGATAAAGCGATCGGGGGAGGGGGCTGAATTCCACTATACTTGCTTCTTTGTATCACTTTTAGTGATATAAATATCCTTTTTCTATTTTTACACTGACCGCCAACAGTCGGAATTTGAAATCCGCAAAACATCACTCTTGGGCTGTCAAGGAAGAAAAAAGAGGTGGTGTGATGTGGTGTGGTATAAAGAAAATCATGATAGGGAGAAGACATTGACTATCTTTTTTTTTTTTTTTGTTGCCAAATGACCTTTCCTTTGTTTATATTTTAAACTCCGCCTGCTTATGATTAGTAAAAAGAAACAAAAACAAACAAACCGCATGCAAACATATAGATGTACCGTACAACAATAATACTTTCTCATCAGCAGCACCTTTGTTTCTCACCTTTACTTCTCGGGATGTGACCTACCGAGATCTGAGCCAAGGACTTTTCGGCATGAAATGGTATACTAAAGACAATCGATTCGCATCTCTGTCATTTTACTCATGTGATTGATATTTTATCAAGGACTACAATGAATCATCATTGCTTCATAAACAGTATCATCTCATCTGACTGGATTGTCAACTCTTTCCCGCCCCACTTTTTTATTTTTTAAATCCCGACGACGACCATTTGCATGATCGAGTGTCCTAAAAAAGAATAGATCAAATATGTGTGTATGTTTTAAAAGACAGGTTCTTTATTATTTAATATGATAGTTTGTGTATGTTATGTGTGTTGGGTGTGTGTGTGTGTGTATTGTGTGTGTATGTGTGTTGTGTGTGTATGTGTGTGTATGTGTGTGTATGTGTGTGTGTGTGTGTAGATGCGGTGGAGGAGGAGGTATATAATAGTAGCATATGGGGGGGGGCATAATTGAATCAAACATAGAATACATAATTGGAACAGAGATAAACAGATACAAATGAGAAGGGGGGGAATAATCAAATGGAAGGAAGAGTAAAACAAGAAGAATCAAGTTTTCCCAGCATCCACTTTAGCAATATAAGATATGAGATCCACCGTCCTTGTTGAGTAGCCAAATTCATTATCATACCATGATATCAGTTTGACAAAGTGAGGATTTAGAGATATACCAGCTTTTGCATCAAATATACTTGAATGAGAATCACCAATAAAGTCTGTTGAGACAACTTCATCTTCTGTATAGCCGAGAATCCCTTTGAGTTCACCCTCGGACGCCTTTTTGATGACAGCCTTGATTTCGTCATATGATGCTGGCTATAAAGGGTGGTTTAAATAAAGGGAATGAGTAAGATGAGGAGAGAATGGGGGAGATGATGAGTTTTACCTTTTCCAACCTGACTGTGAGATCAACCACAGAGACATCGGGATTAGGCACTCGAAATGACATTCCTGTCAATTTTCCATTTAGTTTGGGTATCACTTTACCAACAGCTATACAAGTAAATGGTGTTAGTTATATCATGATTTATTTCTTTAATTCAAGGTCATCACTTTTACCTTTTGCAGCACCAGTGGAAGCAGGAATAATATTCGCCCCAGCACCTCGACCTGCACGCCAGTCTTTCCCACTCGGACCATCCACCGTTTTCTGAGTAGCCGTAGTTGCATGCACGGTTGTCATCAACCCCTCTACGATCCCAAAATGATCATCCACCACTTTTGCAAGAGGAGCCAGACAGTTGGTAGTACAAGACGCATTGGAGATGACTTGGTATTCAGACTTGTAGCTATCGAGATTGACCCCCACCACAAACATAGGCGCATCTGCCGAAGGAGCAGAAATCACGACCTTCTTCGCCCCACCTTTCAAATGATTAGAAGCCTTGTCGATCGTAGTAAATACCCCGGTCGATTCCACCACATAGTCAGCGCCATGTTTGCTCCACGGGATTTTGCTAGGATCCTTTTCGGCAGAGACAGTAATCTTATGACCATCCACCACAAGTTGATTTCCTTCAAGGGTCACATTGCCTTTGTATCGACCATGTGTCGAATCATACGTAAACATATAAACCTGGAAGAATAAAGTTAGTCAATGGTGAAACCACCTTTTATTATTATTATTATTATTATTATTACTTGCCATGTATTCCAGGTCAATGAAAGGATCATTAACAGCCACCACTTCAATATTAGGATCTTGAAGAGCCACACGTAAGACGATACGGCCGATACGACCAAAACTATATATATATAAAAAGGAGAAAGTGAGATTTTGAGTGAGGTCGATCGGCGTTTCAAATCACATACCCATTAATGCCAACTTTGATAACCATGATAAATAAAGTTAAAGTAAGATGAGTGAGTGTTTAGAATACAACAAAGTAATACAGGGGAGAATTAAAAAAAAAAAAAAAAACAAGAGAAGAATACAAAGTACAAAATATACTGTGGATAAAGAAGAAGAATGGAAGGAGAAGAAAAGTTTACCTTTTTATATAGACTTGATCCCAAAAGAGAGTTTACCTTGATGCTTGTTTAATTAATATTTGTTGTTCCATAAAGTAAATAGCAATGTGGACCATAAAAGAATCAATATATCATAAAAAAGGGAAGATCAATAAAGCTATATTTGTATTAAATGAGTTGGGTCAAATAAAAAACTGAAACATTAAACCTAATCTCCTCATCATTTCACCAGATAACGGTAAAACAATGAAGACAATAGATATGATCATATTATATCTTACCAGTAAAACTAGTCGTTTTATCCATGTTGTTGTTGTTGTTGTTATTAATCCAAAGAAAGATGAGTATAGAGACATTTCAATTGCATCCAGTAATCAATATGGCGTCAATTCCATCTTGTGTGTAGGGGAGATAACCTGTTGATATTTTATCCATAGTGATTGAATCCATAGTTATATAGTTGAGTAGTAGTTCCAAAAGACGATGTTAATGTATTGCTTATTATACGAGGTATGAGTCAGTGATAAGATCCATGTTTAGTGTCGATCCAGTATTATTGATGTCCATTCCAATTCATTTTCAATTCGCCAGAATCAAGTGTACCGTGGTCTTTATTACAAGCATCACTAGATCAAGTTCCAATTTTGTAGTTGACCATATTAATGATAAGGATCGCCATGATCGTCACCCACCATATGGTTCTAGTTTAGATCTTGATAAGTTGCCTTGATGTTTTGCAAGTTGGGCGTCTTTTGTAAAATGCTAATAGTCGTTCCATATCGTGTATGTGTACCTATGGGTGGCATTATCACAAAAAAAAAAAAAAAAAAAAAAAAAAAAAGTAATGTTAACTCTATCTGGTTGATATCTACCACCACTGTTAATACAAATAGTGATCCAGTCTACCCATTCCTTTTTGCCCATGTACTTACCTTGTTTTCATATATATACCACCAAGGAAGAACCTTTGCATTTCAGATCGTCTTTGACATGCATAATAGTTAAAAGGAGAAAAAGATTAGCTCAAGTGTGTAGTAGTAATCCACTAAACAAATATATAATAGGAATCAAGATTAGTGGCCTTGCGCAAATTACCTTTAGCCAAAACAGACTATATGCCATATGATATCACCCATCGCCCCAATTATGATTTACAGTTGCTCGGTTGTCCTTTGGCCCAGTCAGTTATCAGTCTACAGTCAAACGATCAAAACCAAATGGTGGTGAGTAAAACCATTCCTCACCAAAAAGTTAATCAATGGACTTACTTGTGTTCACCAAAGTCGAGTCATTTCAGCAACAATGGAAGGATGGCCGACCTAGTAAGAGTTGACGAAGTACGATTCTTGTTTCAATGGGTTACCTTTTTATGGAGAATGGAGACGCCGACAAAGTAATAGGTGAGTAATTCCACATGGAGTATTGCTGATCAATGTTGAGAAGAAGAGGGAGGAAGAGGGGGAAAAAGAGAGAGACCAATAAATCACCCCTGGCGGGATTTAAAAAAATGAGTGTCATTATCCTCTAGCATTGTAACCCTCCCCCCCCCCATACCCTAAAACTAGTACAGAGTAATACGGTAATAGAGTTAGATTAAATACTTTTTATTTGTAAAAACATAAAGTCAAATAGGATTGGGGGAAAAATTGTTTATTCAAAGCAGATATAATAAACCAGACAAAGAAACTAGGTAGGTGCATATGAAGGTGAGGTGCAAGTGATGGTTTGTGGTTGATGTAGATTGTCGTGTTGCATAATTTATGAGCTGGGGTTCTTCTTGCGGTAACCTTCAACACGGTTTTCCTTGATAGCCTTGAGGTAAAGATCGGCCAAATCCCGACAACTGGCATCTACAAACAGGAATGTTCAAGTGAGTATCAAAATTCAACATTAAACCCATAGTTATGTATCTACAGTATTGTGTAGATAACAAGTTCATTCCCTCGCCCTACTTACAATGGTTGACACCTTCGGTTTTGTAACATTCGTCCAACTTTTCCTTGATGATACGGGCTTCCATGGCCTTTACCCAGTCGTCCCGAATCTTTTGGTGGCGAGCGGCATAAACAGCTAGATAAAAAAAAAAAAGGGTGAGTAAAGAGTAGGAATGATATTAGTAAAACGAAGCAGTATATTGATATCCATTCCTTACCCTTGTGGTCCTTGCGATCAATTTGATCTAATGTGGGGACACTATGTGACAATAAAGTGATGAATGAATGATCCGTTGAATCGTGAGGTGTATATTTGTTAGTTTACCGTTCGAATTGTTGGTGTTCAGGGTATTCCCAGTTAGTAGCAGACGCCATTGTGTAATGAATATACGTTAAAAGAGAGGGGAGTAAGTGGAAGGTGGAATAAAGCAAGAGAAAAAGAAAAAAGAGAGAGCGGGGGAATAAAAATCAAAACAAAAAATGAAGCCCGCCTTTTGTGACGCACCAAAGCGGGTGGTGAAGAAGAGGCAACCCAAACAAACTACATTGATAAAGTAAACATTATCTAATAAGATGGCCATTTTATTATTTATTTATAATCAAGATAAGTATCTAAAAACTAGAGGAATTTATATAACTAGTCAAGCCATTAAATGATATGTATTTGACAGGGACAGTTTTGGGAAGGCAAGACCTATTTACTCAAATGACTAAAAAGCCGAGTTAGTAAAGAGTTATAGTCAAAGGGTCCAATAAGATACTACTTGTAATACATAATAGATTCAGATAGAATGCCTCGGTTTTCGTCATCCTTTCCCACCCAGTTTACAAAACACGAAGGCAGCCCACAATAAAAGATAAAGGGGCACTTCCAAACATGTGCAGTCAAGGGTAGAGAACTGGATTTACATCCTTTCACGTTTACCAAAGATATCATCACATTTTATGTAATGCACTAGTCAAGAGAGAGAGAGAAAGAGGTATTTGTGACTTACCAAGAGTAATCCATCGTCCAGGATGAGTTGAATGAGAGAAGAAAATAAAAAAATAAAAATAAAAATAAAAAAATTGAAATAAATAGATCTGGCTACATTTTCAAATCCCGCCGGCTTTAACTGTTTGTGCTCCGGCCAATCCTATGAGTAGATTTCCCCGAGTAGATCTGACATTCGTAGTAACCAAGAGGAAACTATACGGACCATTAGTAAGTTCTATTATAATTGTTCTTTATAAAATGTAGTGCAATAAAAAGTATAATGATTGCTGGTACAAGGAAGGTAATATACATGTGAATAGAGCACTACTTGTCCATCCCAAGTTGAGCAAGTCATTTATATCCCAAGTTATAAGATGATAGCGGCCTTGCAAGCATCCTGCTGCTATTCCCTATACTTCTTTTATAAAGACCCTAAAACCAATAGTATATTCCCCCCCCGTCCAATCACAAACACAAATCATTATATTACCATATTTAAATATTGTTTTTTTTTTTTTATTCAAACCAAACTAAAAAGGGGGATTGGTGGTGGAGGTGGAGGTGTAGGTGTGTGTGTGTGTGTGTGTGTAGTTGTATATATGTATAAAAGGATGTCTAAATAATGGTCACCTAATTAAAGCCAAAGAATCCACCGTTTTAATGAGCATCACTTCGGTGAGAGATATATTCCACAGCTTGACGAGGAGTCTTGATATCATCGGCTTCCTTGTCAGGGATTTCCACAGAGAAATCTTCTTCAATGGCCATCACGACTTCGACAGTGTCCAAGCTATCGAGACCGAGATCAGTGACAAAGTTAGCATCGAGAGAGACCTAAACAAAAACAATTCAATACTAGTTAGTATTTACATATCACCCTTTCCTTTAACTGTCACTTTACCTTGGATTGATCGACTTTATCAAAACCCTTCAAGATTTCCAAAACGCGGGATTCAATATCGGCTTGAGAGAGAGCACCAGCAGAGTAGAAGCGGCTGAAGGCAGGTGCAGATCGGTAAAGAGTAGCTTTGGAAGCAGCATTGAGTAAAAGAGTAGGGCGGAACATGATTATAGAGTAATAAGAAGGTGGATTAAAGTGAAAGAAAAGAGAGAGAGAGAGAGAGAGAGAAAATGGAATAGGAAAAAAATAAAGAATACAAGTCCGCGCGTGAGCTAAATTTTTCCCACCACCAGAGCAGGGGGGAGGCGGGAATTAAAATCAAAGTACCCCGTAAAATGAGGCAACCCAATGTCCCTTCTCTCAAGGCAAAAAGAAAGGAACAAGGTAGACTACACTGTTAAAGGAATCATGTTCATCATAATATGAAAAAACAATTTTTATTGACTTGTTTCATCATATAAAAGATCACTTTTCATGATACATTGATTCAAGGGGAAAGCAAAAAGCCACATTGGATTTGAAACCCAGGTATACTAGAGAGTTTTTTTTTATTTTTTCTCCTCCCTTCTTTACTCTCTTCCTCATTCTGTCAACGATACAATGGCTCGTCAACTAGAACAACCTCAATCCTTCACTCAATCCATCAAACACGAATTGTTTGCTCCGGAAAACCGTCAAGGAAACATCAACATTGCCTTATCTCTCACTGTCTTTACTGGTGCCGTCGTCTTCTTGCGTCAATTTGGCCAACTTTTAGCTGTTTAAATGGGTCTCAATATAATATACTTCTATGAACACTTGTCAATCCAAACTTGTTTGACTTTTGTATATCCTTCAACCCTATTTTTATTCTACCACTTGACATACTGCATGTCATTCACCCATACACACACACATCCTATTTAGTTAATAGCCATTGAATCCAACTGGATATCGCTTTTTTGTAAATTATTTATAATAAAACATCTTTTATTTATTAAAACATTAATACTAAAAAAAAGTGTAGGGAAAGAAGGAACTAGAGATATAATCGATGATGATGTTCGTCGACCCCACCTTGTTTTATGACTTTATTCAATTTGTTGTTGTCAATTGGTAATTCAATACCAAGTTTGTGCAGACCTTGGGAATAAGCAATGCATGTATCTTGTGTGATGATATGTTTACCCAAGAGTGATTCCTGTAGACTAAAGAGACCATAACAAGGAATTCCATGGATTTCGCACTAGAAAAAGAAGAAGTTAGTGCCTTTGTAGATATTGTTGCTAATAGAAGACACTTACGTGAGCCAATAGGGCGGCAGATAGATCCTTGACAAGATTAGGTGCTTCATACTGGTTCATATCGGGTAACTACAGTATTGATTGAGTTAGAAGGGATTAATCAAATACCAGATCCACTTGATCGTATCACTTTTACCTTTGTTGTTGATGATGTTTGTAAGACGCGAAGGAAGGGTGGTCGAGGATCATTACCCCATTGTCGACAGGTATAATCAGTAGAAATAAAGGAATCCAAAAGAATCACCCTATGAAACAAAAACAAAAAAATCAGTCTGTAAGTAATCATCATTTACTTTTTATTGACAATTACCTTTCCACCGTCAGTCCTGGTAAGTTAAAGACCATTTGTGCATAAGTATTGGCATCCTTTGTATCAACGTTAGGGAAGGAGATACAAACAATATCATCTCCCGTTGATATATCAGCATCCACCCTATTTTTAGCCTTTTGACCCTATTAAAAAAAGAGAGATCTGTGTTAATGTTATGGAAGGGGTAAGGAGGAATACTGTTTACTTACTTCATTGATGATATGACCATTAACTGCAGTGTTGAGAGCTTTAATGTAAGAAGCACCTGCATTAACACCAAGGACAAGAGTACAAGGTTTTTCCGGGAAAGGTTCCACTAGGCCAATGGTAATAGCATTACTTGTGGTATCAGTGGTTTCCAATTCGTCATCGTCGCTATCGTCAAAGGCATAACGCACAGGTGCACTGGGGAAAGAGTCTTCGTAATCCTAATATATATATATAATAAGATAAGAATATCAATATCAAGCAAACCAATTTGTTTTTTTTTTTTTTCCATTCTTGTCCAAAGATCAAGTCTTACCATTAAATAATGTATCTTTGAAAGAAAGAAAGAGAAAGAATGTACGCGTCCCTCCCACACTTTTCTAATTTTTTATAGTGGCGGGCATTAAATTTGAAAAGTCGAAAATGATTGGACAATGAATCTTCCTGCAAAGAAAAGTAGATATCCTTAATCATCTTTTTACTCCATGTACAGTTATGATGTATATATATATATATATATACTGTGATGATTCAAAAAGCTGTTTGAAAGTAATTTACTATACCTGATTCATGTATGCATATGCATTATATAAGGTTCCTTCGATTCAGGCCCAGTCACTTGCGGGATTTGAAAATATGCCAGAGGTTTAAAAGTTTCAGTTGACCTGTTTCTTTTCCTTCTCTTTCATCTCGTCAACAAATCCTTCACTCCCTAGTTTACTTTAATCCACAATCTTCTTTGGTTCAACTTGGTTTTTGTGTCATCATGTCCAACAACAAAAGCGAAAACCCACTGACTGAAGATGCCTCCAACCAATCAACAGACTCAACCAGCGACAAAGAACGTCAAGTCATGCGGCGCTTGGTGGACAAGATCAAGACTTTGACGGAGGAAAGGGACCAACTCAACCAACAACTGACTGAGCGATCCAATAACAATCATCTGAAAAACCAAGTGGAAGAACTCTTACTGGAAAAAGAGGAGTCTAAAAAGAGTCTCCTTCACTTTATGGCCAAGGCGGATGAAGCACAACAAAGTCTCGACGAATGGAAGAAGAAGGCTGAAGCGGGTGCCAAGGAATCCAAGGATATGAAACTCAAGCTCACGGAACTGGTCAAAGCACACAAGAAACGCGATACTGTGCTCCGTGATACGGAAAAGAAGTATGATGGTCTGCAACAACAACTGGCACAACAAGAAAAAGTCAATCAAAAGCTGCAGGATCAGATCAAGGCCATGGACAAAAGTACGTAAGAAGGATGATATGCAAATAGCTTGACCAGTTTTTTTTTTTTTATTACTTAATATTATTATTATAACTAGATAACAAACAGGACGAATGGAACCAGCAAATCGCAGATAAGAATAAGATGGTGGATGAATTGGCTCGTCAACTCAATGAGGCGCATGAAAAACATACAAAACTGGAACAACAACATGTTGAATGGAACCAAGAGAAACGTGATATGGAACAACAACTGTCATTGGTGCGCACACAATGGAATGATGAAAAACAAGCATTATCCCAGCAACATACTGATGAACAACAACAGTGGTACAATGAAAAGAAGGCATTGGAACAACAGCTCGACAATCATACATCATCGGTCAAAGACATCCATGACAAGGTATCATCACTGGAACATCAACTCAAGGAACGCGACAACACCATTGACGGCCTCAAACAACAGTTGGATGATCATACTACTACATTGACAAAGGAGACGAGCAACAAGATTTCTGATTTAGAAACTCGGCTCAAGAATCGTAACACCACCATCGATGATCTCAAGGCACAATTGGATAACAGTAACATTGTATCAACATTGGAAACTCAGCTCAAGGATCGTGATATTACCATTCAGGATCTCCAACAACAACTAGATAACCAAGCAGCTTCAGTAAAAGATCACAGCGACAGGGTGTCAGGATTGGAAACTCAGCTCAAGCAACGAGACAGCTCTATCAAGGATTTCAAACAACAATTGAATGATTCTTCTACCTCGGTAAAAGATGCTGGTGACAAAATATCAGTGTTGGAAACACAATTGCAGGAACGTGATATCACCATCGACGATCTTAAACAGCAACTCGACAATCACAAGGGTCACAGTGACAGAGTGTCTGTTCTGGAAACTCAGCTCAAGGAACGGGACAGCACCATCCAAGGTCTCAAACAGCAATTAGACGATTATTCTACCTCGACAAAAGATACTGGCGACAAAATATCAGCACTGGAAACACAACTGAAGCAGCATGAAAGCACCATAGACGATCTCAGGGGACAGTTGGAAAACAGCGATGTAGTATCAGCATTGGAATCTCAACTCAAGGAACGTGATTCCACCATTGTCGATCTTAAACAGCAACTGGATGATCATACAACGTCATCAAAGGGTAACAGCGAAAAGGTGGCAGCATTAGAAACTCAACTTGAGGGCCGTGATTCCACCATTGGGGATCTGAAGCAGCAACTGGATAATCTCACGACCTCATCAAAGGACGACAGCGACAGAATATCGGCATTGGAAACTCAGTTGAAGGAACGTGATGGCACCATTGGGGATCTGAAGCAGCAACTGGATAATCTTACGACCTCATCAAAGGACGACAGCGACAAAATATCGGCATTGGAAACTCAGTTAAAGGAACGCGATGGCACCATTGGGGATCTGAAGCAGCAACTGGAAAACGATGACACGGTATCAGCGCTGGAGGCTCAATTGAAGGAAAATGGTGCTACTATCGACAATCTCAAACAGCAACTAGACAACCATATATCTTCGGCAAAGGACAACAGTGACAAGTTATCAGCGTTAGAAGCCCAACTCAAGGAACGTGATAATGTGATTGATGATCTCAAACAGCAGTTGAATGGACATACTTCCTCAGCAAAAGACACTAGCGACAAGATCTCAACACTGGAAACGCAATTGACTGAACGCACCTCGACCATTGAATCCCTTGAGCAACAGCTATCTACTTTGAAATCAGCAGCACAAGAAGCCGAATCATTAAAGGTGCAATTGGAACAACAGCTTGAAGCGGCTACTAACGATGACTCTAAAGGTAAAATTACATGACCAGGACAATGGCATATGTTTCACAAGACATGCTAACTTTTTTTTTTTTTTTGTGGCCAAAGTCACTCAATTGGAAGTACAACTTGCTGATCGCGACTCGGTCATTGATGATTTAAAGCAACAAGTGGAACAACTGACAACGTCGATGGAAGAAAAGAAACAGACAATAGCGGATCTCACCAACAACGCAGACAAACTAACAACACAATTGCATGAATTCGAAATGGAAAAAGACGAAGCTCTCAAGCAGCTCCAAGACACTAAATCCGAACTCAAGTCATCAAACAGTAAACTCAAGGATGCTAATGAATCCATCAAGGTGGTGAAGGAAATGCTAAATGAACGGGATATGGAAATGGATACCAGCCGGAAGGAAATCTCGGAACTCGAAGACAAGTCCAAGAAATATGTGGCCGTCCTGAACAAAACTAAGAAGCAAATCATGAAACTGGAGAAGGACAAATCTGATGTGGCCGAAGAATTGGAATTGACGAAGAACAAGGTCAAGGATCTCACTGATGGACAAGGTAAATTAGAAGCTGGACACAAGGCGGAACTGGCACGGCTCGGCAACAGGCTACAATCATTGGAATCAGAAGTCAAGATCTTGCAACGGGAACGAAAAGAAGCCTTGGATGACAAGAACCGAATGTTTGACGAACTACAAATAAAGCAGGCGGAATTTGAAAGCTCACAAAGCATGACGGAGAATTTACAACATCGATTGAAGGAGACGGAACGACAGGCAGAAGAAGCGAATGAAAAATCGGTGGCACTGGCGGAATACCAAGCAATGGCGGATCAAGCAAAAGCGGAACTTTCAGACCGACAAACTCAATGGAATGAACAGCAGCGCCTATTGGAAACGGATCTTGAACAACGACAATCGCAACTATCATTGGCACAGCAACAACAAGAAACTTTGCAAGTCAACATTAAAGAATTGACCTCGACCCTCGATGCATTGAACAACAAAATTAGTTCTTTACAAGAAAACTATGACATCAAGATCAAGACTGCAGAAGATTTAGAAAAGGACAAGCATGACTTGATAGAACGCATTGATCACTTGGTGGACGAATTGGGCAAGGTACAACAAGAAGCCACTGAAGCTAAAACAGGATTGGTATGTATTGAAACAACAACAAAAAAGACGAGGAAACTAACGGATTTGTTTCTTTTACATAGGCCAAATTACAAGATGAAAAGCAGCGAAACGAACAATCTGGTCTGGACAAGCTAAAGGAACTTGAAGATATGAAGATACGTGAAGGTCATCTGAAAACACTCAACAAGGTAATAACATAAAAAGAAATGAATGACTAAATATTGACTGTATCTTTGTTTTGAATATATATATATAGACACTCAAGGACGAGATCCGTAAATTATCAAGATCATCTCTACATACCGACTCTCGACTATCACCAAGCACTTCTCAAGCGCAATCACCGGTACGCCCAAGCACTCCTATCAACCATCATCCGTCAGAATTGTCATCAACACAAATTAGCAATGCAAGTCCCCGGCCTGGTACCCCCACATCGTCATCATCCAAATCCACTAGCAAAGAAGATGAAGTCAACATGGAATACTTGCGAAATGTCGTATTGAAATTCTTGGAATCTAAATCTACCAGAGTAAGTTATAAAAACACACTGTAGGATATCATAATGACAAACAAGAACTAACCCTTCTCCTATTCTTCTTCTTAGGCGCAATTGATTCCTGTCCTCACTATGATGCTCAAGTTTACACCTGAAGAAACCAAACGGCTTCAAGCAAAAGTATAGATGTGTAATTATATTCCCCCCACTCCTACTCTTTTTTTTATATTTTTATTCTCCTTTACATTGAATGAAACATCCACAATAGATTATTATACTTACCAATTGGAAAATAAAATAAAATTGCCCTATGCGATTCATGCTCTAACAGTTTTAACCCCCGACAATGTTTCAAATTAAGGAGACATCCATTTTTTTTTTTTTTTTTTTGTCTCTTTCTTTCGTCTCTCTCTCTCTCTCTCTCTCTCTCTCTCTCTCTCTCTCTCTCTCTCTCTCTCTCTCTCTCTCTCTCTCTCTCTCTCTCTCTCTCTCTCTCTCTCTCTCTCTCTCACAAAAACATAAACATTACTCTATTGCATGAGTCGTATTCCTTTGCGTACTCTATTATGGTTTGCATGGACCTCATTATTAATAACTCCTCTCTATGGATCGCCAGTGGCGGTGGTGGACCCCATTGATTACTCTGGTGGTGGACAACACTCGACATACATTCTACGACTTTTGGCGGCGGTGATACTGGTACTTTTAGGTGCCGCGTTTGCGGGATTGACGTTAGGATTGATGGGGTTGGACTTGACGAATCTCCAAGTAATGAAGGAAAGTGGGACACCTGAAGAACAATACAACGCGGCCAAAGTATTACGACTACTTGACCATGGTAAACACTGGGTCCTGGTGACACTGTTGTTGTCCAATGTGGTTGTAAATGAAACACTACCGATTATCCTGGATTCGGTATTTGGTGGTGGCTGGCAGGCTGTTTTGATATCTACCGCTTTGATTGTTGTCTTTGGAGAGTATGTAGGATCAGTTTATAGTATGGAATACTATACTAACTAAATCTTTTATTTATATGTATCATTTGAATAGGGTGATTCCTCAATGTAAGTTGATTTGTCTTGTTAAAATTGACTAACATAGTTTGTATTTTATGATTTGTAGCGATTTGTGTCCGTCATGGATTATCCATTGGTGCGAAATGCTCAACGTAAGAATGCTTTAAGGAGTGAATCGGGGGTGGGGGAAGGATTATCAAACAAATGATAGAAAAACTAACTACTATACTCCTCTTTTTATTTATTGTGATCATAGACTGGTCTTGATCCTTATGTATATTATGTGCCCATTAGGTTATCCTACCGCTTTGCTCTTGGATTACTTTCTTGGAAAAAATCATGGTACTGTATACAAGAAAGCAGGTAAGAAACAGTTAATGATCAAACATATTTTATTCTCATTCTTTATGTTTACGTCTGTCTGATAGGTTTAAAAACGTTGGTCTCCCTACATCAATCAAAAGATACGACCGACGGACTGACGGAAGATGAAGTGCTTATCATCGGATCGGTGCTGGATCTACGTGATAAACCTGTGTCTAAAGTTATGACTCCTATTCAGGACGTTTTTACTTTATCTATGGATGCCATTCTCGACAAGCAAACAGTGGATAAGGTAACACAAAAATAACTGGTTTTGAATAAAGAAGGGGTATGTTAATTCATTTATCTTATCATCATACTGTAGATCTTATTCCATGGCTACTCTCGGATTCCAATTAGCACAACAAAGGACAAGACGGACTTTATCGGTATGCTGCTTGTCAAACAACTGATCACGTACGATGTCGATGATGCCCTGCCTGTACGATGCTTTAATTTAAGTGCATTGCCGACTATATCATCTGATACAAGCTGCCTCGATATTCTAAACTTTTTCCAAGAAGGGAAAAGTAAGTATAAACAATGGAATGGGGTGTCATGTACTAATCTCACTCTTCCCCCTTATGATATGATGATAGGTCATTTGGCATTGATATCATCTAATCCTGGTGGTGTTGGTGGTGCTCTTGGTGTTCTTACCCTAGAAGATGTTATTGAAGAATTGATTGGCGAAGTAAGTAATTAAAAAAGAAAAGTCCTGCATCTAACACGATATATGTCCTAAATTAATATCACTTTATATAGGAAATCATCGATGAAACAGACATTTACGTAGATGGTAAGTTGATATATGGGTACTGCGACTTTAACTAAAGATTATTATTTTTATCATTGTAGTCTCCAAGAAGGTCAAGGTGGTCCGAAGACAACCCAAATCTTATGTGTCAAATATCCATTCCTTATTGAAAATGGTACAATCAACTGGCAACATACAAGATTCTTTGTATCAAGACAAGTTGGTAATCCTACCAGACAGCGGCACTCCTTTGGTTTCTCCCCCTTCTTATAAAACGGAAATGGAGCAAAACCTGGTACAACGACATGATTATGGTGCAATCGCCGTACATTCTCCAAACTGGCCTGGCGATCAACGACAAAATGGCCCCTTTTATCAATCACCCATTCTATAGTTTATACATCTTTTAACATATCATTACATACTTATATATATACACAAATGCTATAGAATAAACTTGATTCCTTTATCTTCAAACAATGCTACTTACTTGATAATGTCTTTTTTTTTTTTTTTAATGTGCTGTCAAGCGGGTTTTGAAATATAGTGCCTGATAAAAAGAAAAAAAAAAAGTTTTCTTGTAAAGACGGCTCATTTCTGGTATCCACAAGTTATGCTAACTATTTCTGATCTAAAAGTTCGCATAGTATTACGCTTTGACTCTGATCACAGTGTCAGATGATGACATTGATCTGGTGTGTAAGACTGTCTTGCATACTACATTTGGAGCACCAGTGTGAAAGTTTAAATGCCGACGTGACTTGATTAGAATTTTGTTGTTCAAAAAAAGCAAAATGGATTCCGCGTCTTCTTTCACTCCCTCTCTTCACTCAAATCATCCTTGACCAAAAATGTTTTGTGCAAGTAAGTAAACCGCATTCACATGGTGGACACAATTATCATTGCAGCTAGATCTATCAATGCTACAACTATACTTGGTAGCTTGATATTTACCAACCTATTTTCTTTTTCTTTTTGGTTTATAACTAGTTTCTGGTGAAGCACCTGAACATCCTGTTGTGTCCATCAAAAGCGGTAGCCTTTTTGAACGACGCTTGATCGAAAAATACATTACTGACAATGGAAAGGATCCCATTAATGGCGAAGAAATGACGGTGGAAGATTTGATCGAAGTCAAGACTAGTAAGTTTGTTATGGGGTAGATGGGAAATGTCAAATCTATGAAACTAACTACGTTTATTTTATTTTTTTTTATTTTTTTTTTTTTGGTAGCTCCCTCGACAGTAAAACCACGACCTCCCAAGCTTTCTTCAGTGCCATCTATTCTATCCTCTTTACAAAACGAATGGGATAGTGTCATGTTGGAATCCTTTACCTTGAAGCAACAATATCAACAAGTCCGTCAAGAATTGTCTCACGCTCTCTACCAAAACGATGCTGCCACTCGTGTTATTGCTCGTCTCAAGAAGGAACGTGATGCTGCTAGAGAGTAAGTAACTTGGATAATAGGTATCATGAAATGATACACTCATATTACTTTTTTGTTTTTATGTAGAGCCCTTGCTAACGTCCAAGCACATTTGGGTACTACTGCTACCACTGCCGATGTGTCTGGTGATACAACTGCTCAAGAATCTATGGAGGTGGATCAACCCGCCTTACCTGAACAAGTCATCAATCAACTCACAGAAACCAGCAATACGTAAGTATTATGATGGAGGGGGGGCGAGTGTTTGTCACTTTAATAAAACAATCCATCTTTTTATTCTTCTTCATTTAGTCTCTCACAAGGTCGCCGTAAGAGAAAGCCACCAACGGATTACACCAGCGCCGAGTCGATTCAAACTTTCACCGAAACATCAACAATACCATCGATGCATACATCTCGTACACCTGGTATCACAGCAGTGGATGTCGATGCTTCAGGAAAGAATATCTTAACCGGTGGTATGGACAAACACGTACAAATCTACAACAAAGAAGAAGAAAAGGTGGTTGCTAATCTGACAGGCCATACCAAGAAGGTGACTGCCGTGAAATTCCGTGGTCAACAAGGAGTGGAACATGATGTGGCAATCAGTGCTAGTGCGGATAAACATGTGCGCGTATGGATTCCTGGTGGCAACAAGGGTTATCAAGTCGCACACAACATTAATGCTCATGCCGGTGAAGTCTCCAGCTTATCAGTACACCCAAGCAACGATTACTTTGTCAGCGCCGGTTTGGATAGCAAATGGTCCTTTTATGACTTTGAATCAGGTCAAGCTCTGATGGAAACTGTCGATCAAGATAATCAATCTGGCTACTCTTCTATTCAATTCCATCCTGATGGTATGCTTCTTGGTGCGGGTACAACTGATGGTGTGGTCCGTATCTGGGATGTCAAATCTCAATCTGTGGCTGCTAACTTTGCTGATCATTCTGGTCAAATCCAAGCTTTGGCATTCTCTGAAAATGGGTAGGGTTGATCATATCTACAATGGATTACAAGGGAACTGATTTTTATTTATATTCTATCATTAGTTATATTCTTGCCACTGCTTCCAAAGACAACTTGGTGAAACTCTGGGATCTCCGTAAACTCAGCAACACAAAGACATTTACCCTAGATAGCGACTACAAGGTACACTCTCTTGCCTTTGACAACTATGGCCAATATTTGGCTGTGGGTGGCTCTGATGTCCGTATTCTCAAGGCAAAGGATGGCTCTCTATTGTCAAGCTTCACTGATAACTCGGCAGAAATTACTGGTTTGAAATGGTCTCCTATGGCTGACTCCTTATTGGCTGCAGGTATGGATCGTACGGTTCGCTTCTATGGTGCTGCTCAAGAATAGAATAGAACCCTTCCCTCTACTTTTTTTTCTTTTTAAAGTAGATAGAATTTGGTTATTTTGTCCTTGTTGATCTTTTTTATTTACTCTCCTTATTCTGTTTTATGATCTCTTTTAATGTACAAAATAAACTTTTTTTTTTTTTTGAAGCAATCATTGACTGTCTTTGATTGGGGTCGGTTGTTTGCATAAACCAAAGAAAAGAGAAAATGCGGGATTTTAAAATTAAACCCAACCAATGGGATTGTATTGATATAAATCATTGCAATTGGCGCTCCCCTTTTTTCTTTTCTTTCTCTCTCTATTTTTTTTTTTTTTATTATTTATTTATAGAAATCCTTCCTTCCTTTCATCTTTTATGGCGAAACTTCAAGTACAAGTTAACAACAATATTGACAACTCTACACCAAGACCCTTTGTGTTTTGCTTTTATGTGTCTGGTCATGGTAAGAATCAAGAAAAAGGGGGTGGGGGGACCCTTTCATCAGGTGGTGGTGGAGGATGGTAGACTAACTGACTTTCTTCTTCTTCTTCTTCTTGACCGTAGGTTGGGGACACGCCACCAGGGCCAACCAAATTATTAGCGATATTTTACGATTACCAGCTCAACACAAGGTGTATGTCATCTCAAATGCCTCCAGCTTCATCTTCCAAGGTGTAACCAAGGTTGGTGCTATTTATCGACAAGCAGCCATCGACGCCGGCGTTGTACAACCTTTGGCCTATACTGTCGATCGTCAACAAACTATCGCCGGCTTGAAACAATTCATACATAAAAGATCTGATATTCTAATGGATGAAATCACCTGGTTAAAACAAGTCAAGGCAGATTGTGTTGTATGTGATGCTCCCTTTTTACCATGGTAAGTAATAAAAGTAATTGATCTCTGGGTTTGAAATGTATTAATAAAAAAAAATGATTCTTTTTTAGTGCGGCGGCGGCTGGTGCAGGAATTCCAGCAGCTATAGCAAGTAACTTTACCTTTGATGAAGTCTATAGTGGATTATGTGAAGGTGATGCTTTGGATGATGAAATCAGGGAATTGGTCAATGTGGTTATTCAAGATTATAGAAATGCTGATCTCTTGGTACGATTACCTGGTGCGATACGGATTCCTTCTTTTGATGACGCGGTGGAATTGGTACCAAGTACTCCAATAATAGGTGGACCAACAGCAACAACAACAACAACAACAACAACAGTGCCAACAACCAAAGTGAAAGGAATTGTTAATGGGAAAACACAACTTCCATCCGTCAGTGTTGCCACCGTTCTATCGAATCGACTATCCTCTAAAATCGAACGACGTATCATCGATGTCCCATTGGTTTTTCGTAAACACCACAAGAATCGAACACAAGTATTGGATGAACTCGGTATTCCTTCCTCAATCTACGATACTCATCGAATCCTTCTCTTATCTTTTGGTGGCCAAGTCCTTGGTAAAGCTGAATGGAAACAAGAAAACCCTCTACCACCAAACTGGATCTGTATTGTCTGCGGTGCCCCTGACAGTATTAATTTACCACCTGGCTTTTACCGTGCTTCCTTTGATGCGTATGTACCTGACCTGACGAATGCGGTGGATGTTGTTTTGGGTAAACTTGGCTATGGCACTTGTAGTGAATGTATTGGTCATCATACGCCTTTTGTCTACGTCCCTCGACCTCAATTCATTGAGGAATTTGGTTTGAGGAAACTCATGCAGGATCAAGGCAGTGCTGTGGAATTGGATAGGAATGATTTTGAAGCAGGGATGTGGGCCAAGGCAATTGAACAAGCCGCGCAATTGTCTGGGTCTTGTGATGATCCGGATCGTTTGGTCGGTCATGATGGTGGTCCTATTGCTGCGAAAATATTGGAACAGTTTGTGGTGGAATGGAACTATCGGAAACCTTCTTCTATCACCAATGGACTGACAACAACTACAATTAGTGATCACTGTCCTCTGGGATCGGCACCTTTGGAAGAACAGTCAAGATGAAATGAATCTAAATAGTTTAGTTTATATTTTTACATACATAGTATTATCAATAGTAATAGTCGCTAATTAGAATACATTGATAATTAGACTTTATAAAACAGGATACTTTTTTTTTTTATTACTACAATAAATATACCTTTACCTCTTTTATGTATGCATGCTTAGCAAGTTGTGTTTGATCTTCAGTCTTCTTCGCTTCTGTTGAGATTGAAATCCCGGCGCTGACTATTTGATTTAAAAGGGAGATGAAAATTTTCGCTACCCCGCATTTTATTTTTATCCCCCTTTCTCTTACAATATCATGATTAACCTCTCCTCTCAAAAGATACCCAACAAGTCAAAGGATACAGCAGTCGGATTCGTTATTGGTGCTTTAGCTGCATGTGGTGCTGTCACCTTTACCAATCCCATTGAAGTAAGAAGAACCAACAAATAAACAAAAAAAGTCATCCGTCCTCCTTTAACTTGAATTCATTTGTTTAGGTTGTCAAAACTCGTCTTCAATTACAAGGTGAATTAGTACGTACGGGTAGTTTATCACCCTCAGCACGACCCTATCACAACAGCTTCCAGGCACTCAAGGTGGTATTCGAAAACGAAGGAGTCCGTGGACTTCAACGCGGACTCAGTGTGGCCTATCTCTATCAAGTCTGTCTGAACGGTAGTCGACTGGGCCTATACGAACCTTTGCATTCCGGCGTCATTCATTCGTTACAATTGACCTCTCACCATAGTCTGCTTGCCGCAGGTATCTTTGCCGGTGGGGTTTCCGGTATGATTGGTGCGCTTTTAGGCTCACCTCTGTACCTGATCAAGACCCGACGACAATCCTACTCACCGGTGTTCAAGCAAATCGGTTATCAGCACAAAATGATGTCTTCTTGGTCAGCGCTCTCACATATTTACCACGTTGAAGGGATCAAGGGGTTGTATCGGGGTGCTTCCGCTGCGATGGCTCGTGCCAGTGTGGGCTCTGCTGTCCAGATGCCTTCGTATATGTTTGGCAAGGATCTTATGATGACGGAATTTGCATTGTCGGATACGATCTCGACTCATTTTGGTGCGTCGATGGTGACAGGTTTCCTGGTGGCTCTGGCTATGAATCCATTTGATGTCTTGTCCACTCGGCTCTACAATCAAGGAGTGGATCCGGTGTCTGGGAAAGGTTTGCTCTACAAGAATCTTATCGATTGTTTTGTCAAGCTGATTCATACTGAAGGGGTCCAGGGTTTGTATAAAGGCTTCTTTGCTCACTTTTTACGTATTGGGTAAGTGGTCATGGGGATGGATTGGAATGGGGAATTTTCTAACCTTTTTTTTTTTTTTTAGGCCTCACACGACTCTCATGTTTATATTTATGGAACAGCTAAAAGGTGTTTACGGTCGACACTTCCAATAGATTGTAGAATAGAAATATTATATTTTTAGAATAAAAGTGTATTAATGAACTCATATTTTACATGTGTCAAAAAGGTACTAGGTTTATTATATGCAATTGGTCAGTGGAGGGTACAATGACAGGGGAAAAAGTGGATCGATCATCATCATATCAATTCAGGCACATATATCGGGATTTAAAATTGTGTTTTGCATGAATGTATCCATTATCCTGTGCTAATACAATATATTAAATGACAATTTATAATAGATGATCTTATGGAAGAGATCAGATAAAGGCTTTATAAAGTAAAAGAGCAGTCGAATCATTCGTTTATTAAAAGTAATAGGGTGTTAAAAATAAACAATATGTGATACTATACTAAGGTCTTCTGTATTTTGAGCAAGGTGGAATTCGGTCTTGAATGAGAGTAGCTATCCAAGCAAGATTGGCTAGTTTTGGTGCAGGGATCTAACAATAATATTAAATGCTAGCAAGTAGTTTCCCATCTTCAAATAGTCCTTACCTTGATCAATAAACAGAGTTACTAGTTAAAACCAATATTGCCCAATTGTGTGTAAACCAGAGGATCCCCCAATTGATGATCAAGTTCTTTTTTAATGAATCATCATGTACGGTTATCTAGAAAGAACAAGTGTTAGTAATCAATAATCCCTTTGTCAATTTGGTTCCACTTACCGTGTCTTTTCTTCCAATTCCCTGCATAAGGTTTACTCGTCCACTGATTATCAAGGCTAGATAGTGGATGCAACAAGGTGGTAAAAGATGAGAGCACGGATTTATTTTAAAAAGCGAGAGAGAGGGAGCAAGTGAGTAGCAAAGCAGTTTATATTATGTAGTTAAGACAGACATACCTCCAAGGAAGATTTGTTGATATAGGCAATCATACCACACACACACACAGTCGATCTATTAAGTTGATTATAAAGTGATAAAAGACTATGACACGGGGTTGTTGTTTTTGATTATTACTTGTTTATTAGAATAGATTGAGGAAGTAGAGATATATGTATGTGCACCAAAGATCCGACAGCCAAAAGTTATGAGCACAAAAGAAGACTTTTAAGCCGATCCCACCAAGATGTTGTTAATAGGAATATGAATCAACTAAAAGGGCCATGTAAGGACATTGTCAATCACTTTATTACACATCATCTTTATATATCCCATCCAAATTTCTTACCTTTACAAAGTAGCCCAAAGCACCTAGAGCAGCAAAACCCATTGCAACAGCTTGTGTGATTTGAAGGAATTCTAAGGATAAAAACAAACAATAAGTATGGTTTACAGTTAAAAGTGCTGTTCTTGTTTACTTTACCTTTTTGGTCGGGCTTCTTGCAACGGTTGATGAATTGGACACCTTCCTTCACAAAGGTCTTGGGAGCTTCAATATATTCTTGAATAGTTTCTTTGGCTTCAGAAGAGCTCATGGCAGTTTATATAGATTGTGTGTGAAGAGGAGGAAGAAAAAGAAAGGGGGGGGGCGAAATTGAAAAAGTATTCAAACTTTTTCCGCTCTCAGGATGAGCCAATGAGATCATTACACTCAAATAGCAGAGGTGAGGGGTCAGAGCACTAGCGGGATTTGAAACCAAAAACAGTGTACTTCAAATTGGCACGCCGGGGATTAAAAATTGTGGACGGAGTCAATATCTTTTGAGGCAATGTGAAATACTATAGCACAAAGTAATGTGAGTACTGTGGTACATCCTCCTTCTTCTTGACACTGTGTAAGAGCAGTGTCAGATCTCTTTTCCAAAATGTCATTTTGGATGGTATGAATTGGGAAAAGTTGTTTAATCACCTATCTTACTTTTCTTCTTCCGAATAAAGGTTTATAGAATCGGTACCTTTCTTTCTAGTTGATAAGATATTGTTTATTGTTTTTAATTTCAACAACATATTTATATTAATCTAAAAGTTATGATTATCCAAGCTAAAGGAAGTTGGTGGGAGGATCAAGTGAGAGGTGGATCAAAATTAATGCAGCTGAGCAAGATTGATTCGGATTCCGCTGTCAAGTGAATAATAAAGCGGGTTCTTTTATTTTTTCTCTTCCACTTTTTTTTTTTTTTTTCACACCCCTTTACGACATATCTTTTATACATACTACTCTTTATCGACACTATCTTATATGCATTCTTCAAGGCATTCTTTAAGGAATGCAAGTGCTAATCCACTTTATGACATGACACACGAACAAATCATCCTGAAACTTGAACGGGACAAGGCGGAACGTTTGACTAATGTATCTGAAGGTAAGTGCTATACATTAACTAATTCTTATCAGTTGTACTAATCAAAAGTTCTCTCTTTTGTCTTGGTGGTGGTAATTTGTAGTAAATGTGGACAAGTCGGACATCGTAATGCCAAATACTACAGTTGTCCTCTTAATTCACGGAACAGACAAGGTAATGAATGACGTTATACTCATAACCTCCATATCAGCTTCTCACTAAATATTCCACTCTATAGTATAAACCCCAAGAACGACAAAAAGAAACCAATCCGAAGCATAAAAAGCAGCAACGAAGAAACAAAAGGTGGAAGGATTGTGGACTCTTCGAATGGAACAACGAAATGCAACTTTCATAACATCAAATTGGCAGATCTCAAATGGATTATCTATGGTACAAGTCAGACAACAGCAACATTGAACAAGCTTCTTAAATTGGACGGTGAACAAAAGGATCAATTCATGACTCGAACAAATGATCTTATTGTCTTTGCACGTAATGTTCCAATCAAGACGCAGATGTTTGTGAACTATTACTTTATGGACTGATGGTGAAACAAGATTCCCTCCTTTCGTATATAATGGGAATTACGTGCATGTTGGGGATCTTACCAAACTGGTGGTATCTTCGTACTAGTTTGGCTACGGGGCGAATTCAGTCTGGGGTCTCAGTCAACGTACAGGGCAATCTTACTTCTGGTGGTGGATCAATCAATGTACCAAAAACTCTGACCTCTGTTGATGAAATGACTGTGAATCGATGACAGTATCCTTGAATTCCCATGGTGAATTGACTTGTGGATCGATGAACATATCAGGCTCTTTGAATTTCAGTGGCGACATCAAGGTGTATGAAGACATGGTTATTGGCGGAGACATTGCCTTTACTGGAGGCGACTTTATCTGCCAAGATTGCAAGACTGTATGGAATCGGGATATCTAACGCTGCCAACAGCATCTATTCCTTTGCTACACATACAATGAACAACAACCAAGTCTCTCCAACTTTAACTCCAACTCCAATCTTACGTTAGGACAAAACCTATCATCGATACAGGTATGTTAATCGATAAAAATGACCAGGGTGTGTGCATTGACTAATCTCCTTCCGTTATATTTTTAATGTCCGTTTTTTTTTTTAATGCTGGTCCGCCTTGGGATGCTCGTCACTAACAATCATTAGAACTAGGTTTACATATTCTATCCCCCCTTTATATATATATATATAGCATTTTTACTTTTAAAACTAATAAAACAACATTTGATGACAACTAGACTTTGATTATGCGCATACAGTGTGTATGTAGATTACATCAAGTTATCCCAAAGACTCCAGTTTGTTTTAACCATTCATTTTGTGATTTTATTGAAGATATGAGTATAAAATAAGTATAACGAATGATTTATCTAGGTACCTAAAAACATCTACGACTAATGACTATTATAAGATTACAATGTGATTTCACCTTCTACGGCTCTAGGTTCCAATCCAAGACCTTCCAGACAAACATGATATCGACCAGCATCCTTCGACTTTAGGTACTTCAAGAGTTTCGCCCGTTGGTGCACCATCAAACGTAATTGTCGGTAGTTGTGTTTATCCTTTTTATGCTGTTGAAGATGAGAGTTGAGGTTGTGAATACGGACAGTTAAGATAGCAGCTATATATATATATAAAGAAGAAGAGGATGAGATCAAGATTATAAATGACTTTATTCTTTCTTTTTTTCTTTCTTTTTTTTTTTACCTTGTACTTCAGGACTACCAGTATCACCTTCCTTTCGTTTAAACCAATCGATCGCTTGATGGACATTCCACAATTGTACGGCCTTTGCATTCCCATTCTGGAGTCCAATCATTTTTTGCAAGGTGTCGACTTTATGTTGTTCTTGAGCCAAAGCATCTTCAACACCACCCACCGCGGCCAAATGATTCTTTTCCACAATATCCTTTGGTGTTTGTTCGAATAGCTTTTGTTGATCTTCGGCGTTCAAAAAGTGTTGGTAAAGAGACTGGTTGGTGCCACTGTAAGCACTGGCGGGAGTTTGCAAAGTGCTAAAGAAGGGGGCATGGCGAGACACAATGGGTGAAGGCTTGCTTCGTTCGAATTCTGCCAGGCGACTGGCACGTTTGGCGAGATTTTCCTTCTTGATTTGCTTGGGATGTTTTTTGGCGAATGAGGTTGCTGATCCGTGGAATTCTTGTCGCAAGAATGAAGGTTGTTGAAATGTCAAAGTGGTGGTACGTGAGGACGAAGCTAAGTATATATATATATATAAACGTTGTTAGTATCCAATGTGGTTGTCAAGTTTTATCAGGCGGTTGATTGTTTGTTTAATGTACCTATACGGCCCAATTGTTGTTGTGTACGGCTGAACATGTTAAAGGGCGGCTATTCAGGAATGAAAAGAAGAGAAAAAAAAAACACCCAGGTTCCCTTTAAAGTCAAAGAAAAAAAAAAAGTGGGTGACTGCCGCGGTCTTTGAAATGTTCGTTTCTCAATGAGCCTAAAACGTCTAATTTCTTTGGCTTCTTCTTCTTCCTCTTTTCCTTACATTTACTATACCTTAATTATCTACTTAATATGTCAATCAATGCTTTTTTGGATACTATAAAACAGGTGTTGGCCGAAAAGCTCAGTGAAACTCAAATTATCCTTGTCATGGGCAATGATTCCGCAGGTAAGGGAAACATAAAAAGGTGGCAGAGATAGAACCCTCCTCTCACCTACTTTTATCATATACAGACTTGGATTCCATTATATCAGCATTGTTAATAGCCTACCTTAATCAAAAAAAGGTAACGTCCAACACTAAGCTTTATGTCCCCTTGGTCAAGGTACCGTCTTGCGATCTTGCCCTGCGCCCAGAAGTCACTCATGTCTTCCGTCGAGCAGGTATCGATGCTTCCAAACTAATTTATATCGACCAGGTGAATATGGCGTATTGGGAAAACAGTAACAATGTGGTCAAGCCGGCGATACTGTTGGTGGACCATAACCGACTGACTCCACCTTTTAGTAACTTTGAACATAACTGTCAAGTCGTTAGCGTGATCGATCACCATGTGGATGAAGGTGCCTATTTGGATGCTCCTTTGCGCTGGATTGAAATGGTTGGGTCTTGCACCTCACAAGTCGTACTGCTGTATCAGGCGGAGATTGAATCATTATTGGAACAAGATAAAAAGGCATTGGCGACTTTGGCTCTGGCTCCTATTCTCGTCGACACTATAGGCTTACAATGGGATCTCGGTAAAACAACACAAAAGGACGTTAATGCATTCAATTTCCTGGCTCGTATTGTTTTTGATCAAGGTGCAAAGGATTTGGCCAACAAGGATGGCTTGCCAAGAGAAGCGTTGGTCTATTATGATACGATCGAGAAGGTCAAATCCCAAGTCGATCATTTATGCACTCGTGATCTCTTACGCAAGGACTATAAACAATGGACTGTCAATGGTTATACAGTGGGGACGAGCTCGATGGCATGGTATCTCAAGGCATGGGTGGATCGTGATGGCTATGATCAGGTGGTGAAGGATGCATGGGCCTTTACTAGAGAACAACAATTGGATATGCTATTGGTATTGACTTCTTATGACCATTCAAAACAACAACAACAACAAGATGGATCCTACGAACGTGAACTAGCTTTCTTTGTGGCAAATGATCGATTACTGCAAATCAAGACGGAAATGGAAAACGACAAGGACGTGGGCATGTTGTCATTGCTACCTACATGGGGACATGATGATCAAGGTGGGCGTATTGGATTCTACAACCAAAAGAATATCAAGTTATCAAGGAAACAAATCTGGCCTCGTCTTCAGGATATCTTGATGAAATTAGATTAGACTTTTTTTACTTTGTTGATAAATAAATAATAAAACCCTTCTTTTGTTTTAATGTGTAACATCAGTACCAACACTTGTCTAAGTAATGATCATCATCACTTCCAATAATATGGCTGGGGGGGAATGGACCAACCAGGTAAGAGGATTGTTGTCTTACTGTATTCGTTATTTTGTGCCCAGCATCATTTATCATGTCAAAATAAAACAAAACTTTGGATGTCCATGAGACTGCAAGGTGTGCATAAATCAGCCAATCAAATTTCAGAATCCGCCAACGTGGAATCCCGTGTTCCTTTTATTCCATTTTCCCTTTCGAACAAATGGATAAAGAGACATGCTCAAAGACCTTTTTCTCTCTTTTTTCTTTTTTTTTTTTCTTTTTTTTTTTCTTCTTCTCTCCATACTATCCTATTCTCTTATCAATATGATTTGTACAGCTGTACCCACAGTATCCATTCATCGCCTTACCAGCCTTCTTTTTTCCACAAAGGTCAAAAATGTCTCGAACAAAAAAATCACAACTGTATCATCATCCAAACTACGTTTGGACCACTTGCCAGACGAGATTCTTACCTGTGTCTTTGAGCAATTGGGGTCACTCTCCACCATTTATCAGTTTGCATTAACCAGCCAAAAATTATATTCAATCGCCGCCACGCCTCGGTCCTTGGCCTGCTGGTTGACTTTTCAAAAAGGCAACCGATTTTCCATCTACTATGCCATTCTCGCCATGCCCCATTTATGTGATGATCATTTCATTCGACTCTTGATCAATCAAGGTGCTTTACTTTCCCGTCACTTGGTTCAGCAACTGGTCACTCTCTATGGCAAATCATCCACCTCCTCCAGTCTTTTCAACCAATGCATCCAACAGTTGCCTTTTTCGGGTTATGCAGTGTTAATCCACCACGGATTCCAGTTGTATGGTAATATCCTCGTCGGTGAGCTTGATTTCCAACAACTCATGACTGGGAGCACGGTCGATCAAATGCACGCATGGCACGTGGCCATCCATGAGCATTACTTTTTACCTGCCCCTCTAGTCTCCTCGAGCTATTCCCGCCATTTGCTTCGCCTCGCCGATACTCGACCAGATCTCTTTGACTTGATTGCCCCCGTGTTTGAGTTTGACAGGGAAGCTCGTCATGCACTTTGGGAATGTATTTTTCTTCTCCTTTTAGATGTCTCATTCACACAACATCCTATCGAGTATCATCAATCACAACTGGCTTGCTTGGGTACCATCATCACTCCACACAAGGTTATTCGGTTTACTACTCCAATCATGCGGCGGGATTTGAAAAAGGGGGTGGCTCGGGAGGGTGATCTGGATGTCTTTGGCCACGCTTTTATCTCTTTTTTCACCAAATATCCTACTGGATACTGTCATGATCAAGTCATGCATAAATTATTACGTTTATGCTTTGTTCATTTACATCCTTCTTTTGATCTCCGCTTGGCTTTGGCAACCATCGTCCGTGATCTTCCTCCTACCCGCAAAGATATCGCTGAACAGATTGATCGCTATTTAAAGGATTACTCATGATGACAAGCCATTCCTATCTTATTATATTATACCCTTTACTATTTTACATGTTATAATAAAACACACATTCCTTTTAATGCATTATGGTTTGGAGAAGGTTATAAAGATGGCTTTATTGATAAAAACATGTTACTATTAAACTAAAGTAATCTATAACTATACCAAGAGAAGGTGATTTCCATTTTTGATTGCTGTAATGATAGGTGACACTGACCAAGTTGGAGGATCCAAATCATGCATCCATTATATCCATCGTACTCCCGCTACCTACCCTATTCCTTCCCGTTCCAATGAACCGCCACCACCTTTTTTTTTTTCTTCACCGTAAAAAAAAGAAGATAGAGATAGGATAAATAATCATGTATTTTAAGATAAAAACCAAACTAATTAGGACTAGTATAAAAGTTGCTAATGGGTGTTCCTACTGGGTTGTGGTCGAGCTATTTGGAAAAAAAAAAAAACACCCAAGTGAGTAAAAAGATGAAGTGTTGTTTAAAGAAGAGGTGGTGGGACTTACTTTTATAAACAGGTTGGACTTCATAGGCATTAGGACTAACACTTCTAGGATTCTTCTTGGCCCTGGCTTTACCGTGATGACGACAGTTTTTAGAATGTCGAGAGTCACTGTCTGTACTATCGTCACTGCTACTACTGTCGCTGCTGCTGTCTGAGTCAGATGATTCACCCACTTGACGAGGTTTATGATAAATACAACAAACTACAACATGGTGTCAGTCATAAAGCCTTTTTTTTGGGGGGGGGGGGTTTGTACTTACTTTTAGATTTCTTTTTTCCCATGTGTTCGTTATCTACAACATCATCATCCCATCGTACCACCGGTGGTCTTCTTGCTGTCATGTCACCTCGTAGTCGCAATACCCCAATACTGTCATCAGGTGGTGGAGTGGCATTCGTATCGTCTTCGGTGGTTTCGTCTACTGTTATCGTTCGTGAGCCATGAGACGGTGTGGCCACATGGTCACGCATTCTAGTGCTGGTCAAGGTATGTGTTGTTGGATTAGACATGGTGTTGAATTTATATAAGGTGGAATAAAGAAGAAGAAAGAAAAGATTTGGATTATTGAGCAAACTTTTTTTTTTTTTTTCTTTTTCAAATACCTCCAAATCGGGATTTGAATTTCACGTAAGAGAGACAGAATCAAAGGATTAAAGATTTTTTATTATGCTACATCTAATCTAAAACTATTATCTAAAATACTATTCATCAAATTGGCACCCATAGCTAAGTACATCAAAGACGTTCCCTTTTGGTTTGACCCCATCCAACTTTGCCCCTGTTTTCCGCACTTTCTTGATATGAGTGGTTTCCGTTTCCTTCTTGCCAAGTTTCTTGAGTATCCGAGATTTCATCCAAGAGTTACTTGACACCGCCTTGTTGAATTTGTAGTCAAACACCTTTTCTATTTTGATTTCCCGCCCAGTATTGTCCATGGCTGTCACCAGATCATAAAGACTACCAAACAGGGACATCCATTTCGTCGAAGCCCCAAGCATCATTCGCCCCATACTTGCTCCGAGCCTACCCATTTGTAAACAAGTATGCATCACCACACCATTATAACAATGGGCAAGTAAACCTGTCTGCTGTAAATGTTGTTGATCAAAGTTCTTGTTTGGTGGTGGTGATAATAGTACTTGAGCAAGTAAGTGTGAGCTGAGAAGAGTGTGTTGCCATTGAGTCGTCAACTGTATAGATCGTTTCTTCAAGGAAGGTATCTTTAATTCATCATCATCATTACCATCGTCGGTTGTTTCTTTAGGTCGATTCACCATGGATGAAGCTACTAGCGTATGCTGTTGTGCAATTGACGTTGATAGTGATGTCAGGTAAGAAGGACCATCCGAAATGCTGAATTCATCAGGCAAGACCACCGGGACTAGATCCACGAGACTTGCTACCAAGATTGCTAGTACTTCATGATCAGCGAGAATATTACCCGAATCATAAGATTGTTGAATAAAGTATCGCAAACAAATAACGAGTGGTTGAAGAGGATTGACCACATTGGCGTTTAAAGTGGTCATCATGGGTATGCTGACATGATGTAGTTGTAAGAAGAGTTGTTGACGTGTGATATGATCATCTATTGTGTTGATGATGGCAGGATCGCTGGATGGTAATACAACCTGACTTGATAAATGTTGCTTTTCCCGTACATACTCCTTGACAGATACCATATTATTCCACCGATAAATAGCCTGTCGTAAGGTTCTGCTGAGACACCAACTTGATTCTTGTTGCATATCCTCCAAAAAGACATTGCCCCAAAATAATTGTGTTGTTGATAGATCCAGTAAATCGCGGCTGTATTGTTGCGATGCCATCCCATTAGTGAGAGTGTGACATTGGGCTTCCGATGGTGGTGATGCAAGATCCTCGAATACGTAGCGTTGTATAGATTCCAATATGGTGTGCTCCATCATTCGTACTTTATCCTCCTTTTTGGTCATGTTGGAGGACAAGAGGATAGGTGTTAATTCGGATACAATGGTGGAGATAATCGATGATGAGCCACCCCTTGTTGTTGTAAGATAATCCATTTGTCGTATGAATTCAGCAACACATTTGTGCCACTGGGAGTGTCCTTGAAGTTGAGGTTGAGATGGTAGATTGACAGAGCACCATGTCACGATAGGATACCTGATCACTTGGACATCCATATAATCATTACCTACCAAAGTACCAAACAAGGGAAGCATGGTCGTTTCCAACCCCAAAAGGTGTGCCAGATCTTGAGCACTACATACAGTCGCAGTAATCGCCTTTTTAGTTGTTGAATCGTCCCAAGAAGGAATATTGAGAGAGTCCAAGGAAATATAACCTTTGCCACCTTTAGGGTAGATATGCATATCGGTGTCTTTGGATACAATATAACCTTGCGTTTCTTCTGCCAATCGAGCCACTGGACCATCCGCTTCACCAGAGCACATGACTACCATCACAGAGAGTTCACGCAATGTTTGGATACATACTTCCAGAGTCAGGGGTGGAATCACATACACATCGTGACGGTATTGAGGTCCCTCGAGCAAAAAGGCCGTTGCATGGTTCTTGTTGGAGGCATTGATAGATGATAGGTTTTGCATCGTCAGAGCTGATCGTTCCACATAGCTCTTGTACCGTTTCAGTCGAGTTTCTTGTTTTTCTGGAGGAAGAGCACCATCAAAGAAAAACGTCAAAGTAAGCCCACCTTGCCTTAAAGTCTTGATCAAGTGTCGAATGACTAGAGATAAGTATTTGTATTGACCTATTATATACGAATAATCATTATATTATGATTATTAAAAGGTAATTGTTGTTAAATAGATATATGTCTTGTTACCTCCATGTGTCCAGTGTTCTCGATGAAGGTATGCATAATGATAGACAAAGGCATTACCGTCAAATACAAGATGATCGTCATTGTTGTTTCCGTCACAAAGATACCAAGCTTTTTGCACATTTAGTGAGGGATGGTTTTGTACAAAGGTGGATAATCCATAGATACCCATAAAATAGATAATTAGAAGAGAAGCAAGTCAAAAATAAAAGGTTTTTTTTTTTTTTTGGAACATTCAAAATTCAAATCCCGCCTTTTCTCCAAGTCCACCACTTGATAACCGGCTGACATTTTGAAACTTGATTTATCCCCTTTTTCTTTCACTCAATTCTACTTTATTTGTTTGACCATGGGAGCTGCTCTTAGTTGTATAGCACTTCCTGCACTTGGCTCTATTGGTACATGGATAGCAAGCTGTTTTTCAGCTGCTGCTTGCTCTCTAGCTTGTAAAAGGTATCTTGAAGAAGAAGAAGACAGATATTAAAGAATGTATTAACTCACTTACTTATTTCTTCTAGTTGCAACTGTAACAATTCTATAGCTACAAGAATCGGATATGCTGTAAGTTGTTATAAAAGATTACATTCAAAGTATATTCCGAACTCATATACTAATGACCTTCTTTTCCTGTTATACATAGATTATCTTCTTACTAAATTCCATTGTAAAAAAAAAAGCTTGGCAGTATGTTTTTTATGGTACTAACCCTTTAACCCTCATATATAGTTTGCATGGCTCATGTTATCGGACTGGGCGATAAAGCAAATACAACACTTGACACTTGATTATCTTAAACTGGAATGCTCAGAAGGAGCCTGCTATGGTATCATTGCTGTAAGTCTGAAATAATGACGTGAATGGTCGTTTACTTATATATACTGTAGGTACATCGTGTTTGCTTTGCTCTTGTTCTATTCCACTCTATCTTGGGACTCTTATTGATAGGTGTCAACGATAGTCGTCAAAAACGAGCGGCTATTCAAAATGGGTAAGGTAGCATGAAAATGAAAAAAGTAGAATGACTCACTTTGTTTTACATCTCTTGGGGGGAAGGAAGGTGGTGGGGTCCCAAGATGTTATGTTGGTTTGCTTTGGTTGCTGCCTCCTTCTTTATTCCCAATGGATTTTTCATGGTATGGGGAAATTACTTTGCGTTGATTGGTGCTGCTATCTTTATCCTGTTTGGTCTCGTACTCTTGGTCGACTTTGCTCATAGTTGGACGGAAAGATGCCTCGAAAACTGGGAAACACAGGAATCAAACAAATGGAAATACATCTTGATTGGTAAGAACGAAATGGTCATTTATCAAAATTGATACCCACTTTGCTAACTTTTTTTTTTTTTTTCTTCATTCATTCGTAGGAGGGACGGTGCTCATGTTTGCAGGTGGTATAACATTGACAGGCATTATGTATGCATTCTTCGCCACCAACGGATGCTCTCTGAATCAATTCTTTGTCACTTTTAATATGATCCTTTGTCTTCTCATCACTTTTTTATGCGTGACACCTGCTGTACAAGAAGCCAATCCTCGGTCAGGTCTATCTCAATCTTCTATTGTCGTCATTTACTGCACCTATTTGGTTCTCTCAGCTGTGGCAAATGAACCCAACGACAAACAATGCAATCCTCTGCGTCGCTCTCAAGGCAGTCAAACAACCACCGTGGTGCTCGGTGCTATATTTACCTTTTTGGCCGTGGCATACTCAACAAGTCGTGCCGCTACACAAGGTGGGTCATTCGTAAAATTAAAAACAAATCATGCATTGCGGGTGGATGATTTAGATACTTCTAGTGCCGTTCCACTAATGGATAATCAAGTTGATGCAGGTGTCCAACGTATGAGCGTTGAAGGAACAAGTCGGGAACACTTGATTGCTGCTGTGGAAAATGGGTAAGAAAAAAACACGAATGACTAGATCCTTACTCAACTTTCTTTTTCTTTTTTACTTTATTATATAGTGCCATGCCGAGATCAGCTCTCTACGACGATGATGACGATATGGATGGTATGGATGACAAGGATGATGAAAGATATGGGGCTGTATACAGCTACTCTTTTTTCCATTTTATCTTTGCTATAGCTGCCATGTATGTCGCAATGCTTCTCACAAATTGGTAAGTATCACAAAAAGATGGATAAATTAATCATTCGGGTTAATCGTCTGTAGTAATTAATATTTTTTTTCTTATTTTTTAAGGAATACAATCACAATGGAAGAAACGACTAGTCCGGATAAAGATGGCGACTTTGTACGTATCGGGCAGAGCTACACAGCTGTCTGGGTAAAGATTGTCTCCGGTTGGCTTTGCTTCCTTATCTATGGTTGGACTCTGTTGGCGCCTGTCCTCATGCCTGATAGGTTTTTGGACGACTACTAGTTTTTGGCAATATTACCTTCGATAGTTTACCCATATTTATAATCTAGTATAGTTATTCCCATTTATAAAACAAAAAACCATGATAATAAAACTAAATTGTGGGCACTTTGTGTTCAAACGTATATATATATATGCCTGTTGTTGTTGTTGTTGTCTATTTGCTCTCTACTTATGAAGCTAATTTGCACAAATAATCGTACTTTTACTTACTATTTTATTTTTTACTCATTAAAACGGAGCTACTAACGCCAATTCTATTTTATGATTTATAATTCATGCAACAACCATATCTGACCCCAATTATACACACCAAGTTTTCGCCCAACCTTTTCTATCTCGAGCTGGCCTGATTTCTACACCCAACATATTCCCCTGAGCAAAGTCGGAAATTGAATGTCAAACTCCGATTCTGCATGAAATTCCCCAATGGCAAATTTCCTTTCACAGTCAGAGCTAGTCTACACGACGGGCAATTCACGTTTGAAAAAAAAAATTCCAAAGTCTTTTCACGGTATGATTTGCCATCATGCAGATTATGTATCAAATAGACCGCGTACCCCCAAACTCTACGCCCAACTTCTCGCCCAACCTTTTTTCCTCGAGCTGGATGGCATTTACGGCCAGCTTGTAGCCTAACAACAATAATAGAAGTTGGAGCGCGGGACTTTTAAAATGGTCTTGATTTCTGCAAACAGGGTCGAATCACACCCACATTACAAGGTACAGTTTTAGGACAATGGCTATATAAAAGTCCAAAACGAGTTCCTATCAGGCGAGTTGAATAATACACGATAATCAAAGTAAAACAGTTAAAGAGATGGTTTAAAATAAAACTTTATTGATGATTAGTTGATAAAAGTGACAATTTAAAAAAAGGGGGTGTTGAAGAAAGTAAATGAGTATATGCTAATTGTAAATGTAGAGAGAGAGAGAGAGAGAGAGAGAGAGAGAGAATATATGTATTTAATGAGGGGATTATTGAGGTGTCCATATGGCATTAAAAGGAAGTTTGTTGTAAGGCAAAAGAATAAAAGATAAAGTAGAGGGAAGACTATTTTGAGTAAAGAGCCGAGATGCCGAGACCGAGACCAGACCTTTCAGTTTGGCGTAAGTTCGTAAATAGTCCGCGATTTCAGCCCGACGAGCCAGGATGTATTCGGTTACCGAGCGCGGAAGTGGTACAGAGTAATCAAGTCGTTCATGGATAGGTTGGAGTGCTTGAATTATATCTTGAGCGGTCGGACGATGTTGAGGCAATGGCTCCAAGCAAGCCACGTAAAGATTGGTGTACCAGGAAGGCACGCCAGGCACAGGGTCGATTCGATAGATATGAGTCTCAGGGTGGTGTCTATCTTGTTGACCTTCCAAAAGTACATCGGGTGAAGGAAAGATGACTTTGCTGACGAGTTGCCAAATGATGACGCCCAAGCTGTAAATGTCGGATTTCTGGGTATATTGTCCACGTCGTACTTCGGGAGCCACATAGGGAAGTCTGCCGTAGATCGCCTTTGTGAGTGCCATGACCGATGATGATTCCTGTGCCACTGTCGAATAACGATAGTCCACCAAAAAGTAATCACTATCCGTACATATAATATTTCGAGGGTGTACATTATGATGACACATTCCGACATTGTGTAGATCGGCGAGGTTGGCAGCGAGTCGTAAGATGGTGCCGGTGATTGTCTTGAGGTCCAAATCCTCTAGAGGTAACATGTCCATATGGTTTTCAATATTGCC
Source organism: Chlamydoabsidia padenii (assembly GCA_025330725.1). Taxonomy (NCBI): domain Eukaryota; kingdom Fungi; phylum Mucoromycota; class Mucoromycetes; order Mucorales; family Cunninghamellaceae; genus Chlamydoabsidia; species Chlamydoabsidia padenii. Next base: position 1,688,011 of record JAIWND010000002.1, on the reverse strand, counting down.
GTCGCTGCTAAGTTTCATCACCATCATCAGATCGCCTGTGCTTTCACAGACTGTAAGCCCATGGAATAGGAGTGGAGCAAATACCTTGGATTCGACAGATATCTACAAAAAAAATAGAGAGGTGAGTAAGCAAGTAGAACACCACCCTACACTATGTACTTACTTCATTTAACAACTTGTCGTCCACTATTTTAAGAGCCATTCGTGTAGATGTCGAGACTTCATAGGCAGGTTTCATTTCGCAACTATAAACCGCACTGAATCCACCAGCGCCAATAAAAACAAGATCCGAGAACCATGTCCAAGGAAACCATTGCATGTACTGATCCAAGTCTTCATGGAATATATGTCGAATAGCTGTACGTGCTCGTGGATGGCTGGCCATAATTACCTTTTCTTTACCGTGTTCCTCCGCCAAGATCTTCATGGAGAGTTGCTGTTGCCATAAGAGAGACCAATGCTACTTTTTTCGAATAAAAACGTAAACTTTTAGTAATCTTGTTAATCCATCCTTATCTTTTTTTTTTTTTTTGTTACCCAAGTGTGATCAAAGTAGACTTGATTGTTCGTGTAATGTTGGATAGTATCTTGATACAAGTAGGAGAGGTGTTGTGTGAGTTCAGAAGTAGGTACGAATGGTTGGTTTGGGTAAAAGATTTCAAGACCAAAAGCATGAGGGTAAGTCGAGATGTAGTTATGAATGGCTTGTTTGGTCATATAAATAAGTTCATCTGACAAGGTCTTCCTGTAAATGGAGTCTAGTTCGTTTTCATCCATCGTGAGAAGTGATGCCAGAATGGTTATAATAAATAAAAAGAGTGGGGAAGAGAGAGTGACAAATAAGTTGAGTGGGATTTTGTAATTTCTAGGCCCGCCTCAGTAAACCAACAGATTGGCGCTGTCGGGGCTTCGGGATGTGAAAATAGGCAATCGGCATATAAAGCCAGTTTTAAGATGTTGCCCTTTTTAAAAGATCGCGATCGACTTTTTCTGTTATCATAAATAAAAAGTATAACATGAGCAGGTTTTTATTTAATTCATAAAATCACAAAAAAGAGAATGAATAAGCAAGCTGAAAGTGAATGGGCGGGATTTAAAAATATAATGGAGGTAAAAAAAAAAAAAAAAGGGGATAAGGTATAAGCAGGGTAATGTATGTATAAGGAGTAAAACATGGGAAAGGGGAAGGGGGACTACAGCTATCAATATGACTAAACTAACACAACGAGGAAGTATCCATACCAAGTTCAAACGCTCGCTGTTTCATATAAGTATACATTTTGTATTGTAAATCCATCAAGGGAGTATCATCTTTAGTGCGGTTGATGGTTGTTTCACCAAGATACATCTGTACACCGAGAATCAGACGTAATAAGGCCGAGTCGTCATGGTTCTCGTCATCTTGCTCCCATTCCATACCATCGTTATCATCACCATAGTAAGAAGGATCATCATCATCACCATCATCATCGTAAACCTGTTGCTGATCTTCATAATAATAATAATCATACATGGCCTGATCATACTGAGCAAAGTCTTTGGTTTCTTGGGCTTGCATCAGTAAGACTTGCTCATAATAGTCGATATCATGGGCATCATTACAAGTAGAGAGGTCATCAGCGTTCTTGGACGAGTTGCTGTATTCATTCATCATCGTTTATTCTGTTCCACTTGCTTTGTTTGTACTCTCTACAATTAAAGAAGGTATGGATCAACTAAAGAGGAGAGAGACACAAGTAGAAAGAAGAGGAAGAGGAGAAGGGTTGAAGGAAGGAAGGAAAGGTATAAAAAAAAAACGAAAACCTTGCTCCACCCCTTTAAATATGTGTGTGTGAGCCTCGACAAGGTTATGTAACACAAGTCGTTGTCCATGCGCATATTTCCCAATAAGGATTGTTTTGATGCCTTGTATGGTCAAGGTCATTGGACAGTAAAACCTTTGATAGAGCAAACATACTTTTATCGGGAATTGAATGTATTTTCGCCAGGATATGTAAGCTAACTCTGTCTTCTTTGGCCATGATAGGTCATGATTGGTATCCATAAGAGTATATCTATATGCACCGGTTCGATTTATGATTATATCTAATACACTCTTTTTTTTTTTCTTTCCAAAAGGTCACGCATCGTATCGACCCCTTCCCGGTGCATAAAGCTTCCTTTTAGAGACAGACAATATAGAATGATACAACAATTTTTTTATTTCAAGTATATATAAAAGGTATGTATAAGATGAGGTCAATCAGTGAGTTAATAATGACAGTTAAGGGATGATCACGGAGTATGGATGGTAAGGGGATATGTAAAGGAATGCACTATATAAAAAAGGATAGGTCGGGGTTTAGGGCTAACTACAATAAAAATAAACCAAGCGCTAAAAGATATAAACTAACTAATACTGAGCCTTCCCAACAGGTTCCACCGGGAAGTCTTCCAAGTTGCGTAGCTTTTCATGTTGATTGGTTCTTCTGAGCCTTGTTGCATAAGCGCTGATGGCACATGCAAAGTATAACTAAAGTGTCAGAGGGTAAGAGGTTAGTATAAAGGGAAGAGAATCAAATTGGCCCAATTGTACTTTACCTGTATAAAGTTACCAACAAATACGGCAATGCCACTAACAATTAAGACGGTTCGCATACTGTTGGAGCAAATAGAATCGGCATCAGCTTTGGTGTAGGTGTCGGTTAATATTTCACCATAGTTGCCAGGATGTTGGAGAAAGTCAGAGCATATGGTGACTGATTCATCACGATTCACCATCATTGCGATCCACAACCCAAACGACAAAACCAGTGTTAAAATTGCCATAATCCAGTATAGTAACTTGAATATATTTGTCATCCCACGATTTTTCTATGTAAGAATGACATTAGTATCCTATTTTCATACTTTATTTGATCTTTTGTACTTACGGTGACACCTCCGATGATACCAAACACAGAGCTGAGCGAGTATAGAATAGATATACCCAAGACAATCCAAAAGGCTATAACCGAGCGTTCACCATATTCAGGGGAAATCAAAGCTGTGGTGATAAAATAAAAGAAGGGTCAGTACCGATGTTAGTACATTGAATTAACCCTATACATATACTTTTACAAAAGTAAATGAAGCAAAAGCCCATGCTTCTTTCTTTTTTTTCGGGGGGGGGATCTGGGGATTTACCTTGTCTTTCGACGAGAAGGCCAATAAGAAGGCCAATATAAAACATCTATTCATAGGAGCATAAGAAAAATAGAGAGAGATATTATATTGAATGTGTGAGCTCATTGTAGTTTTAAACTTACGGCTGAGATCGTTGCAATTATCAACACACCTGCTCTGTATGAAAAGAAGAAGAAGAATTAGCAGATTTGGATCGACCCATTGTTGTGACATTACCCAACCCCATTAACCTTTGTTTCATTTACCTGATGGGAACGCAGCAACAACAAGTATTATTGGCCATTGTTTAACAATATAAAGTAAGATGAATGTGTAAAGTAGATTAAAAAATGTCAGAAGGAGGAAGAAAAGAGAAAGAAATGGGAAAAGCCAAGAATAGACTTTTATCCTAGCTGTGGGCTTGGTTTCAATCCCCGCTGGGCTTCAATTGTGTCACTCTATTTCTATCTGATCAAGCCCTTCCAAAAATAACATTTTCTGTTTCGCCAAGCCAAGAATTGTCATGCACTGAAAATGGGACTATACAACTTTTCCTTCTTCTAAAGACAGAAATGGGCTGGCGTGGGGTTTTTTTCTGGATTTCAACATCCGTCTCACGACAATGCCGACATTCAAACGCCGCTTCGATTTTACCTGACCTTCCTCGACCCTCCTAATTGAGAGGAGGGGGGGCACAAGAACAACGTGATGCTTATGGAAGAAAGACAATAAAAGTGAGTATTCCTTTTCCCTTTCTGCTTTTTTTTCTCTCTTTCTTTTTTTTTTTTCTTCTTCTCTTGTTCCATTTAATTAAAAAGGTAAAAGATGGCCCATCCCATGGTCATGCATTAACTAGTACTTTGTAGAATAGATTGTACCTTTATAAAAACATGGATGATCCTACAACAAGCACCCCCACTGCTACAGATGGAGATACATCAACGACGGAGAAAATAACAGCCACAATTACGTCTTCAAGTATGGAATTAAGAGAAAAGTTGATAAAAATAACACACACTTATGGGTTTGCATTCTAGGTGACACAACAGCCTCTCCCACCACGGATAGTACCACGTCTGAAACAACAACAGATTCATCGACAGCGGATTCATCTACAACGGATTCATCTATAACAGATTCAGCCAACTCGTCGACAACTGATTCATCGACACCAACTCCAACAGATTCAATGCCTACATCGACCCTCGAGATTCAAACCCCGACTCCGACCAGTACCCCTTTATCGACCACGACACAAGTTACTATTGTACCCTATCCGAGCACAACCTCCAGTACAACCGCTTCACCTACATTAATGTCTTCTGATGGAGGTACCAACAGCGGGACGATTGCAGGTGCAGTCGTAGGATCCATTGTGGGTGTTGCTTTGATTGTAGGTGCATTGTTATTTTGGATCCGACGACGCAAACGACAACATCAGGCTGATTTGGAAGTGTTTCATCCGGATAATGAATCTGACGATCTTCGTCCCCCTTCACCTAATGCTTATGTTATAGACGATTCCAATGTAAATCAAGTCTCCAGTGCAAGATCCTATGCTTTTACCCGATCACCACCACCACCACCTGTCCATCGGTTTGACGAAAAGACAGCTGTATAGTCTTTTTTTTTTTTTCCAAATCATACCCGACACATATACAGACTCTAATTATATTTATACACATTATTAAAATAAAGTTTACACAACCGTTTTTTATTGGAATACAGCCACAAACACAAAACACAATAAAAAGGAACTATAGCTAGTTATACTGTATCTAGAATATGATGTCTTCTTCTTCTTTGTCGAGCATATCGATATGACCGCTTTCATGGGCCACTTGGAATCCGGGGGCTAGGGCATTAAAAAAAAAAAGAGAGAGAGAGAGTGAGCCGATCAATCTAATAGTATTATATAGTATCATCCACTTACCATCGGCTTCATCCATTTCGAGTTCTTCAGCTTTGGCTTTGGCCAACAATCGTTGAGATTCTTCCACAGCAGCCCGATCCTTCTTTTTTCCCTGCACCTTTTTCAATCTAAATGACAGATCCCAAAACAATACAAATGTCTATTTTTAGCATCATCACCACCCTTTTTTTCTTTTTCTTCTTACCTGAAGAATTCTTCTCTGTCTTGTTCGTCCAGTTCAGAGATGATATATTTGATGGTATTTTCATAACGAGGAATAATCACATGTTCAATAGCATTGACACGACGGTTGGTGGCCTTGATCACTTCATCCAGAATAACAAAGGCGGTCTAAAAAAGTTATTGCAAGTTACTATATCGCCCACATTTAACCAATAATGTTCTTCTTACCTGTAAACTTGCTAGTTCGACGAGCGTTTCCACTGCTTTGGCATAGACTTCTTTCGCTTTTTGGATTTGTTGACCACCACGACCGAGACCAGTGAATTCAAAGGCTAGATAAGAAGAAGAATGAGGTAAAATAGGAGGGAAAGGATGTTATTGAATGAAGTTTTGTTTTTTTTTCATCCTACTTACCATTTCCACCTTCGGTATACAGTTCGAATGCAGGGAGCATCACACCGGATACATTTTCTTGTCGGGCACGGACACGTAGTTGAGCGGTTTTGGAGGCTTCTTGGATTTGATAACTAAAATGAATAGATGGGTTTAGATAACGAGTCAAGTTTATAAAGAGTATTTTCATTGTTTGTTTTTACCTGATATCCCCAGTGATGTATTGCACTTCGGCAAGAGAGAATGAAGCTTGCTGCATCACTTGACCCATCTTCCGCTTGAGCTATAGAATACATGTTAAAAAGAAAAATAAAATAAAAATAGGTTAATTAGTTGAACTTATTATTGTTAAACGATCAGTTCCTTTTACTTACATCGTCAATCTTTTGAGTAATTGTCCTGAAACGTTTGGTAAGAGCTTCAGCCTTACGCTTCAAAAGAGAATGACCCGTTTCGGCCCCTTTTAACTTTTGCTTCATCGTGGTTAGCGCCCTAATAAACGGAATACCATAAAAGATGATTGTTTAGTTACTATAGTTTTTCTTTTTATAATAGTTTTCATCTTTTCAGAATGGAGATGAGAGTGAGGGTAATGATAAAAGAGTAAGAAGCGTCGAAACACTTGAGGAGTAACAAGATGAAGTGTATAATGAGGAGTGGTAATTATTATAAAGAAGGAGGTCATACTTACATGCGCGTTGGAAAGATGCTGATACGTTGGTTGGCTCCAGACATGATTTCTTGGTGTTAATTGAATAGCAAAACAAAACAACGATAGTAATAATGTATGAAGAAGGAGAAGGGAAGCGTCAAAATTGAAAACACAAGAAATTCCGCCTTATGATAAATTTCAAATCCCGAATGACGTCTATCATTAAATTTACTTTCCCCTCATTTTATCGTTCCTTCTTTCTTTTCTTTTTTTTATTCTCACTTGATATAACAAAGTTGTCTATTGCTGCTTATGTGTGCACTATACTGTCATAATAGGTATACAGTGCTGTAAACTTTGGAAATCTGATAAACTGTCTTCTACTCTTCGCAAAGTTAATGACCCTCTCTCGGCACAAATCAGGTAACTTTACACCACTCGCGTACACACGAACTGTATTGGAAACTTGGTCTAACATCTCATTGGCTCATGCTCTTCTCTCAGGAACTTTTTAAAAGGGAAAACAAAGAACGAATTAAACTTCTGACTTGTAATGGATTCGTGGATGCAGTCCCTTTGGTAGGTACATTACACTAGAAACGTTTTGAATGAAAACAAAAAGCCTATGCTAATATTGACTATGCTCTTTATATTTTTAGGTTATGGGTCTCTCTCTCTCTCTCTCTCTGTTCAAGTGTTATCAATGGCAATCTTGGGAATCATGAAAGGTATAGTCGTCTAATGAGCGATACAATACATTGGGATGCTAGCATGCTTATTATCATAACATAGCAAGTACAAGTGGACAGCACTATGCGTTATACCTCGGTAATCTATCATCTCTCCTTTTTTTTTATGCAACATTGTGTCATTCTCGTACCAGTAACATCAACGGGGTATGATAATCATTATGCAACTAGGTATCATACAACACGCAGACAGCTAATTAAATCAATCAAGTTTGACTTTGGGACTGATGGATCATAATGGGGGAAGGATGGAAACTGATCTGGGTAATATGATCCTGGTCATTCATATCGGGGCAAGACTCAAAAGACATACACGGAATGGTGGTTATTATCGTATAGAATATAGTTTAGATAGTAGTAACATAAAGATAATTTATAATAAAGTATATACATATATATATTCGTGTTTTAACTCGACTTGGAGAATGGATGTGAATGGGTTATACTTATACATTGTAAAGGCTGGAGAAGACATTGCCCTTTTTTTGTTTTTTTTTTGTTTTGTTTTGTTTTTGTTTATCAACTTCATTGAAAGACATAATCATTTGTGATTTATAGCACAGTAAATGATGATTATATGATGTTCATCATTATGAGTCTAATACCACTCACCATGATACGCAAAGCAATTGATCACCTATTTATGCAAGACAACCCAACTCCAAAAAAGGAAAATCTTCATGGTAGGTGTCTTTCACAACCATTCGACCAGACAATATCATTAATCTAAAACTATTTTTTGTACCTTATACACAAACTAATGATAATAAAACAAAAACATATTACTTACGAGTTGTTGAGGAAATCGAATTTGGCAACACACAAATCTCAACTGGGGGCTTTACACTCCGACATCTGAAGCGTGTGCAAAACTCTCTTCTAGAGATTTATCTCTTTTGCTATCTACTTTGTCTATCAATATACTTAACGTACTTTAATACAACCCTATTTTATTGGCTTTACTATTGTCATCTGTCTTATTTACAGCTGCCTTACGAGCGTAACTTTGTCTTTGTCGATCTTACTTTAATTTTCATGTCCCGCCTCCAAAATTGGGATCTCTTTTTACTTTTATTCTTTTTAACAAGAACTATCAAAATGTTGAATCTAAACCAAAAAAAAATCTGGTGCTCATTACTTTGATAGATACAGAACATACTGTCGAGACAAGACCTCAGCAAATTTTGGACTCCGCTATGGATCAGTTTCTCAATGCCATCTTTGGGATTAGTTCGACCTTGGGTTGGGCATTGGAATAGTCTTAATTGTAATATTTTCTCGCTCCCCTTACAAGTGTCTCCCCCTTACACGCTACACATATGCACCATATTCTTGCCCCTTACACTTGTCATCACGTTACTGCCTCCAAACTAGTATAAATACCCCACATTTCTTTTCCACAATTTTTATTTTTTTTTCTTTAGTTTTTATATAAGTTATAAGTTTTATATATCTTATCATATATTTTTAACTCACCCTTTTTTATAAAATTCAGTACAAAGGACTTTGATCCACCAAAACTACTGTCTTATTTTACTTTGTTTCTATCATCTATATAGAAACTTGATTTGTTTTGACTCTATCATTGATATAGAAGTCCTTTATTTTATTATTTCAGATTATAAGTCTTGACTTTATTTTATTTTATTATTTTACTTCAAAGGTTGAATATTAACCACAAATATTCTGGTGCTCACTACATTTTAAACTCAAACGATCTACTTGAATCAATCCATCTCTACAAGAGAGAAAAGAAAATCAATTTAACCTCCGAACCAAGCACACTTTGACTGGTTCCTGAATTTCCTATTTGGACTCTATAAACGCAAATTTACATTATCTAAAGATAATAACATATCTACAACACTCATATAAAAACACAAAAACCACAAAAACACACCCACGTTACCTAAATCCATACACATTTAGCCGTAATGACGAGGATGATATTTTGCAAGCCATATTTGGAATTCCAAGTCTAATGGCTTGGGCCGACCAGATATAGTAATATCTGCACCTCAGGTTATATGCACCTCAGGTTATATGCACCTCTTGTTCATTGTTGGATGCGCAGTTTTAATTATTAGTATAAATACCCTCCTCTTCCCGCAATTTTATTTTTTTCGATAGTTATCTCTTATTTATTATTTAACTCAATAAAAGCAGTATAAAAGGACTTCGATCCAACCAAATACTGTCTTATTCTTTTAGTCTCTATCATTTATATAGAGCATATTCATATTTTTTTCAGACTATAAGTCTTGATTATTTAAAATCCGACACATTTAGTCGTAGATTCTTTATTTCACTCTATTCTATCAAAAAGGTTGAACTTTCACCATAAAAGTTCTGGTGCTCACTCTATAAAAATCATACAAAAAGACCAAAAACACATTAGTTACCTATATACATAACATATATACCCGTAACATATTTTGGTGCTCACTACAGGGGATATCTTAAACAAATTCAAGTAATATCTCTCTATTCAAACTCCTACCGTACTACTTGGTACCTGGATTATCAAACTCCGCTTTCAAGTTAAATCAAAAAGCTATCTCTCTATCAAGCGTTATACGCAAGCAAATCTCAAGATTCCAAGGCAACGCCCTTTACCACAGACAAATAAACTTCGATACCAAGCTATACAAGCTTCAAGACTATTACAAGAAACCCAAAGCAAGATGACCGAACACACTGTGTTGGCAAACAGCCCCATCTATCCACCCAAAATCAAGCTGATCTCATTCGCTGGATTTGAAGGTGAAGACTTCCGTACCTTTGAGCAAAGCCTAGATAACTACTTTGCTTTAAACAACATTGCAGATGAAAAACGCATGCTGGTCATCCTCAAGGCGCAACTCTATCATGCCGCAAGAACTTTTGTGAACAAAGAATTGAAAAAGAAATCCGATCTGACCTATACTCAAGTGATGAAGAAGCTACATGATCACTATATCACTCCTGAATTGATCCAGACATACGAATACGCTTTCCATAACATGAAACAAGGCGCACACGAACACCCTAAGACGTTCTACGCTCGTATTGGCGAGGCCGCTGAATTGGCTGATATTGACAGCGAACCCATGATCCAAAGCCGTCTCCGTGCTGGCCTGAATGAAGCCATACAACAGCATTGTATATCCCTGGGCTGCAAGAGCATCGAATCTTGGTTAAATGCTGCAGAAGGATACTGGGTTGCTCATCACCCACAACAAGTCAATATGGTTGACAACCCTTTCCACCCAAGAACCATGTACCATACCATGGACACACATCAACAGCCTCCATCAAATCTAAATGCAATGACTGATCAAGCATTGGACCTGAAAGATATTACAAAATCTATCCGACAAATCATACAACAGGAATTCAACAATTTCTCGAGGAATCAAAATGATGCATATCAACCCCGTCGCAACAATTGCCATGACAACCGACGTCAACGACCTTATCGATACAACGAAGATGATCTCACAGGTTATGATTTCAAAGGATATACTGGACCCGATTTCCCACCAAAGAATCAGCGACCAAATTACTATGAAAACAATGATTACCGACGACCCTATAATAACCAACGGAATTATCACCATCAACAAGGGCAACGTTATCAGCAACCACAAAATCAACAACATAATGCACGATATAACAATCATCAAAGTAATCAACGACATAACCAACAAACTAACCAACAAAACCAGCAGTCAAAAAACTAGCTCGGGCAACTGCAGCTGATGGTCAGTTGATATACCCGCCTACCAAATCCACAAGCAATCAACATCATAAAAATGATAAAAACAACACATCCCAACAACAACATAACTTAAACATCATGGATATCCAACATAAGCATAAAAACAGACATAAAAAGACCAACGTTTATTTCGAAGAAGAAGATGAAGATGATGATGATATAGATTTCTACGCTGCTACCAGAAGAGACAGGCCGCCTGAAGTCATACATGATGATCCCGTAACCAAGAAGAGAAGAACCAATGGATTGGACATCACGCCACCAGTAGTAATCCAACCAGCTAACATGAAGCAAGATGTCCCTACAAGCAACCGGAAGACAAGATCAGCACCTGCACATCCCGATATCAAGTATAACATTGCAGAAGATGTCCTTACCCGTAAAGCCGATATCGATGTGGGTGATCTAATTGAAGCATCGCCATACCTGAAGAAGCAATTGCGCGATGTTTGCCGGCCTAAACGACGAAAGAAGCCAATCGCATTGAATGCCATGGAAGAAGGAGAAGTCGTAACCACTGCCGCATATGCTGAAGTATATATTGGTGATCGAAAAATCAAGGCGCTGATAGACTGTGGAGCCGCCAAGTCATGTATGTCAAGAGCCATGATGAAGATGCTAGACATGGAGATCGATACGCCCTCCACCAATGTGTTCACTCTTGGCAATGGATCCAAACAAACCACACTTGGAATCGTTCTCGATGTGCCTATCAAAATCACAGATGGAGTCAGTATACCTGCCAACATGGAAGTATTGCCACAATGTCCATCCCACCTGATCCTAGGCATCGACTGGTTGAATCATGCACAAGCCATCATCAACATCAAGACTGGAATGCTGACGGTTACCTACAAACACAAGAAGATGAGTATCCCTATCACTTATATCAAGGCCTCTTCAAAACCGGTTACCATGAAAGCATCGCGAATCATCTATGAAGAAGATAACGTACAACCAAGGCAACCAATCATCATCAAGCCAACACCCTTATTGGACGATCAAGACACCAGTGATGAAGAAGACGACATTGACGAGGAAACAGAAGAAGACGAATGGGAACACGATGAGAAGGAATCTGATGATGAAGATCAAGAGCTGTGTCCGCTGTCGCCTTCTGAAGACCAATACTACGCTTTTCGTGTGGACCATATATCTAATACCAAGACAACGATCAGTACCAAGGAAAATGGATTCACCCTTCCGCCGTTTACCATGTGCACCGTTGATCTAACCATTCCCAATGATAATGCCTTACCTACAATCATCCACCTGCAACCGGATACCAGCTACGATAAGTACCTGCGTGAAGATCAGTTCATCGACATCAACATGACAGATCTAGACAAGGAATATCCACCGAATACAGTAATTGCACACCGAATGACGGAATTGGAGATAGAAGACGACGACGATCAAACATTGGGATTCGAATTGAACCATATGGAATTCCAAGAAGAAGCATACCATAAACCACAACAAGAATTGGACCCTACCAAGGAAGAAAAACTACAGTTAGGAGATGTACCACCTGATATACGCAAATCCTTTATCAACTTACTGACTGAATTCCGAGATGTATTCGACTGGCATAATGACACAATGGGAAAAACAACGCTGTTGGAGCATGAAATCATTTTGAAGGAGAACACACCACCTATCCGCCACAGACCCTATCGAATGGCACCCGTTGAGCAAGAATACTTGAAGCAAGAATTGGACCGATTATGCGAACTGGGAATCATCAAACCAGCAAGTACACCATTTACCGCACCTATTATATTGGTCAAGAAGAAGAATGGTGATTATCGAATGGTTGTTGACTATCGCAAGTTGAATGCATTGACAAAAGTTGACGCCTACCCTTTACCAAAGATTGACGACTTGATTGACGAATTGGGAAGTTCAACGATATTTTCCGCATTGGACCTACGTTCTGGATTCCACCAAGTACCGCTCAAGCAAGAGAGCAAGGAATTGACTGGTTTCGTGACAAAGTTTGGTACCTATCAATACGAAATGTTACCAATGGGATTAGTCAACAGTCCTGCTACCTTCCAACGATTAATTGACCTATGTTTTGGTTCATTACTAAACAATTGTCTTGTTGCCTACATTGACGACTTGAACGTACATTCCAAAACTTACCGGCAGCATCTACTGGACCTTCGACAAGTATTTGTATGTGCACGCCATGGAGGATTACTGTTCAACATCGACAAATGTATCTTTTTCAAGGAAGAATTAAAATTTTTGGGCTACGTGATAACAAAAAATGGAGTAAAGACGGATGAAGAAAAGATCAAGAAAATTCAAGATTTCCCACCACCTAAAACTACCAAACAAGTTCGGAGTTTTATTGGACTGGCTTCCTATTATAGAAGATTTATCAAAAATTTTGCTGCCATTGCCAGACCATTACACGAACAAACTAAGACGACGACAATGATTACCTGGAATCAAGAAGTTACTGATGCCTTCAACAAATTGAAACAAGAATTGACACAAGCACCTGTCCTCAGACGAGCTGACTTTACCAAGCCGTTTATCATTGTATGTGACGCTTCGCAAAAAGGCCTTGGAACGATACTCTCTCAATTAGACGATGCTGGCAAGGAACATCCGGTCATATACGCCAGTAGAGGACTCAAGAACAGTGAAAAACATTACGGTGCCTCGAAATTGGAATGTCTCGTACTCATATGGAGCCTACAAATATTCAGACCATATCTACTTGGCAAGAAGTTTACTGTCATATCCGATCACTCACCACTGAAATGGCTAATTCAACCACCTAAAGTAACTGGCATTGTAGCAAGATGGATACAATATCTCGCGGAATACGAATTTGAAATCAAACACCGCAGTGGAAGAACGCATGAAGCCGCAGATTTCCTGTCAAGACTTGGCTACTAATGACAAGATAACAAGAACTGATCATCCAACTACATCCATATTTAATATAACGATTACTCACAAATACTGTCTTAAAAAAAAAAAAAAAAAAAAAAAAAAAAAAAAAAAAAAAAAAAACCAACAACAACGACCAATATCCGGACGACGTCGTAAAAAGCTATCCAGAATCACAAAACAGAATCAAGCATACCACTTTTTAACAACTGCATCATCTTTAGTGCATAAAATTCAACATACATATCAACATCCAACAATTACTAACCTCAATATACCCTTGGAATTTACAACGACAATGGACGAACGACAATATAATCAGATCAAGCATTACCAACGTCACCTACAATACCCCGACGACGCCACAGAATCAGAAAAACGCTACCTCAGGCGAAATTCCTCACAATTCATCTTCGAGAATGGAAGCCTATACCATTTTGACAGCAATGCAGACATGACCCTACGCAGCATCTGGAAGGAAATGAATGAGCAAGACGAATGGTTACAAGGCAGTGGGCCGCCTTTTAGTCGGCTGGGGCATGACGAGGATGATATTTTGCAAGCCATATTTGGAATTCCAAGTCTAATGGCTTGGGCCGACCAGATATAGTAATATCTGCACCTCAGGTTATATGCACCTCAGGTTATATGCACCTCTTGTTCATTGTTGGATGCGCAGTTTTAATTATTAGTATAAATACCCTCCTCTTCCCGCAATTTTATTTTTTTCGATAGTTATCTCTTATTTATTATTTAACTCAATAAAAGCAGTATAAAAGGACTTCGATCCAACCAAATACTGTCTTATTCTTTTAGTCTCTATCATTTATATAGAGCATATTCATATTTTTTTCAGACTATAAGTCTTGATTATTTAAAATCCGACACATTTAGTCGTAGATTCTTTATTTCACTCTATTCTATCAAAAAGGTTGAACTTTCACCATAAAAGTTCTGGTGCTCACTCTATAAAAATCATACAAAAAGACCAAAAACACATTAGTTACCTATATACATAACATATATAGCCGTAACAGTAACAATACTTTTTGAAGCCAAGATACTCTAACATCTACCAGATTTAGCCGTATCAGATTATTTTACTGTCGGAGATAAAAAGTGATTTTCTCTGGAAAATTAGATATCAATCTGGAAATTTCTTTTTGTCTCTTTCTCCTTTCTCTTCTTTCTCTTCTTTCTCTCTCGATAAATCTTTTAACATCTAGATGCTTCGATATAACCAATTCAGCCATAGACTCCGATAATAGAATAGTATATATATATGTGTACTTTACTTTTAATAAAAACCTGATTCTTCACCTGATATAAAAAAGGAATACTCGTCTTATAGTTCAAACGACATTACATATCCCAAACTCCGCCATCAAAAAATTCAAAAGAAAGAATGCCGAGACTGAGAATCGAACTCAGGTCAGTGCGGCCACAACGCAATGTACTGCCACTATACTATCTCGGCTTTCATGTTAAAAAAATCTAAATGTACTATATATTTCACATCCTTTAATTAGAACTCCGATCATTTTTGATTGGTCTGGATGTGGATTCGTCAACTATAACGGATAACTCTTCCGGTTGAAACACACCCAGTTCTTGTGCTTTTTCTTTTTTCTTTTTTTCTTTTTGATAGATCGCCCCCCTCTGCCAACCGTTTCATTAAACATTTATTTTTCTGGAACTTGGATTACATTAATCATATTTTATTATACTGTGGAGGTTGATGAAGGAAGAGCGGGATTTAAAAAATCCATGTGTGTCCCGTTTTCCTTATCACTGGATCACCCCCCACTCCACTCAAACAACAATACCACTAACAGCGACCCCGCCTCCGATATTGAATAGAATAGTATTATTATTGTTTATTACTGATATTTTATTATCAATGAATATAAATAAAATCGTGCCTATTCTACTATTTGACTATTCTACTACTATTTGTCTATTATACTGTTAGCTTTTTATTTTATTTTTAAAATGCGATGATACTTCATCTACTTCTGTTACCTCCTATTGCCGTATTCCTGCAGTTGGTTGTGCAGCGTTTCATTTCGGATGAACCCAAAGATACCCATGAATCGTTCGAAAGATGTTTCGGAATGGACAGGCATGATGACATTTGATAGTGTTGGTGTTAAGATCGTTGTTACTGGTTCAGCCGATAGTAGTGGTGACGATGATGGTGACGATGTTGTTGTTGTCACCGTTGTTGGAGGAGCTGGTTCCGGCGTGCTTCGACTGTCATGTTGTTCAAGATGATGCACGCCGTCATCACCCTACTGAGATTATCCAAGTGCCATTACCTACCTGGAACTTACCTTGCCAACGCCCGTTCAATTACCTTCCGATATCCTTTTTATCTTCAAGTAAAGACCTTTACCAAAAAAAAAAAGAGAGACAGAGAGAGAATATAGTGTTAGTCAAAGCATCTTTCTGTATATATGTGTATATTTACCGTCTGTTAGTTGGAGATCGTCTTGACAAGTGTGGCACAAGGAGAACAAATTCCATCGACAATCCATCCATTTCTTGAGAGAGTTTCCGTTCACCGTTTTCTTGAGATTGTCACCACAAGAGCCATTAATTGTTGGTCCGAATCGTCGTCGAAGAATTCATCGTCATTGTAAAGAGAGAGAAAGAGAAGGCAATTTTTTGTTTTTCCCCGCTAAATCTTTTTAAATTCAAGCGCCGATATCCAAGACTCCAAGTAATTTTAATTTTTCGTCATTTCATTAATGCGAACTCTGATGGCCAATATCCTGTATAAGATTGTTATAATTTGACAATACATGGGTTTTAATCATCTGATTTTTTCTTTTTCACATCATATAACTGGCGCCCCTCCTTTGAGAGGGAAGGCACGGGGCTTCGGCCAGCAGTAAGTGAAAAAGAAAAGTAAACCACATACTTCCCGCATAATACCAACTGATATTTCATTCGCCGCTTATTCGAGGTGCAAACCCTTTGTATGGCCTTTGCTAACTTGTCTCATATCCACTACTGCTTTTTTTTTGTTTTATTCTTTATCTCATGTATTCTACCTTTTATTCTGTTTGTGTGCTCACCTTTTATCTCTCGTTTTGTATACAATTTACATCCATATCTGCTCTCTCTTTTCATTTCAGGCTCTTTCCATGTGTTGGGAATAGTGATATACTTTTCTTCTTCTTCTTCTTTGGTCGGATTCTCTTTTCTATTTTGTTTGCTGTATGTCTTCTACTGTCCCTACTACATGTTTTCCCCTCAGCTGCCTGTGTTTTATACTTGCTGTGGTTGTGTGCATGAATTTTCTTTCGCGCCCCTTATTTCACACCCCGATCCACTCCCGCTCTCTTTCTTGTTTCCTTTCTCCCTCCAAACGCACCAAGAAAAAGTCGGTGATTGACATTTAGAAAACGCACACGAGCCTTTCCCTTCTCCCAGAAATCACTTAATATGAACCCCAGCCAGGCTTGAAAATGAGTACCGTTGAATCGACTCAAAACACAATCTCGTTCTACATCCTTTTTATTTTTATTTTTACCAAAATCAAGTTAAAACGATCTTGAGGATATATTGCTTCATACAAGGGACTTGGTACAATAACCATTATGTAAAGTTTGTTGGAAGTAGGCTAAGTAATGCACATGGTCACTTTTGTCATTAGCATCACTTGTCCATTAAGGCAGTAGAGCTCTCTTAAGATTCCAGGCGAGAGTAAGCGGGTTTTGAAATGAATTTTGTCTTGTGTGTCAATTTTTTTCATTCTGCAACTTTTTTTTTTTTTGCTAAAGTCAGGTTAAAACGATCTTGAGGCTATACTGCTCCATACAAGGAACTTGGTACAATGGCCATTATGTAAACATTGTTGGAAATAGGCTAATGAATGCTCATGGTCACTTTTGTCATTAGCATCGCTTGTTCATTAAGCTGGTAGAGCTCTCTTTAGATTCCAGGCGAGAGTAAGCGGGTTTTGAAATAAGTTTTATCTTGTCTGTCAATTTTTTTCATTCTGCAACTTTTTTTTTTTTGCTAAAGTCAGATTAAAACGATCTTGAGGCTATACTGCTCCATACAAGGTACTTGGTATATTGGCCATTATGTAAAGTTCGTTGGAAAGAGGTTAAGGAATGCACATGGTCACTTTAGTCATTAGCATCGCTAGTTCATCAAGGCAGTAGAACTCTCTTAAGATTTCAAGCGAGAGTAAGCGGGGTTTGCAATAAGTTCGTTCTTTCAAAGCGGTTCCTCTCAAAGCCGATATCCAGGCGGGGGTTGAACCTATTTTGCGGGATTTAAATGCATTATGTCCTTTTTTCAAACACAAACCATGTAGGTAGCATTACAAGAAGGGGAGTAACAGAATCATTATATCGAGGCGACCAACCACTTCTTTTTTGTCTTTTCTTTATCAAAGTCATCTTCAGTACCAGCTCTTTCCGTCCTTGAGCAAATAAAATAATGGCAAAGGGGGAAGAGGGAGGTAAAGCGCGGAGAAAAGGGGGCGGGCTTTTACAAACTCAGGTACAACAAGCAGAAACCAAAGTACGTAGCGAAAAGAACAGGAAAAAAAAAGAACCAAGATTAGCATTTTGCATAAATGTGGAAACAGAGAGCCGAAAAGAGAAAGTTTTTTTTTAGCAGAATAGAGAGAGTGAAACTACAACGGTGCGTTTTACACACCTTTCCAAAAATCACGTAAATTGACATCCCGACAGGCTTTGCAGCGGCGGTTTATATTTGAAAGTCCTTTTGTGAGGAAAGTGAGGAAAGTGAGGATTGTGAGGAAGTTAAATTAGCCCCATAGGCTCCATGCTCAACATTTTAAGGAGCCTATGAGGCCTCTGAATTTTTCGGGGTGTGGTGGGATATCCATGTTCAAGGAAAAAGTATGTTCTAAAGTGGGGAAGATTCATCATTTGACCAAGGCGCCCACATAAACAATCAATATCCCTTACCATGATAGGCGAGGTGATCAATGATGTTAGTTACTGTGAGGGAGTAAATAAAACAACAAAGAAACAGGGATCAGCCAATTATAGTAATGCGTTATCCTATCCCCTTATTCCCTTATTCATATTTGTTGATTCTAGTTTATTCACAACCCACTCGTTCGTTGCTTGATCCCTAACCTAAGCATCTTTGCAATAAAGTAGAATTCTCCCTTTTCCAAATACCTACTGGCCGTGCACCTACCCCCTAAAAGACTAATTATATGTATATATGTATATAATATTGGTTTTATTTAATAAGATCAATGTATGAGAGTAATGCAATGTTAAGTAATACTAAAAAGAAGAGAAGAATATAAACAAGACGGAATAGAAGGAATGGGGGTATATGAAGATAAAAAATAATAATAACAGTTCCAACAAATGTACAACACCCCCCTATTTTGTCTTCTACCCATAATAAACATAACCAAAGATAAAAATAACTAGACAACTAACATGACTAAACTACAACAAAAAAAAAAAAAAAAAAGCCCAGACCGGCACCATTTAGGATCGAGTTCGATAGTCAATATAAGGCACCTGTTCTTGATGATACTGTTGTTGTACTGAGGGTGGTGACATGGGTGGCGACGTTGTGGCGTTTGTCATGAGCAAAGTTGTTGGTTTGGAAGCTGCTTCATACATGGAGAGAAGCCGATGGACACGAGGTGTCATGGGTTGGAATGCCGATTGTGATGATGGTTTTGATGGCTGTCGTTCCACTGTAGAAGAATAATACCGTTCTTGTTGTTGCTGTTGCTGTTGATATGATGAAGATGGTTGATTATGATGTAAAATACCGCTGACAGGTCTTGATGAAACCGTCTGTTGTTGTTGCTGGTAATACTGTCTTGTTGGGGTAATTTCCTGATCCAGGTATTTATTGTAGTGTGGTAAGATGACGGGTGCGGTGGCCACTGAAGCAATGGATCGTCGATGTTGTTGTTGTCGATTCTTGGTATTAAAGGATGTCGTAAGTATGTTGGAATGTTGTGAGGATGCATCGTCAGTATAGTTTGGACTTAAGATGTTCATTGTGTCTTCGTAATAGGAGGTGTAAGCACGTGAATGAGTAGATTGTCGCTGTTGTTGTGATGAGATTCGAAGAGACTTTTGTGGTTTTGGTGAAATGATGTCGACCCTGTTATCCATAGCTGATTGCGATAGTGGTGGAGAAGCAGGGTGATCCATAACTGTTTGCTGTTGTCGGCGATTATCAATTAGTTGCAATGCATCCGTCAATAAATTGATTTGACGTTCACTGCTCTTCTGCAAGTTGGTAAGATGGTTGTTCGAGTGACCAGAGCCGAGTTGTTGTTGTTGTTGCTGAGATTGAAGATGAGCCAATGATTGATTAATGTTGATCGTTTCCGCCACCAAGTCAGCCAAGGTATTCATGAATGTGTTATTGTTATTGTTATGATCATCCTGTCGTAAGTGCTGTTGCAAACGAGTAACAGTATCTTGTAACATTTTTTGAGAATGAGATGGCATCTCATTGTTGGAGATAGAGCAAGCAGAGTCGACCAAAGAAGAATGTGGAGATAACAATACAGAGGCAATGGATGATGGCCTTGTTATTGGTGGTGAGCAAATGGATGATTTTTTGATATTGTCATTTGTTGTTACTGTCGTTGTTGTTGCTGTTACTGTTGGTGATGCTTGTACTTCGAGTTTGGCCAATCTGGACTTGAGTTCTTGTAGTTCCGACCACATTGATTGGTTAAGATTCTTGTCGGCATTGTCATCATCGCCGTTGTCGCCTTTATCCATCACAGGCGAGGCAGATCTTTCAGGGGGATAGGAGGTTGATAATCTTCGAGTGGACACATCCAACCTTGGTGGCATTGTTGTACGCCTTTGTCGCCGAGTGGATTGATGATCTGTTGTTGTTTTTGCTGATGATTTTGTTTTAGTGTTGCGCAAAAAGAGGTCGTCCTCGTCACTGTCGCTTTCAAAGAATTTGATCATGGTATCGTCGTCGTCATTATAGTAGCTGTTAATGGTATTGCTATTACTGTCAGTCAATTTCTTTGTTGTTGATCTAGTGCTTTTAGTACGTTGAAGGTGACGTTGAGAAGAGGTTGGTTTTGTTGAGATGGACACTGTTGCTGGAGCTGCAGTTTGTTTGTTGCCACAAGTCGTATGATGGCGCCTATTATTGGGTTCAGGAGCATTGGTAGTTGATGTTATGTTGCGCCCATTTGATTGTGGTGATCGTAATTTGGCTTTTGCAGATGTGGTGAGTTGAGTGACAGAGGAGCGAGGCAATTGGCTTGATTTTTTCGTTTTCAGTTCAACAGGAGTAGCAGAAGGAGGTGAAGAAGGAGCGCAAAAAGACCGACTTCTTGCTCTGACTTTGGCCAATTTCAAACGTACATCATTCGTCATGTCCTTTTGATAGGTTGGTGCAGAGAGTTCCATTGTTGAGTAGCGTCTTGACATATTACTTGCCATTGGGGTGGTTGTACCTATATCAATTAATAAAAAGTGTGGTTGAGATGAGGATGGAATCCTTTATCAATGACACCACTATACACCAAGTCAATTTACCTTGTGTTTGTTTTTAGTTGTAAAGTAGTGAATAAGTAAGAGAGTATACAATAATAGAGTATAAAGGTGATTAAAAAAAACAAATAACAAAAAGAGTGGGAAAAAAAGAAATGGAAAGAAAAGAAAGGGGGGAAATGGGTCATTCCTTTTTTCAAAAAAAGTTTTGTCTTTACTTTTAAACCCCGCCACCCGACCTTTAATTCTCTCCTATTATCACCATCATCGATCGTCCTTGAAGCAGATGCTAGGAGAACGACAAGAATAAAAAAAGAAGAGCCAAGTTTAAATTGCAGGGTCAATCCCCCGCCCCTTTTAAGATAAGCACCACGAATCATCAGTTGGTCATGTTTATATTGGGAACGGACCTTTTAGACCTCAATTCCCCCCCCTCTTCCCCAACTACAACACATCATCATTCTTCGTGAGAATCATAATTCCATCATTCTATTGAATAGCTATTCATTCTATAGTGATAATAATATTAATGATAATAATAATATAAAAAAAAAAAAACGGATGACTTTATTGTTTATTTGGTGTATTAAAAAAAAAAAAAAAAAAGAGGAGATATGTATATAATAGACTACTAACTATCACTAATTACCAGTTTTCTTGTGTAATCTTGTACAAGGCAATGTGATCCAAGTAAATATAGCCTTCATAAGTTATTGGTCGAGTTGTTGGTTCCTTGAGAATTGTCCTACTTTGTGTAAGTTATTGTTTAAGGGCCAGTCCGCTTTGGCCTCTTTTTCGTTTATTGTAATTATCCAGTTTTGGTCGTTTGTGTTGAGATATCGTTGCCAATTGTTTGTTTGTTCGTTCATCTTTTGCCATAGACACCTCCCTAGATAAGTTATTTATAGTGATGTTGATATTGATGGTTGGATGATGACGATGATGTTAAGTTGCCGCCAAGTAGTGATAATCCTATAGAGATATCGTCAGATCCAGTGCATGGTTACCGTGACCATGTAGTGAGGAGGAGGAGGAGGAGGAGGAAGGCGAAAAATTAACTTTTGTTGGAGGATAGTTGCATTGCGCCAAGTAGTTGGATTTACTGTTAATATAATATGCTGCATGCGATGTTGAGGAAGATGACGATGAAGGTGACAGTGAAGAAGAAGATGAAGAAGGTCTTTTCTTGGTCGATAATCGAAGTGAGTCCCTGCCTAATCGTTTCGTCGTTCTTGATGCAGTTGCCCTTGCTGGTGATTCTTCAATGGCTCTGCCTTTTCCCTTGTCATTAAAAGTGATGCGTGTGATCTGATCCAATAAAGCCAAATCAAGTCAGTACATCTTCACCCCGCATTTCATTCCCCTTTTACCCTCCTTTATTTTACATGTTAGCTTACCGGTATTTTTTGTAGTCTTATCAATAGTTGTCCTGCTGTTTCGATCTGTTGTTTCGGTGGAGAGGTCGCTGAGGGTGTTGCTGTTTTGGTTGCTGTTAAATTTGATTCCATTTTAGGTGATAATGGTATGGTCCGAGAAGTAATCTTTGTTGACGTCTTGCGTTGCCTTTTGGAATAAGTTATCAGTGATTTTTGATTAGATAGTGAAGGTCTTTGTTTTTTGGTTGCCAAAGTAGTTCCATAATCCCAATTCACATTGTCAATGTCCCATATGGTATCGTTGATTGCTGATCGTTTTATATTGTCTCCACCTTTTATACTGACAGGGTTGCCACCGTTGCCACCGCCATGACAGCTGTTGCCTTTTTCTGTTGAGTTTACCGATCCATCTTGTGTTTTTGGTGTTGTCTTGGTAGAGGCATTCGTAGCGGATCGTCGCCTTTTTGACAATGAAGGGGTTGACACAGTATATAATGACCTTGAGCTGATTTCAGGAATCAGACCACGTTTCTACATAAAACACATTAAGAATCGATCACTTTTTTCTTTTTGTCAGTTACCTGTAAAACAAGACTACTTTTCAGTCGCATGTTTGATCGTCGGCGTGTAACAAACAGACAGCTGGGATTGGATTGTTCATGTAGTAACCTAAAACAAATATACAAGTTAGTAATATATACCAACTTCATATATAGAATTCAAAACCATACCATGGGTTTATTGTATTTTGCAGATCACCAAGATGATATTGACAATAAGGACATTTGACACGATCTGGGCAATCCAAAGTAGGTGTAAAAATAAAGCCAGCTTCTGCCATCTAAATAAAATAAGATAAAGTGTCCCTTAACAAGGGCAAAGGGAGTGATGAGAAGGAGATTAAGAAGAAGAGGAGAAAGGAGGAAAAGTGTCTATGTGTACGGTTATTTTAAAGTTGTCTTACCTTTTCAGCGGAAGGAATTACTTTCTGCCTTGAAGAGGATCGTGTGGTCCGCCGCCGTTGCGTGTTACTGGTAATGTCCAAAGGAGGCCATGTCGTATTCTTCGTAAAAGTCTTTAGTCGTGCCTTGAGCATGTGTTCAGATTCCGGGTAGGCATCATTATCCAGGCTAGTCATTGAATTATCGAAAAAGTTGAGAATGACCAAGGGACACTGGGTTGAAGTGAGGGTGTGCCGATCCAAAGGAGATTGTTCCTGTTTCCAGTCGGCAAGAGTTATATCACACAAGTAGCATTGGACCTTGTCGATCATTCGTTTCGTTGACACATTATAAAAACCGGCATTGACAAACTATTATAAAAGTAAAAAGAATATAAAAGTGTTTATTAGTCGACGAGATGTGCATTTAATCGCAGTCTATGGATCGTGCTTTACTTCTTCAGGTGAGTGGTAATTTGTATTATTGATGTATGGCCAGAGAGGTTGATAGTTTAAAAACGTGTCCAGCCGATTCGCACCAACGTTCATAGCGGTGCAAGATTGTCGAGATTCAGAGAAGGAAAAAGTAGACAAACGAGTTTTATCATTTGTGAAAAGAAGAGACAAACAAAGAACGCCAGTTTTATTTTTCTCTGGCTCGTGCCTGTTCATTCACCGCTTTTTGAATCCCGACAACACGCGCGCATTACATGAGGCAACATCACCATCGTATCTTTATTAACATCATAAATACAATAGATAACACAGCTGCAACTAATTAATACTAATAACAAAACTATAAAGCTATAAAACTAGTAAATTGTATCATCAAACAAGTGAGTTATAGCCTGTACACCTTGTTCGTTCCATAGATCAACCCAGTATTTCCATTGCCACCGAGAATAGTCAAGTTCCTTTTGCGCGCTTGACCACACCTTTTGGATAGTTGATAAAGCCTTCATAGAGTCACCAACAATCTTCATATCATCCAAGTAGTTGTGACATCGAGTGAATATCAAGTCGGTCTTTGATTTCACTTTATCCACAGCGTCCGGTGTTGTACTAAAAGGCAGAGAAGCAATATAACCATCCAATTCATTCAAAGAAGCCAAAGACATATTGACCCAGCCCGCCAAACCTTCCACCTGTTTTTTTTCCAGTGCAACCAGTGATTCGAGTGTCTTGTTCATTGCGTCATCATACATTTCTTCGGCAAGTCGTCGTAGAGGTCCCAGGGTAGTCACCGCCTCCAAGAACCCTGTTTCAACCTTATGATTCCATTCCTTGAGAGCTTTTTGTTGCATTATTGTCAAATTCACCAGTCGTTTCATGTCACCCATCCAATGTTGAAGGATCATTTCTTGAGGATGATGTTGTTCCTGTTCCGGGTTACCAAAGAGTTTCTTGACTATTTTACCTTGATCAATGTATTCTTGTAATGATTGTCGATGAGTGCTTAGCCTGTCACACACTTCTTTTCTCGTCAACACCAGTTGTTCCTTGATATCCCCATTAATGTAAGAGTCCCATAAAGAACTGTATTCGTCCATGATACCTTTTAGTTCGGTGACAGGCTTGGTCGAGAGATAGTTTTGTAGTTCTTTTTTTGCAACCACAGCCTTTTTTTTGATAGTGGGAGGTAGTGCCTTGATGGTGAGGTAGAATTGTTCGTTGCGTTCTTCAAAGGAGCTATATCGATGGTGTAAAGGGTATTGTTCGTCAAAGTGAGCCAGTATATATGTCTTTAAAGGTGTTGGTAAGTAGTGGATAAGGTAGTAAAAGTAATCATCGATGGAGCATAGTATTTCAAGACGTTTTCCACCCGTTATTTCCAGTTCGTTAATAGTGACCTCCTCCACTTTATTGCGCAGATAATCCTTGTATGCCATTGCCGAATCGTATGCATTGTTGATGTTTTCCTTGAAGGGTAAGTCTCGTAGAGAGGCTTTTACATTGTCCACCCTGAGGTCAAAGCCGTGTACCTAAATTAAAGAGTATAGAGTCAGTCAGTCCATCAAGGTCCTTTTAGTAATTCACGTCTTTATTTCAACAAGAGCCACTTTATAGATACTTACAAACAAGGAGTAAAAGGACAAGAGACAAAGTGAATACAGTAAAAAGAGTCTATTCATTATAGTTTTAAAAGGGGAGTTGGGGAAAGAAGAGTGAAGAAGGCAAATAAAAAAAAAAAAAAACGGGGAATAAAAAAAACAAAGATGACATGGCGGGATTTAAATCTAAGTATCCAATCCTATATTCTATTGCCGGCTGCGAGAAGACCACCATCTGTGAAGACCAAGAGCCGTTGTCATCAATACAATCAATGAAGCACCTGCAATACTATATATATCAGGATATTCATGAAGAATAAATATACCAAACAAGAATGCAAAAACAACATCATTCATACGCATCAATGTCCCTACATAACATATAAGCAAGTTAGTCATAAAAACTAGTCCCCCCTTCCTTCTCCTTATTTTCATATTGATTATCTCCTTACCTGGACCAGCAGGAGCCATTTGCAATCTAACATCACCACCACCCATAATAATAATAATAAAAAAAAAAAAAGAATAAATATCTATTGCCCAATCCAATCCTTCCCTTTCCCAACTTACCCTTGAGTCAAGAGGCATTGGCCAATAAAAGCAGTGATACCGACCAATAATAGTGTTGTATATTCCTTTGCACCTGAAGGCATGATTGCACCTTGAAAGCACATTCCAATCGCACTAATAATACAAGAGATACCGCCAAAATAAATAATATGGACCATATAAGATGCACCCCGACCGATTTTTCTAACTGTGCAATAAGCAAAAGCGGACATGACAGCACCAAGTAAAGAGCAGAGGATGGCAATGATACGAGTCCAGTATGCATCACCAACAATATCACCATCACCAAATAGGAATTCGGGTTTAGAGACCAAGACTACACCGAATAAGCAAAAGACGGAGCAGATACCATCAAATAGGGTGAAGGGTTCACCCAAAACAATAGCCGCTAGGATCGCAGTGAACATGGGTCCTAAAAAGAAGATCACTAGTATATATATATAATTTAGTACTAGTATAACCTTATATTGGAAGGTTGGTTATCTTCATTACCTGTTGCATCAGCCAAAGGTAATTGTGTGATACTATAAAAGAAGAGGGCCAATCCTAAACTTCCCACAAGACCGCGAAAGACCAACCAAGGCCTGACCTTTACATCGCCCAAAGGATGCACACCAAGCCAGTAGCAACCAATAAGACCAAGGGTCGATTGAATAATAGATCGAGCAAATACAATTTCAAATGAAGGGAAACTTGCACCGCTGAGTTTGACAAACAAGGACTGGGAGGAGAAGCCTAATGCTGACAAAGCCATACAGAACAAACCACTAGCTTCCCTTTTACGGATAGAATGACGATTAGCTATGGAGTCGGATCCAACAGGTTGAGGGATTAAAGGAGTCTGTTCGTTCGTCATGTGCCAATATAAGGATTGTTGTAAAAAAAAAAAAAAAGAGGAGGAAGGAAGGAAGGAAGAAAAAAGACTTTTTGCCAGCCGCAGATTATCGTAGTCAGTCAATTTTTAAACTATATTTTCGAATCCCGCTTTGGAAGATCATGACCCAAAAAGGGTTTTTTGTTTATTAAATGAAGGGTAATCAAATAGAATAATCTAGCGCCGGGATGACTCGTTTGCAGCCATATTCACTTCTTGATGCATTGCAGTCTTGATAGGATTGACAGCTATGGAAATAAAAAGATAAAGGGGTTATAGGATATTCCTTTTCATGCAGATAGATCTATGTATACTTACCAGCGAATACAGAACCCTTGAATGTCAGGTTCAATCAAAGATACATAATAGCGATACCCTAAGCACATGGATAGAGGAGGAGAGCCTTGACCATGGTTATCATACTACAACAATCAAAACCAATTCGGATGAGTATGTCATATCATCCAATGGATCCTTTTTTTATTTTTTTATTTTATTTTATGTGCCATACCTGTCCGCCACCATCTGATTTTGATAGATCATACTTTTCTCGATCGATTTTACCCCTGACTTGGACAAACTCCGCTGTAGTATTGTACTGATATTCTGCCAAAGTAATAAAGTCTTCAGGCATCAATTGAGCACCAGGAGCCATGTCTTCCATCGTACAAAACACAGTGGCATTCTTTTCAGAACTAGCAATAGCGTCGGGGTCAATCGTGCCGTTATGATTATCACGATTTCCAGGAGAAGAAGGAAGCAATAAACAAAATTGGGTCTCGTCTGTTACTGCAAGTGTCAATCCAGGGAGATAAGTAGGTTCTGATGTAGGTTTTGGTTTCTTGGCCTTTTTTGTGGTTTCTGTTGGGGTTGTTTTGGTAGGTGATGAGTGGTGATTGGAGATCCTGAAAGAAACAATTCAAATCCCGATTAGAAGCGGTCTTTCAAAAATGGTCATTTGCATTGTCGAAGTTCCCCTTACCCAATACAAACGGTTTGTCCAACGTGAAGACCATGGCAATTAGTTTTTTTCACTATATAAAGGTAAAATGTTACAGCCTATTGTATAACAGACAAATGTATTACTTGGAGTTAAACTTACAAGAGGGATTCCACGCAAGAAAGTCCCCGGAGGAGATATTAGCATCTGCGGCAATACTTCTACACTATTTTGAGAAAATAAAGTGTAAGATAAGGGGGACAATGAAGAATCATCATAGTAGATCACTTAAAAAGGAAAAGAGTAATGACATTACCGATTCGCCGGCGGCCACAGTATGCGTTTTGTTACAAGTAGCAGCACCTGTAGCAGTAAAAAAGAGAGAGAAGAAAAAAAACAAAGCGAAGCCTACGGAATGTTTCTTCATAGTTGGATTTATAATGGACATAAAAAATAAAACAAAAAGTAAAGTAAAGGAATGGGTAGGGGGAAAAGATACAAAGACTTGAGGTTTTTTTTCAAAAAAAAAAAAAAAAAAAAAAAAAGAAAGGAAGAAGAAAAAGACAGTTATTTATTCCAAGGAGGACTAATTATATCAATAAGCTTTAAAAAGGAAGATTTTTAGGTAAGCAACGACCGAAACCACTCTTCCATGCAATTTAATCCCCGCCAATGGGTTTTGATTTCCTTCCTCCTTATATCGACACACCTTTTAAATGAACTACAGACTTGCATCGGTGTTATTTTTAGCTTTCTGTTAGTTTAACATTAGGGTTCTTCTTCTTTTTTACATTTGTTCATAAATGGATTTGAATCCACTCCTTGTGAACACACACTTGTCATATTCGTCTTTTAGTTTCTATTTTCAGTTTGATTGAAAAAAAGGAGGCAAATTTCAAACACCGGCTTTTGATTTTCCACTGTTCTGGAACCAAAAGGCTTTCTTTTACAAGCACAAATGTTCATGAATTAACTCGACTTCAATTTACCCGGAGGCAATATATTAAGGGCGCATACTTCCCATATGAGGTTTTGCAAATGATCTTATATAACTGCTTTATCTCATACTGCGTGCACGAGGAGGTAAGTATGAGCATTAAATCATGCAAGGAATTGATTTTCAAATCCCGCTCGATACGGTCAGGCAGTTGATGGTTCTTGAACCGCAAGATACATCTTGTATGTTACTAAATAATATATATGCAATAAATATAAGTCCAATTTATATAGTAAAATGGGCATATAATCACATTCTACAATACTGGCCTGCGAGGTTTTGAGTCTTATCATGCAAGAGGTACACTAATTTAAATTGCAAACCCCGCCATGGGTTTCGCACTGGTAAGTCGATCCCAGAATTACATGATAGGTACCTGATTATATAAACACATGAAGCTTTATTCAAAAGATTCAAAAGCTATAAACTGTATGATTAGGAGAATATGTTTGCTATTTTACTCTTTACCCCTTTATCATCCACGTCCGGAAAAGAGTGGTAAGCCTACAGAGATCCGTATCATTAATAGCAAGTATTTTTTTTAATACAGCACAGCCAAGCTACATTCTTCGTGATTACAAACCCAATCCTACTATCACTTGAAAGTTTAAGTCAAATTCCCCACCTATTATGATATAGTATCCCAGTCAAAATAATCAACCAAGATGCAGGTTTTTGAATTCATCCATATTAACAGCAAATCCCCACACATTTTTATTATACATGAACAAACTAAACTAAACTAGTATTACCACTTCATATCAGGATGAAGCTTGTATGCTTCGTATTGTTCCCGGTTGAAGAAGGAGACTTCAGTTTCGTTTTCTATATATATATGTATATATAAAGAAAGAGTTAGGATAAGAGAGCTGACAAAGTGTTGGATTAACTTACCTAAGCCTAACCAGGCAAGAGCAGCAGAATCATCCGAGTAAATCAATCTATCGTCGTCTTCCATGTTGATGATCAGATTCATTGTCTATCATATATTGTTAACGTCAGTATCCAATTCCTATTTTTCACTATTCTCTTTACCTTGTGTCCATGAGCAACAGTGTACAACTTTAAGGTATCTATTTAAGAAAAGAGAGATATCAGTCAGTCATGGTCTATAGTATATTGTATGGTCCCACTTACCAAATACAACATTCAAATAGGGTTTCCAGCCAGAGGTCGTTCGTATTTCTATCATAGTCCACCCATCACCAAAAAAATAAATAAAATAAGATAAACGAAGAGTAACAGATTGTAGATCCCCTTTTCCCCCATATTCAATCCATCCTTTCGGTCATCAACATTTCCGGCTATTCTACTTACTATCACGAACAAGTTCCTTCAATTCACCCACGGTGGTCGTTTCGAGATTGACATGTTGGAGGACAAGGCTTTTACAAGTACGGTATTCGAAGGATTTGATGCAACGAATGGTAATCACAGCATCGGTGCTGGGTCGCTTATGATTGGTGAGTTCAGTGTCGGACATGGCCTTTTGATCTGGATAAAAAGTAGTTGCAAAAGTAAAAGAGAAGAAAACAAACGACGAGAAAAAAATAAAGTGATTTGAAATCCATTTTTCAACCCCCGCCTTCAACCTAATGGTGACACCAAGATGCTACACACATAAAAAAAATAAAAGGACCACAGTTTAAAACAAACCCAAACCAATTGAATTTTATTATTACCAAGTAAAAAGACAGTAATGATGGTGGCATATAATGTAGAGGAGATGGGGAAGAGAGGTGTGTGAGTGTGTGGTAAAAGGTCCAATTTCAAAAGGGGGAATCTGTAAACTAAACTAGGTGGAGAGGCCAAGAAGAAAGTCATGGTTCGGTCAAATCAGTTTGAGAGGCTGTATATATAATGTTTGAGTTGTTCAATCAGTTACAAATCCCACCCATGATTACAAACTTACGAGAATTCATGCGTTCAGGAGAGTAGTTTGTCGAAGGATAATGAGTCGCACCAGGGCTTTTATGTTCCATTACCGGTCTTTGGTGTTGTTGCATCATGACAGGTGTGCCAGAAGGAGGAGTCATCATTTCAGGAGTGTACCGTACAGGCATAGGTCCACCTACAAATAGGATATGTGGTTAGTTTAACATGTCCATTTAATTCCGATCTTGTTCATGTTCCTTACTTGGAGAATGGTTACCTTGATATTGATATGCCTGAGGAGGAGGAGGAGGAGGAGGAAGACCATTTGGAGGTGGCATAGGTGATCTCTGAGGAGACGAATAACCTTGTGGAGGAAACGGCGAGCCATCTATTGAGATATATATAAAAGAGAGATAAAGTCACTATGTTTTACAAGTTGTGAGATTCGTAGGTACTTACGAGGCGATCCATTTGGCATTTGCGGACTGTAGCCACCGTGATGCATTGGCGCATTAGTGATTGGGACACTGGGTACAAACTAGAGTCATATAAAGATCAAGTTAGAGAGTAAGCCATCATTTTGAAGTCTTTTTTCATCAATTACCTGAGGACTCATGTATGAGACATTTTGTTGTTGTACTGGAATGGTAGGCATACCAGGGACATATTGCTAAAACAAGAAAAAAGAAAAAGAGTGAGTGAATCTATTTATTGTTCCAAGTCATTGTTTTACCTGATGGTAGCGGTATTGAGGGTAACCATATCCATAAGCAGGAGCAGGATATCCAGTAAACATATCTTCTGAGTAAGGGTTGTATTGATTGAATTGGTGCCTATATTGCTTCGAGCCATAGGGCCAAGTGGGTCCTACAAAATGAGTAAATATGAGTTCATATATACCATCAAATCCATAGTGAATTTTTTTCTCTTACCAATAGTGTTAGGCTTTTTGTTTTTCCCTTTTGCAAGTGGGCTTTTGAATATCTCGGCAATAGTAACAGGGTCATCAAAGCCACCCTTTCTTAAAGGTCGATGGGTTACAGTAGCTGATTCATCCGCCGATGTTCCTATTTTGGCACCCCCCTGATCAAAAGGATATAGTAAAAGTGAGTTGGGTGGTAATGATTATTGATAAAAAGATTAGGTTCTTACTGGTACAAACGCAGCGGCAGCAGGATTAGGTTTGAATTCAGTTGCTTTGATGTTGAATTTGAATCCAGATTTCTTGGAGTCGTTAGAGTCAATTGAAGATTTCGTTGCCTCTGTCGCTTTTTTCGCCGTGTTTGTTGCTGTTACTGAATCGGATGTTTGCTGTGACCCAGGAGAGGATTCCGAGGAAGACTTGTCGCTAGGATTGGTACCAGAAGATGAAGTAGGCGACTTTTTGCTTTTGGCCAAGAGAGGTAACATGTCGGGAGGAGCAGGCATGTTAAGCTTGAAGTTTTTATGAAAGTCCAACAATTCCGCCATCGTATCCCTTTGTTCTTTCTTGTTTAGTGCTTTTCTTTTTGCTTGTAATTTGCCCTTTTCCCGCCTGGCAAATTGTTGGAATGAGTCGGCGACTTCACATTCGAATCGCTTTGGTGCCTGTTTGTCGTTGATCGGCTTCTTTCCAATGAAACAACACAAAAGATGATTCAGTAATGTTTGATCAATTTTTATGTTCTTTTACCTTCAAGTTGCTTGATTCATGTAGAGAGGAGGATCCATTGGCCAAAATACCAGTTTTCAGTTTGTGAAGAGGGCTACCGGGAGGAAAGCTAGGTAAGTTTGCAAGTCGTTCTTGTGGTTTGGGCTGAGGTTGCTTGTCGCGAATAGCAGGAGGAAGATATACATTATCCTTTTCTTGATGATCACGGATCACCGCACCATATTTGTCTTCTTCATCCATTCCACTGTCGTTCGTCATAGTTATATTGCGTTCTTCAAGCATATGAGGGTTGTTCGTTGCTGACTAAGAGAGAGTGTTATAAAAAAAGGAGGTTAGTTTTACAATATACATCCTTGACATACTACATCACATAATTGTTTACCTTTTGTATTTCATTTGCTTTTTCGATAGCCCGCTTTTCACGATCCTTGTAATCAGGAGCTGATCTATTCAAGTGAGTGGTGTATAATTCTTCATCAAAGTCAGTTTTTAAGCCAAATAGTTTTTCATTCGCAGCAAATTGATCCCAAGAGCCACCACCGTTGCTTGATTGTAAACCATCCTCCAATGATTCCAATATACCACCACCTTCTGGTAATTCCGGATTCCACTTGTGTAGTTGCCTTTCTTTGAATTCTCCTTTTCCACTAATGTCGGTATCAGTCTTGAATGCTATCAAAAAGAAATATTGGTTATCATCAATGCCTTTTGGTCATCATCTTAGTCATGTACTTACTATCCTTTTCAGGCCAAGAAGCTTCGCCCGCAGTCAAATCAGTATCCAAAGCGGTGATTTCAACTAGGTCCTTTGAAAAGATTAAGAGAGAAGGTAAAACCGGCGACAGGGTAGATTTGGATTTGTCGATGGCAGGCGTAGCGGGATCATGAATTTTTCGTGCCAAAGTTAAGGATACACCAAGATCACCTTCAGTCGTTGCACCTTGGAATATTCCTTCATATTTGGTTCCGTTACGTACCGTCACCTGAACTTTACTACCCTATAAAGAAATCATAATAAAAGTCAGTCAGTTTGTCCATCTACTTCTGTATACTTTTTTTTTTTTTTTTCAACTTACGTATAGATTACCAAGTAAAAATAACATCCTATCGTGCATATGATGTAACAGGTCGTGGTCCTCTATCATGGTAGAGGAATTACTGCTCGATTGGGTGGTTCCGTTGTTATTGTTATTGAACGGTGTATGATAGTTTCCACCACGTGTACTATTATTTTGTGTATGATTGTTGTTTGCTGACCACTTTTTGTTCCCGCGACTACTCACATACAAATATTAAAACTGTTAATAAAGTGCTGTTTAAATAATGGATGAAGCAAGTAATGAGTTTATATACCTTTGATTTTGCTTTGTATGGGTTGTGTCTTGTTTCTTCCCTTGAGGTTTGGAGCCAGTGTTGAAGGACATGATGTCAAAAGTAGATTTGTTAAAATGTAAGACTACTTGTGTTCAAGGAAGGTATGTGGGCGGGAGGATGGATGAAGAATAAAAAGGAGTAGACCTGAGTATGGAATATGGCTATAAAATGTTTGAAGACTAATATATATTGATAATATATAGGGATATATAATGTGGTTAAAAAAAAGAGGTCCACAAAAAAACAACGACAAGGCAATGTATATACTTTAGGGAAGAAAAAAGGAAGAAAGAGAAGTTGGAATTTCATTTTCTCACCTTCCACCCGAGAAATATTCACATCCCGACATAGCAGTGGTCGCACAGACTTTTGGCAAGACACTTCTGTCAAGATCAATTGTTTTCAAATGTAGTACAGTTCATTACTTCTTGTCAGTAGAGCTAAATAACTAGTTTTATGTAGATTATTCCATTAAAAGAAAGATGTATGCAATGATGCTCTTGATATGTTTGAGCCCGTGTGAGTTTGTTCTCTTTTTTGCCCGCAAATATCGCATATGTGGATTTTAAACGCCGAATTGACTTTTTCGGCGTTGTCTTGACAAGCCACATGAAAACAAAAAAAAGTGGACAGCATTATTTTTTTTTTTCTTTCTCTTCTTGATCCTTCCCAAAACACTTTATAATGGTAAATAGGATAAAAAAAACCCAACTCTTACTTTTTACTACATTGACTAAATCATACAGACTGACTGACTGACTTTTTTATATCTCTTTGTATGGATAGGTCAACTACGTCTTATTCGAAACTGCTTCAGGTTACGCCTTATTCGAACGTTTACAGTCTGAAGAAATCGGCGCCAAGCTTGCTCAAGTCCAGGAAACGGTGACTGATCTCGCCAAGTTTGGTCAAATGATCAAGCTCAAGTCCTTCTCTCCCTTCAAAAGTGCAGCTGACGCTTTAGAAAACGCCAACGATGTGTCTGAAGGTATACCAAAAGAAAAAAAAAAAGATCGATAAGGGATGGGTGTAAAGTAGTGTGATTCGTATATACTTACTTTTTTTTTTTTTTTTTTTTTTTTTTTTTTTTTTTTTTTAATCAACTTCATATAGGTATTGTCAACGAATCCTTGAAGGCTTTCTTGGAAATGAATCTTCCCAAGTCTGGCAAGAAGAACAAGGTTGAATTGGGTGTATCTGAACGTAACTTAGCTGGTGCTATCAAGGGTGAACTTGGTGTTGAATGCAGCACTGACGAAGTTGTCCAAGAACTTATCCGTGGTATCCGTTTGTGGGCTGATAAACTCTTGTCTCAATTGAAGGAAGGTGATCTCGAAAAGGCTCAACTTGGTCTCGGTCACAGTTACTCTCGTGCTAAGGTCAAGTTTAACGTTAACCGATCCGACAACATGATCATTCAAGCTATTGCTCTCTTGGATCAAATGGATAAGGATGTCAACACATTTGCTATGCGTGTCCGGTAAATAAGAAAAAGAAACTAGAGGAAGGGTAATGATGGTTTAGAGGATGTACATGGTTTACAACTAACACATTTCCCCTCATTATATTTATATGTATATAGTGAATGGTACTCATGGCACTTCCCTGAACTCGTCAAGATTGTGAACGATAACTACAAGTATGCTAAACTCGTCAAGGTGGTCAAGAACAAGTCTGATTTGACCGAAGAACATTTGGAAGCCATGGCCGAAGTATTGGAAGGTGATGAAACGATTGCTAAACAAATCCTTGATGCTGCTCGTGCTTCTATGGGTACTGATATCTCACCTATCGATATGATCAACATTCAAAACTTTGCTGATCGTGTGATTAGTTTGGCCGATTACCGCAAGAACCTCCACAACTACCTTATCTCCAAGATGAGCCATGTCGCCCCTAACTTGGCTGCTTTGATTGGTGAAGTTGTTGGTGCTCGTTTGATCTCTCAAGCCGGTTCTTTGACCAACTTGTCCAAGTATCCTGCCTCCACATTGCAAATCCTCGGTGCTGAAAAGGCTCTCTTCCGTGCTTTGAAGACCAAGGGTAACACTCCCAAGTATGGTTTGATCTATCACTCTTCTTTTATTGGTCGTGCTGGTGCCAAGAACAAGGGTCGTATTTCTCGTTATCTTGCTAACAAGTGTACCATTGCTTCTCGTATCGATTGCTTCACTGGTAAGGAGGAAAAGAAAAAACAGGGTCTACATGAAATATAATGGTTACTAACGATTTACATTCATTTATATAGAATCTCCTACTGACAAGTTTGGTCAAGCTTTGAAGGCTCAAGTAGAAGAACGTCTTAAATTCTTCGAAAGTGGTGCTACTCCTGAAAAGAATGCCGAAGTCATGAAGCGTGTGATGGATTCTCTTGGTGATCTTGCTGATGAAGAAATCGTGGATGCAAAGGAAGAAACCATCTCTGCCGCACCTACCAAGAAGCGGGCAGCCGAAGAAGACACAGCCGAAGAAGACAAGCCTGCCAAGAAGACCAAGAAGGACAAGAAGGAAAAGAAGGACAAGAAGGAAAAGAAGGAAAAGAAGGAAAAGAAGGAAAAGAAGAATAAGGATTAGATTAAATTTAATCAACTGTATACATCGACCAAGTTATAGCATCTCTTCCATACATTCTTCTTTTTTTATCCTTTACTTTTTTTTTTTTTTTATCTTGACCCTTTTATCATCATCTCCCTCACTCATTCAATTCACTCACCTGCACCTTTATACTCGATCTCATTTATCTTCACACCATATTGGCATTATCTTCCCTCTCTCCATCCTGCCATATTCATATAGATGTTATATCATATCTGTTGTTTTATTTAGTTAGCTTTTGCCTTGCTACAAGGCATGTTTGTTATTATTATCATTTTTTATCTTCTTTACCTGTTTAAATAAAAAAGTCTTTACCATTAATGTTGTCTTTACCATCAGTGCTTTGTTTGTCCCTGACAGCGGGATTTTAAATATCGGGATTTTAAATTACTCGTGTGGGTTGAAAGGAAGAAGCTTGGTTGACCTATTGATTGGATCTTCCTCTCGCAAAAATCATCTTAAGGTAAGCATCCCCATCCATCCATCCATCCATCCAAAACAAAATAGAATGAACTAATTGATTTTATACATACACAAACTGCTATACTTATGGGTTTATTCTTCAACTTAGATGCCTCCCAAATTCGATCCCAGTGAGGTTAAGATTATCTACCTTCGCGCCACCGGTAATGATATGAAAACGACATTTGCACCAATCATGCTGACGATAAACGACGCTTAAATTAATCATCCTGTTGCACTTTTTTTTTTTATTTTACCTCCAATTATATAGGTGGTGAAGTCGGTGCTTCCAGTGCTCTCGGTAAGGAACCAAAAATACAGATATGAGTGACATTCCTGGTGCCTAACTTTTTTTTTTTTTTTTTTTTTTTACCTCTCTTTAATATTCCAGCTCCCAAGATTGGTCCTCTCGGTCTCTCTCCCAAGAAGGTTGGTGAAGATATCGCCAAGGGTACCAAGGAATGGAAGGGTCTCCGTGTCACTGTCCAATTGACCATCCAAAACCGTCAAGCTCAAGTATCTGTTGTCCCCTCTGCTTCTTCTTTGGTCATCAAGGCCTTGAAGGAACCCCCACGAGACCGCAAGAAGGAAAAGAACAGTAAGTTGGGGGAATGATGTATGTGTACCTGGCTAAAACGCTGATCTCTCTTTATTCCCTAATATTAGTCAAGCACAGTGGTAACATCTCTTTGGACGATGTGATCGAAATCGCCCGTACCATGCGCTTCAAGTCTTTTGCCCGTGAACTCTCTGGTACTGTCAAGGAAATCCTTGGTACTGCTCAATCTGTTGGTAAGTATAATTACAATGTATATATCCTGTTATATCCAGTATTGGTTTTTCGTTAACTTTCTCTCTCTCTCTCTCTACTTAGGTTGCACCGTTGATGGTCAAAACCCTCAAGATCTTTGCAAGGCCATCGATGCTGGTGAAGTTGAAATTCCCGTAAGTTTACTTTGATGATGATGATGATGATGTTTTCATCTTACTAACTAACATTATAATCTTCGTTTAATAGGAAAAATAAATCTCGTGTGTCTAGGATTGTATTGGATTGTAGGTTTAGCGCATTACTTTTACTCAATAAACTGTACCACCATACACTTTTCCCGCCCATTTTAAACCCCGTCTTATCTTGTAATGTTTAGGTTTTAAAGACGGAGACGGAGCGGAGTCCAAATAAGAGATGAGATATGAGTGAGAAGAAAAGATAATGTTTATTGATATAACAAAGGATAAATATATATAGAGAAAGAGCGGAGTATATGACATCCCCACGTTTAAGAAGAAGACAATGGTGAGAGAAAAAAAGTATATATATAAGATCAATAAACTACGGAGTCTGCGGTAAAACCCAGTGGGAAAAAGCATGACTCCAAATGATGTAAAAAAAAATATGACAATAATATATAATTTAATTTATAATTAAGAGTGATGTTGCTTGATTCGGCTGATGTGAACGTTTTTGGTCACTTTGTTGTTCGAATCTATTAAGGTAACTGTTGAAGGCGAGTTGATTTCCTTGATTGTATATGGACCGACCCAATCTAATAGCAGTTTCCGGTGCCGATGTTGTTGCGATCGAGTTTGTTGTGTGTTGAAGAGCAAGACCGAGTCGTTGACTGCATAAGGATTTGGTCGTAAAGATGAGGATTTCGCTTTGTGATTACATATAACGTCGTAGGCAGTGTTCAATACCGAGTTCATATTGTCGATGTAGTCAGAGATGGGTGGTGCTTTATATGATGTGTGCGAGTATGATGGTGGAGTGATGACATTTCCAGAAATGAGAGGCAAGCGTGCTTCGCGACCGTGAACCAGGAAAAAGGGAGTATTCTTCGTTGAATCGTGTGTTGTTGTGTTGTGGACGAATCGGAAAATCCGTAAATGTTGGTCCCAATGTTCGTTTATTCTTGGTTGGTCGATGTAGGAAATGATCATGCGTCTAATGGTACCCATCATCCGTTCCACTATGCCGTTCGATTGCGGGTGATACGCTGGTGTAAATTTGATGTCAATTTGGAATGCTTGTGCGAGTTGGTTGACGAAGGATGATCCAAAGGGTGGGCCATTGTCGGAAAGCCATTCATATGGTAAGCCATGTCTAGGTACAAATTTGTTGTATAGAATCGATACTACAGCTTCTTGAGTTGTAGTTGGCATAGGATAGAGTTCGATGTATCGGCTGAAGGTATCCACGATGACCAGGATGTACTGACTGTTGTTGTTCGTTTTTGGTAGAGGTCCAAAAAAATCCAAAGCTACACGGTGAAACGGATGATTGCCGGTGGTGTCGCGGTCAATTGTCTTTATAGGGTGATTTGGTGATTTCGTTTGTTGACACAGATTGCATTTGGTGATAAAGTTTTTGACGTCGCTGTATATTGTTGTCCACCAAAGTTTTGAGTTTATGATTTTCTTGATTGTCTTGTTTATTCCAAAATGTCCAGCCCAGATGCTTGCATGGTGTTGTTGTATGACTAATGATTGAAGTTGAGAAGGTACCACCAAGCAAATGTTGTTTTTGGACTTGTCTGACGACCTAGGGAGCAATTTGTACAAGATAAAATCAATGAGTGTGTATCGAGAGTCCTTTCTGTTTACTTTCAGTTTCAACTTCCCTATAAGGAGATCCTTTTCTTGTGCAGATTTCCAATCAATTGTGTTGAGTGCTGTGAATGATGTTGAAATTGCATGCATTGACGGTAGTGGGTGTCGAGAGAGAGCGTCTGCTGCATGGTTGTTGGAGCCCTTGATGTATTGTATGTTGATATCAAATTGTTTGAGGAATAATGACCAGCGCCAGAGCCGAGGTTGATGGTGCTCCTTGGTGTTGAGTAGCCATGATAAGGAAGAGTGGTCAGTGTATACGGTGACTGGTGAGCATTCAATGTAGCAGCGAAACTTCTTGATTCCCCAGTATATCGCGAGAGCTTCAAGTTCCTGGACGCTATAGTTCTTTTCAGCAGGTGAGAGAGATCTAGATGCAAACGATAAAGGATAAGGGTAATCATGATGGCGTTGGCAAAGAATTACTGCAATTCCAGATGTTGTAGCTGCATCAGAGTGAATTTCGAATGGGAGTATAAAGTTGGGTTGCTTGAGTGTTGGCAAAGATGCAAGGTCGTTTTTTAATGTCGTGAAAGCATGTTGTTGATCGGTGTTCCACGTGAAGGGGGTTTCTTTTTTCTTGAGGCGACGCAGTGGCTCCGATTTGACGGCAAAAGAAGATATGAATCGATGGTACACATTGGCCATTCCAAGGAAGCGCTCGACATGTTTTATCGTTTGAGGTGTTGGGAAGTTGATGATTGGTGCAATTTTATCTGGATCTGATGTTACGCCGTTTTCAGAGATGATGAAACCGAGATACTTGATTTTTGGAACAGCAAATTGGCATTTTGACAGCTTGATGGACAGATTAGCAGCGAGAAGAGCATCGAGAACCAGTTGTAGATGTTGGAGGTGTTGAGAGATGGAGGAGGAGTAGATGACAATGTCGTCCATATAACACGTACAGCAGGACCATTTTAAGTTAGACAGTACTTGATCCATTAGTGATTGGAAGACGGCTGGAGCGTTGGATAGACCAAAAGGCATGACGTTGAATTGATATACACCGTTTCTTGTTGACAGAGCAGTTTTTGGACGATGCTCTTGTTTCACCGGTATTTGCCAGTAGCCGCTAGCGAGATCCAATTTGGTGAATATTGTTGCTTGTCCTAATGAATCAAGAGCGTCATGTATGGAAGTAAATGTGTATTGTATTCTTTTTGTCACCTGATTAATAGCTTTGTAATCACCAACAAGACGGTATGATCCATCTGCTTTCTTCACCATGTGAGCTGGTGAGGCCCACTGTGGAGACTGGACCAATGAAATGATGTTGAGAGAGATGAGTTCTTCCAATTCCGTGTCCATTTGTTGCTGTATTATTGGGTGCAAGCGCCGTGGTGGAATGAATATAGGTTGGGAATCACCAGTATCGATTGTAAATTCGATGAGGTTGGTCACGGATGGTTTTTTGTTATTCTCCGGAATTATGGCCGAGTGATGTTGAATGATTTGATGTATTTGCTGTTTTTCGTTTGGTGTGAGAACAGAGGTTGCAAATATGTTGGAAGATTTTGATGCGATCGGTATATCAATTTTGTTGCCGTTGATGTTGATGATCAATTGCTGCTTGTTCGAGTCCACAATCCCTTTGAGTTGCTTAATAAGATCATACCCGATGACTAATGATTTCGAGAGATTCTGAATCACATGTAGGTGCACCTGTTTTCCGAATAATATCACTTTTGCTGTACCGCAGGTGGATGTTGTGTTCCCATTAATATCTTGATAGTCTATGGAATTTGTGGTGTCAAGTGCAAGGTTGAGTTTGGTGCATGTGGAATAGTCAATTGCCGAGATTTCAGCGCCTGTATCGACTAACGCCAATAAGTCGTGGCCTTGAATAGAAATAGAGCAATGGGGTGAGTAGTATCGAGTGTTTGCAACATGAGATATATGATTGATTTCTACTTTCCTTTCCGAGTTTTCAGAAGCTTTTTGTGTATCATTGGTGTTGCCAGAAACTTGCACCGAATTGACATTGCGAGTTGATTTAGTGTAGTTCCCACGGTTGGCTTTGGCGTTCTTGTAACATCGTTTTGTGAGATGACCAATTTTTCCACATACGTCGCAAATGGGTTTTCCGTTTTCGGTCCACGCACGTTTTTGTTGGTTGTTGTTGTTGCGTCGGTTATTGTTGTGGTGATTGTTGTTGTTGTAGTTGTTGTTGCGGTTACCGTTTCGCTGTCCATGCCGAATATGGCCAATCATTTCCACGTCTTCGTCGATAGGTTGTATGTTTTGTTGATGGTTGAATTGTTGAGGTTGATCGTTGAAGAGAGAAGGATAATCATAAACGTTCTGTTCGATGCTGAGGGCTTCGTCGACAACTTCTGCTAAAGTGAGAGATTTTTTGTCCTTTGGGTCACC
Organism: Chlamydoabsidia padenii; assembly: GCA_025330725.1. Classification (NCBI taxonomy): domain Eukaryota; kingdom Fungi; phylum Mucoromycota; class Mucoromycetes; order Mucorales; family Cunninghamellaceae; genus Chlamydoabsidia; species Chlamydoabsidia padenii. Next base: position 1,646,124 of record JAIWND010000002.1, on the reverse strand, counting down.
ATTTGAGTTATCTCTGTCGAATGCGCGCAGCTGTGAAAATAATAGATATTTGAGTGTTTCAGAGTGTAGAGACCGAATAAAGATGTCAATGAGTTCTCTGTCCCGTTTTGCCTTGTTGAGATCCCTAATAGTGTTGTCGAAGTCAGTCGCATGAAGAGCCAAAGGTTGGTTTCGTTGTTGTTTAAGTTGGTTGAGTTTAGCCATGGTCTCTTGATCCTCTTTTTCGGCAGGTCTGCCGAACCGTGCCAGCAACGTCTCTTGGTAGCGGTTCCATGATGTTAGTAAGATTGGATTCAGCTTGAGTGCGTACACTTGGAGTTGTTGGGGTAAAAGGTTGATTGAGGGTCGGATAAGGAGTTGATGTGGTATGCCATAGCTGTCGGCGATTGCTTCATAAGTTTTAAACCATGAACGAAGACTGGTATTGGGCGAGTAGGGTGTGATTGGGAGCTTTTCTGCCGTTTGTAGCTGTAACCAGTTGGTGAATTCACTGGATTGTTGGAGCTGGTTAGGGTTGATCCCCGGTGTTGTTGAATATTTAGGCGCCATGGTGGTTTGGTAGTCTCACCATGTAATGTTTAGGTTTTAAAGACGGAGACGGAGCGGAGTCCAAATAAGAGATGAGATATGAGTGAGAAGAAAAGATAATGTTTATTGATATAACAAAGGATAAATATATATAGAGAAAGAGCGGAGTATATGACAATCTTTTGTCTTATTTCTGTCTTTATATTTTTTTATATCTATCTTCCCTCTTTCTTCTCTACTTAATTTGGAATTCAATTAACTTACAACAATTTGCTTAATTGATCTCTTCCCATGGTTTCCTCTAATGCGCCCGACATTGAAAAGGCCAATTATCTAACAGAAGCAGATCGGACTCTTCCTCAACGTATAAATCATAAAGCAAACCTTTCACGTCGCTTACTGAAATTAAGCATCTTCCTGGTGGCAAGTCTTTTGATACTATATCTATGGCTCGACTTGAAATCTTCGGCTATCTTATCTTTCTTTAATGGCGAACAAAACTGGACTGAAAAGGTGGCTACTGCTACAAGTTTGAATCAACTACAAACATTCCATGGCCAACTTGTAGAGGGAACTCATGGTGCGGTCGCAGTCGAAACTCAAGAATGCTCTGACATTGGTGTTGGAAGTAAGCTACTCCCTTCTATAATTATATTGATCTAACATGCCTTTCTCCTTTTGTTTTTGTTTCTGTTTTATAGTCTTACGCCAAGGTGGAAACGCTGTCGATTCTGCTATCGCTTCTGCTCTTTGTATTGGTGTCATGAGCAACTTTGCTACAGGTAAGCATCCAATCATATATATCAAATTATACTAACTTGAAACCTTCCTTATTATATGAATTTCTACATAAACAAGGCATTGGAGGGTAAGTAGGGTATCGGGGATATGTGGATGATAGGAATTGCGTGATCATAAACAAGATACACGCCTTTTACGATCAACTCATACTAACTTTTAATTATCATTAGAGGCGGGTTTATGCTGATCCGATCACCCAATGGCACATATGAATTCATCGACTTTAGGGAAACAGCACCTCAAGGGGCTCATGAAAACATGTATGTGGATAATCCGTTGCTTGCTCAGCGAGGTGGTTTGGCCATTGGAATACCGTAAGATAACATGATCTGATGGCTGGTGTATTGGGGTGACTAACTGTTTTAATATCAACTTTATTCTCTCTCTCTTTCTAGAGGCGAAATCAGAGGATTCGAATTAGCTCACAAAAGGTAACAATGACTAACAAATCGGGGGAACTAAGATGTCAGAACTCAAATGACCTTCTGATTTAGGCATGGTGTGTTACCCTGGGCTCAACTATTCGAACCAGCAATCAAGGTGGCTAGGAATGGATTCAGAACCAACGACTATTTGCACGAAAAACTACTGGTAAGATAAAAGGATCGATCATATGAAACAATGTCATAGGGATAACTTACTGATTAACATTTATTATTATTATTATTATTATTATATAGAAAGCTGAACCATGGCTTCTGGAAAAACCCGAGTTCAGTCAAGTGTATGCTCCTACTGGCACTGTAGCGAAACCTGGTGACATTATCAAGCGACCTACTTTAGCGGACACATTGGAGACAATCGCAATTGAAGGCGCCGATGCTTTTTATACTGTAAGTAGAAAAGAAATATATGATATAAACACACACAATACAACTAATATCATTACTCATCGCATTCTCTCTCTCTCTCTCTCTCTCTCTCTCTCTCTCTCTCTCTCTCTCTCTCTCTCTCTCTCTCTCTCTCTCTCTCTCTCTCTCTCTCTCTCTCTCTCTCTCTCTCTCTCTCTCTTAGGGACGAATTGCGGAATCATTGGTGAAAACGATACAAGATGCTGGTGGAATAATTACCTTGAGCGATTTGGAAAACTATAAACCTCTTATTCGACCCACTATCAATACATATTATCATGGAAAGAAAATCACCACATGCTCCGCTCCCACAAGTGGGCCTATTTTAATCAGCATGCTCAATATTTTGGAAAAGTACAATTTCCAGTCTCTGGGGCGCATTGGTGTCAACGTCCATCGATTGGTGGAATCTATGAAATTTGGCTATGCTTTCCGCACGGAATTTGGTGATCCTGACTTTACTCATCTGGAGGACAGGTATCAACAAGTCATTACAAAGGAATGGGCAGGCAAGGTGCGCGGGAACATCTCAGATGTAAGTGATAAATAACTGCACAGATGGATTTGTATTAATCTGATCCGCTTTTTTTTTTTTTTTTTTTTGTATGATAGGCTATAACCCATTCTCCACTGTACTATGGACCGAAATATGACCATATTGATAATCATGGCACAATGCATTTATCGGTGGTTGATCAAAACGACGGGGTGGTGGCCTTGACTTCGACTGTCAACTTGTTGTTTGGCTCTCGTGTGATGGATCCAGTGACAGGCATCGTTCTCAACGACGAAATGGATGACTTTTCTATCCCTGGAATTCCGAATGATTTTGGATTATACCCTGCTGTCTACAACTATGTCGGTAAGTTCAAAAGAAAAAAAAAGATGGGCGGGTGCGAAGACAGTGTTATTAACAGAACGATTGATATTTTGTCACCTAGCACCCGGAAAACGGCCTTTATCCTCTATCACTCCAACCATTGTGGAAAGCGATGGTAAGTTTGAACTGGCACTTGGTGGATCGGGTGGCTCTCAAATAGCAACAGCATCACTGAATGTAAGTATGACAACATTAAAAATATCAACAGTAGTAAAAAGACTCACCCACTTGTGTTTTTTTTTATCATAGGTACTTTTGAATGTGTTGGACTTTGGAATGGATCTTTATGAAGCTGTAAAAGCACCTCGTGTACATCATCAATTAATGCCCAACCGTGCTGATATAGAACTCGGCTTTGATTCTGACCTCACTCAAGCTCTTGTAAACCGACATCATAAGGTAATACAGGATCATTGTAACTCGTATCTTATATTGACATGATATAATAACTCATCTTCTCGCCTTCTCAATTTAGATCTTCAACTTGACAAGAAATAACACCATATCTGCCGTCCAAGCGGTACGACGTCTCCCTGATGGAACAGTGCATGCGGCATCTGATCCCAGAAAGTTTGGGTTGGCAGCAGCTTATTAATAACTAGATGATTATCCTTTAACTCCTCCAAACTTCTCCCTTAGTATAGCTTTGTATAATATATTCATCAATAAACAAATAGTGATAGATATCAAACTTTACATCACTCATAATTAAGGAAAACTGTTTTCCAGTTGTATTTTGACTCTCTCTTTACAATGCTTTGATTGTAGGCTGCTTCTGTGTATCAGCATCTCGTCTCATACCCAGCATCTTAATCTTAGCTTGCTTGGCTTGAAAAAAAGGTCCGAACACCTGGTTTCCTAAGCAAAGTTAATTGAAAATGATAATCAATACAACAATAACCACTTTAATCATTAGCATCGGTTGGCAATTGAGTCAGTAGTTGTCATTTCGAGCCTGACTAGAGGTCACCTCTTCCGTGGGGGTGGGCCGGCGGGATTTAAAACTGTTTTTTATTTCCTGTTCCTGTTTGGAATTCTCAGGATCAAGTTTGACCTCATTAACAAAAAAGTATGTGAGCTTGGCCAACTCGGAGAGAATTATGTGGGGCATGAGTTGGTCGTAGAGTTTTTTTTTTTTTTTTTTTTTTTTTTTTGGGGGGGGGGAGGGTGGGGTCTATATGTTACATGACCTACATAATTTGAATCATGGCAAATCATGCAAATCATGGCAAATCATGGCAAATCATGGCAAATCATGCAAAAATCATGGATTTTCTTACTGTGAAAAGACTTTGGATTTTTTTTTTCAAACGTGAATTGCTCGCCGTGTAGGCTAGCTCTGACCGTGAAAGGGAATGCGTCTAATCAAAAAAATCATGCAGAATCTGAAGTTGAAATGTAAATCCCGACTTTGCTGGGGGGGGGGAGATATAATATGTTGGGCATAAATTTCAGGTCAGATAACACACATGACGTTATTATAGCCAGACTTTTTTTGTCTTAATCGGAATTCACTGTAAACCCCGCCTTCGTCACTACTGCAGGTTGGGAAGGGGCCCTTGGGAAGACACTGGCGGCATTATAATTATCGACTGGAGTGGACAGGTAATAATCAGTTGGATGTACTTGGATGTCGTTTTACATTACTAACTTTGTATTTTGTATGTTTCATTGGTACTCCACCTGTCTTTAAACAGAGAGGAGACAGTCTGTTACCGTCGGGGCAGCAAGAAAAACCGCCGACTTGCCATTACCATTGAGGCAAGACTTGTTTTTTTTCTTTCAAAAATAAAAATAGGAACTCTCTTTTATTCCTTTTTTTTTTTTGCCTACTTGTCTCTTACTGGACTGTACTTTATTGATTTAATTACATTCCCAAATTACAACCATGTCTTGTCCTTTTGAACTCACACTTGCCGCAGATTGTTTCATGGTTAGATGGTTGCAAAAATCGCTAAAGCCCGTAACGATCCACTCTCGATAAAACTATGGGCTGTAGGTCCTCTTTTTTTTTTTTTTTGTATGATCACACAGTTTGAAGGAATAAAAACTTTATTTTGCATGAATTTCATATTCAAATACCGACAGCCCCACCCCTTACAAATCACTTTCTCGATTTTTCCACTCATACAAAGTATTGACGATTCATGCACACCCCACCAGGCGGTATTTGAATTTAAAGAATTCAAACCCTGATTTTGGTGCCACGAGCCGCACGATCAAAACCGAGATTTAAATTTTAAAACACAATTTGCATGAATTTCCTGATTTGACAAACCAATTCCAACCGTTCGAGATGGTCCACAAAACAAGGTATTCACGTTTGAAAAAAAAAATCCCGAGTCTTTTCATCATGGTCTAGTAACTCCCCTTGATTATGCAAACAGCCCCATTTATGCAAGATTTAAAACCCGATTCACGAAAAAGGTTTCCCCTTTACATAGATGGCCCACCTGATAAATCCCCCCTCGGCCAACACTTACCACCCCAGCCCTACGCCGCCCCCGCAGGAAATCCCTAAGTCGGTCGATTGGTATTAGATTTTAGCCTCAAGTCATCCATGCTGATAGGAAATACTGCGGTGAATTAGATGGCAAGATTGATTCTTCAGCATATGATATAACTATCATCTTCTTTGAATTAGTATCATACATGATTTAATAAAAGTCCGTCTTTTTCAAAAGAAATGAGGTCAAGTATTTACAATGTCTTTATTGATTTGTTCAAATAAATAGTCAAAGGTAGGAAGAGTATGTCCAAGTAAAGGAGCACTATAATGGTATATATACAAGAAGGTGATAAATGGGGGGTAGGGGGGACACAAATAAAAATAATTCTAATCTATTGGCTACCAGAGGTGTGGAGAGTGTAGTCGGCAGGTTTTCCTACGGTGTAATAGTGCTGAGGATCGTTGTTGACATATCGTTCATAAGGAACCCCCAAGCTATGTAGATCCAAAATGGCCTTCCCAGTCCATTCCATTCGATCCGCTGGTGTAAATGCATATTTCCCAAGGATAGAGTAGTAGTATGCTTTTAAAAACTTGATTTCATTAATAAACTTCATTTCATAAAAGCCATGTCGAAGTACCTACATAAAAAAAAAAAAAAAAAAAAATTAAAGCAAATGATCAGTACCATTCTTCACTTTCTGTCATCATTACATCCATGGTCTTACCAAATATCCTTCCACAATCCTGCCGGTTGATATATATGGAAATGCCCGCGCCAAGTACAATGAAGGTCCAGCAAATTCCCAGAGCTTTACTTGTTCAAAGGCATTATTGATTAGCGTCACACCTCGATTGAATCGGTCAAAGCCGTCTTTGGTTGTTAATGTAATAAGGTGTTCGTCTTTATCTTCGAGTAGCATGTAGAATCCCATAACAGCAAAGATCAAACCATAGATCGGAATGATGTTGGCTAAAAATAGACAAGTAGTGTTAGTGACAATCAATCATATCGTCCCCCCTCCTTGTATTATAGTTCCACTTACGAGTAACAGTGAGGGAAGGCAAAAGTTCCAAAAAGGCTTTAATGTGGGGATGTGCTTCGTCATAATCTTGTTTACGGATGTAGTAGCAAATGAGGGTTCCGTGGATTGCAATGGCATTATAATCGGTAGAGTTAGCAATACCAGATTCCAAATCAGAAACCGCCGACGAGCAGTCAGCCATTTTGTCAGTTACAATAGCGTTCCCAATGCTGTATATGCCAAGCCATTTTTTTACTTCATAGTCCCGATTGATCCGTGCCGTATCCGCCATTAGTTCCAGTAATTCCAAGTCCCGAGGGCAATCGTCCAAACCACCACCAAAGATTCGAGTTGTCACTATGAGTGCCACCGCACGATAGAATGCCTGGCAATCAGTAACCACACCAAAAGTACGAGTATTTTCAATAGCAAGATAAGCTAAAGACCGAGCATCATGGAATTTCCCAGCCGCAAAATACAAATAAGCACACACAGAGAGGGTATCAGCATGCCAGTTGTTCTTCATGCTTTGGAGCGCTCGGGTCATATAATAAACACTATTGCGCTGATTTCCATTGAGCCAACACGCCAAAGAATATCTTGACAAAAAAAAGGTATAATTGTATCCTTCGTCGCCCAGGCTTTCGCATGCATTCAGTCCAACCAAAGAAGTGTAGACAAAACTCCGGCCGTTTGCGGTGTGAATATAAATGTCGGATAGTTGTCGCATGATATCGACAACACGCTTGCCTAGTTGAGAGTCCACTTTTTGTCGAGTTAGAATCCAAAGAAGATGCCAGTGCCTATGCTTGTATTGGTCAAGCCAGTTTACCATGTAGTGGAGGAAGAAGGATAACCGGTAGTTTGGCCAAGATTTGTCCAAGCATGAGAGAGCCATCTTCAAGTACCCTTCACCTTTGTTCAATTCAGTACGCATCGTAAAGCAAACACCAAGACGGTAGTATATGTCACTGAGGTGGGACCAGCCAAACCCATGCACCATTTCGTCGTTTTCTTTCAATATCGTGAGGATCTGTTCTAGTTGGGCCGTCGCTTCTGGTAGGAGGTAGGAACGCATGTTATAGCTAGATAGTTCTTGTAAGTAATACAGTTGTTTTGAGACTTCATCTGTTTGGAGATAATGCCGAGTCACCTTTACGAGAATTTGTGATTGATTTTCAGTGTCCAAGAGTCGTTCATAGTAGTGAGCCAAACATCTGTGGAGGGAGATACGCCGTTCATAAGAGATCAATGTATATATTGTTTTTGGAATGGTGTCATGGAGGAAAGAGTATTTTATAGATGTTTCCTTGTCCTTACGATTGGTATTGTTGCCGTTGTCGCATTCGGTGTGGTTTAAAAAGTTGTAAACATCGTATCGTTTCAGTAGACTGTATACCACTTTGGGATCTGTTTGGTGGCAAATGGTGTTAGATGGTTGGATAGCAGCCCCAACTTCGTACAGAGTAAAGTATTGATCTAAGCAGCTGGCAATCTAATTGAGCAGAAGAATAACAAGATGATAAGTATTATGAATCCTATTATGAATCGCTTTATTACTATCTGCCTACCGTTAAGAATTCCTGGTAGTTAGAGTTGAGACGATCAAATTGCATTTTGATAACGCGACTGTAGTTGAAGTTCCCCAAGAAGTTTTCCAAATCAAATTGATTGCTGGTAGGAATCAATTCACCATCTTTTTTAATTACATGATCAAAGTCATTGAGTAGAATAGCCATATTACTATAAAACATCAAGACCGGGTCAGTCATATGTTGTTCATTTTCATTAATACAACTTACGTTACATATAAAGGGTTGCCACTAGTTCGATCCTATGTGTGCGTAAAAAAATAAAAATTAAAAGAAAAGTAAAAAAGCCAAATTCAGTTATCTCTAGTATTATGTTTAAATGATGTATTATGCATTAGATTTACCTGCACCACATTTACAATGGATGGGTTGACTCGATCCACACCATCACCGCAGTTTTGAAGAATGATTTTTTCAATGTCAGAAGTGCCAAGACCATTAAGAGTGATTTGGCTGACCGTCCCTGTTTCACAGAACTCGTCGATGAAATCCATGTCCATGTTTTTTGATTGACGAGCAGCCACCAGTATCATTATATTGCGACAACCTTGATGTAACTGTTGTATCAGCGAGAGAGATGGTGAGTCAGACCCTAGTATGCATAATAATTGAACAAGTGCAAAGCATTAGTATGATCAGAGTATTTTGCCTTTTTCTCTCCCACCACCACCACTTTTTCTTTCTTCCAAACTTACATTGCATATCATCACAAATCATCAAGATATTCACGAATTGTGACAAGTATTGCACCATTCGGACAATAGCCCCCATGAGAAGAATGTCCCTAGCGCGGCCATCAATATGCTTGGTATGTCGGTTGTTTTCAATCCCGCCAAGATCAATAGACATATCCCGAAATAATGGCAGTAAAGCTTCGTTTTCACCGCATTTATGAAGGCACCGAGCAATTAGTCCACCAAAGTCGTTGTTTTCATCCATCGATTCTTGAGTGCGTCTTTGTTCAGACCCTTCCTTTTGGTGCATCAATATCTGGTGTTGTATAGGTGTCATAAATGGAGAAGATTGGTTGGACACACTGCTAACTGAAGTGGTGGAGTCTTGTTGTTGAGTAGCATGTTCAATGGCTATGTCACGCAGTGGTGTCGGGTTGTAATGATGACTATTCCGTTGAGAATCGTTGGACGACATGGTGAATCCGGATCCATTTGAGGAGAAGCCAGTATCTTGAGATGCCAGCAGGGAGGACCCGTATCGACTATTGCTGATATCCTTTGTATTCCCGTTGGTAAGTTCAGGTATAGTGTCGGAATCAATGAGTTCAAAGAGAGAGGTAACAAGGTTCCTGATGGTATAATACTTGGTGCTTTTTTCAACTGCAATTACATATATAAATATGCCGAGTTAGTACCTTACAGGATTGTTTTGTGATATACGTACCTTCAATTGATAATGTCCAGCTGTTCCAAAAATATTAAAAATGATCAGTTAGTTTGTGAATGCATATGTGTTTATACTTTTTTTCTTTTTTTTTTTGGATTCTTACCATGTTACGGTGTCTTTATCACTGTTTTGCTGGAATTGATCATGTAGTGTCCGACAAAATAAGCTTTTCCCTGATCCCATATTTCCCAATACCACCATCAGATGATGATTAGGTGAGTGTTGCCAACTGTCCAAAAAGCCAAGTGCATTTTCCAATTCAGACTGGTAGCCAACAAAAGTCTTCAAGTTACTGGCACCAGGTAGATGAGACACCTTCTTGTTCTTCATGTAATTAAAGTTGAGTAGGCAGTAGATTTCCACCGGATTCTTTTTTCCCTTGACATAATTGTCACCAAAGTTTTCAAATTCGCATTGATATTCCATTTGTTTCATAGTAGAGTAATCACAGACAATGTTGCGTTTTGCAAAGGGAAACTTGAGCATCCGTACGGCAATAATGATGGCATCACCAGCAATAGCAGTATCTCGGCGGTAAGGACTATCCATAGGTAAAATAGCATTGAAGATTCCACCAGAGGCCAAAGCAATTGAGAAGTCAGGAAGGAATTTGCGATATTCATCCCGGAGTTTGATGGCGGCCTTGGCAGCAAAAATCGCTTCACTTTCATGAGATAACGGAGGAAGCCCAAAGATACCAAGAATAGTTGCACCTATAACAAATACAGGTGATCAGTTAACAAAAAATAAAGCTTCCCTGCCCCCTTTTATTCTTGCAGTACTTACCTTTATCATCCACTGCAAATTGCTGAAGCATGCCTTCGTATTTCACCAGTCTTCGTATCGCGAGGTAGAGAGCCTTTTGTGCTTTTTGGAATCCATCTTGTTCGTCGACGCGGATCTTCCCCAGGCTGATAAACATGATCGTAGCTTCGCGGAATTGAGCAGGGAAGCTTCCATTGATACTGTGTTGGAGGCGATATAAGGAGCTTCGGTTGAGATACTTGTAATACTGTAAGCTGCAGTCTTGAGTCAAGTTTAATAAAGAGTTATCCCGAGTTTTTGGTATTAGAGGCTCGACTTTTAGTTGAGAAGCCGGGTTAAGTTGGTTTTGTTGGTTCCGAAATACATAGTCGCTTTTGTCAAAGTCGAATCCTTTCACCACATAGTATCCATCGCGCATATCGTAGGACAGGTGTGTTGTTTTCTGGTCGATCATTAGGAATGTTTCGGGAGTGATGCTGATTTCACCTGCTTTGGCAGCCGAAAGTGCTTTGTCGAGAGATTCCACCGCTTCGCCACAAACCGCATATTCCAGTCGACCACGGTAGCGCAAAAAGTAATCGTCGTCAGACTTTGCAATACCAGTAGCTTTACCTTGTCCAGTAGACTGCCCAGTGTTTCCAGCACCAGGTTTGTCACCAGAACCATCAGTGTGTGAGCCACTTTTGTTGTTATTGATACCATCTTTGCTGCCAAACCCAATGTTTTCACATACTTCAGGGGTAAATAGAGGAATTTCCGAGATTGCACCGTCAGGTTCCATGTCACCCAGGATGATGTTGGTCACATTACCACATGATACCGCAATATGAAGCTCGAGATCGATTGATTTGATATCGTGAGTGTCTGTATTCTGACTGCTGTTATTACTGGAGCGCCTGCGATCCGAGAATTTAGATAAGATCTTGTCGTAGCTCTTCTTCTTGAATAGATTAAAGCCTTCCCAAAGATTTTGATCTTGATGCAATCCACCGACAATAGCTTGAGAGTTTTGAAGTTGTGACTTTAGTGTGTTGGACCTTTTCTTATTTTTCCGATTGTTGCTGTTACTGCTGCTGCTGTTACTGTTGTTTTTTTTATTGTTGTTGTTGTTGTTGTTGTTGTCATCCGAACTGGCACTTTTGTTGGAATCGCTGTACCGGTAAATACTGTCCCCATTACTGCTTTTCTTCCTACTGCTTCCAGATTTACCTTCGTGTAAGCTATCAAAGAGAGATAAACGCCGCCGCTGTTGTTGCTGGTCTTTGTTGTCAGTAAGATAATGGTGACGTTCGATTTGACCTCCAGGACCCCGATGTCGTATGATTTCCTCTGCTGTCAAGTAGACCCGGAAATGGGACTGTCGTGCCAAAAGTTGTAGTCCACATTCGATCGCCTTTCGCACCAGTACATGTCGTTGTCGTTGTGATAGATCAGCCGGCCCATCATCTGCCATGGTTTCTGAGGACGAACGCCGATGTTCATTTGTAAGAGAAGGCTGGAAACAAACCAAGAGAGCGTCGCCTAGAAACTATCAAGACAAAGTTTAGTACTGCCATCAAGTATTCTTCTTCTTCTTTCCTTTATTACCTTGACCACGTCACCATCGTAGAATTCAATGATTTTGATACACTATATAGTAAAAGAGTAAAGATTAATGTTAGATCAAATGTCATTCTTATTATGCCCCGCATGAATTGATCATATTACCTCGCCCATGTATTCCCCGATTTCGGACGCGATAGCTTCTGGCGATGATGCACCTTTTTCAGTCGCAAGAGTAGTCAACTATAATAAAGATAAGTGTACATAGTTAACAACGGTCAATATATTGTAAATGAATGTCTTTTTTTTTTTTTTTTTTTTTTTTTTGTACTTACTTTGCTAAACCCTGAGATGTTTCGTTGGTGGTGATGTTATAATGACAAGCAAGACAAATAAGAATGAGTGCTTATGAAGAATTGAATCGATATATTCTTCTTACCAACAACATCTGCCATGAGTACAACTCCAAATTGAGTCATGCTATAGGGTATTTCTATGTTTTCGTCGCACCCATGGAGAGAGCGTACAAACTGGATAAAATGACAAAACAAGAGCAGTGAGAATAAAGATATATGAGGAAGGGAAGCATCAACTTACTTTTGTGACAAATGGTGCAATGTTAAACATTACAATAGATGTTTATACTTCAGGATGAGCATCAAGTATATAAAACAATAACCAGTTTTTAAAAGATAATTGAACGAAGAGAGACAACTGAAATGACAAAAAAAAAAAAAGAAGATAATTCCCGCCCCCCCCCATTGCTCATGCAATTTTCAAATCCCGACATAACATGGTGGTTACCCAAACCTTTGGCCATGACCGTGAATTTAAGGATTATCAAAGTCCATGTCCCAGTATACTAAATGTTGTCCCTTTTATTATAATGTTTAATATACCATGCTGTTTGATATGCATTGTAGTAAAGCTTGATAACATCAGAGATCGTAGTGTCACTAATCTTGGGGCTGTTTTTGGAAGCGATGCTATTGTATAGTTGCCCTTTTTCTTTTTCTCCTCTATCCTACCTCATGTAACTAGATTACCTTCATATGCAGAGCGTATTTTATTTTAATAGGTGGCAATCCTGCTCGACCATTCCAACAAAAGTATCGGGATTTAAATATTGATGGCCCCTCGGTGACTTGATTACTGTGGCTGGCTCAGATTTATAAAACAACAACCTGTCCTACTTTTTTTTTTTTTTTTTTTTTTTTTCTTCCCCTCTCTCTCTCTCTTTCCACTTCAACACACAACCATGCTCGGTTTACGAAACCTGTTTTCAGGTGCCCTACGACCTGCCACCTCCATTATTCGACCAATGATGCAACAACAACTACAACCACAACAAGCCATGTCTAGCCGTATCCTGTCACAACTTCGACCTACCACATTCACACCTCTTTACCAACAACAAACATCAGGTATGGCCACATTGAACCAGGTCATTCGAAAATGCCGTAAAACCAAACCAAAGCTTAGCAAAACCCCTGCTTTGGAAAGCTGTTATCAACGTAAAGGTGTCTGCAACAAGGTATATACAACAAAACCCAAGAAACCTAATTCCGCCGTCCGAAAGGTCGCTCGTGTCAAGTTGACGAACGGCCGTGTGATAACTGCATATATTCCTGGTGAAGGACACAACTTGCAAGAACATTCGGTGGTCCTTGTGCGTGGTGGTCGTGTGCCTGATCTTCCTGGTGTACGTTATCATCTTGTCCGCGGTGCTCTTGATCTCCAAGGGGTGGCTACTCGTACCACCAGTCGGTCAAAATATGGAAGTAAGTTCGATGGATGGGTGGGGTAATTCCATAGAATCTAATACTAATCTCCCTCCTTTTTATTCTATTTTAATTAATAGCCAAGAAGCCAACCAAAAACTAGTTAATAGACACTCATTCATGTAGTAGTAGCTATAGTTATCATTTGTCAATATCACCTTTCCCTTGTCTTTTATTATTATCATCATCATCATCAAAACATCCTTTATACAAATAAAAACGGAATTATATTAGAATAAATTGTTGGTTATATCTGTGGAAATGGGAATCACGATAATTGCTTATGTGGGGATAAGTATACAAGTGCTTATAGCACAGCCAAGGTAAGAGGAAATATCAATTTCCTTTCTTGGTACGGGGTTTTAATGTGAAGGTGACAAAATCATGTTGAATACAGGAATCAAAAGATCCAAGACATATTCATACAATAACCAGTTTCCATATGATTTACACAAGACATATATTTTCAAAGAGAAGTTGATCTTCAAAAGCTTTATTACGTAAACGAGGTATTTAATTAAGGAAAAGGGTAACTAAACTATACATATTATAAACTAGGAAAGTCCACATCGACCGTGTCCCTACGTTTAGGAAAAAAAAAAAAAAAAAAAAAAAGGTTGGTTCATTATGCACCATATGTATCCACACTATTATAGGAAGTACTCTTCTTTTTTCCACTTACCAGTCCCCATCGGCAGCATCTTTCATCATTTCGAAGCTTACAATGGCACGAGTGAGTATGTCCAATGCGTTTTGTATGTCGTTCGCATCATCAGTATTAATCCCAGAGTGTAGTTGTTCCGTGATGTATGTCTTGAGTTGCAAGCATTCTTTATAGGCATTCTAAAAAAAGTATACAACAACAAGATTATTAAGTTCGCGCCCTAGTTTTTTTTTTTTTTTTTCCCGTCCCTTTAAAAACACTCCATGAAGAATCATTCACCTTGTACCATGTTTATATTACCTGTGCAGTTTCGTCTTTCGTCACTTGGCTTGGTTCAAGAAGTTCCAACGTATTTTCAAGTAAGGTACCAGAGTTCCTTGCGCGGGCCACAGTGTCATTAAGTGAGAGAGAGGCAAACTATGGAAGAATTTTAAAGTGTCAATTACAATAGCGATTGTATTCATATTGTGTACCTACTTTACTTAAATCGAATCCAGATACTGGGGCTAGTTGGCTAGTCATTGATAGTTTATTATAAAGAGTGCTCGAAAGAGAAGAAGGAAAAAGACGCTGGAAAGGAAAAGTTGAATTTAAAGCCGATGGCGGGATTTGAAAAATAATCACATGAAAGTACAAATACACTTTGACAGTGTCCTTTTTGTGGCATAGCTTGTGGATGGATTCCTTTTTCTTCATACATTTAATGTGGAGAGCATGGATTTACTCGACAAAGCATGACGTATTGATTAATATGACATGTGTAAATGGATAATCTTACATAACCAACAAGTTCTCCAGCAAATCTTCAGGGCACCCTGCATATAGTGCAAATATGTAGACCCAATGACATTGTGCTGATTATGTTCTCGCCATAAATAGTTGTATATTGGTATGTATGCTATATGATGATGCATGCAATACCTTTTCAGATCTCGGCCTCGAGCGGGATTTGAAATCTGGACTCCCTATTTCGAAAAAGTTGATCTTCGTTAGGATCAGTTATACTTCTCTTTAATGATCGTTTCTTACTTTCTCTTCTTTCATTGTGTAATAACTCCGACGATGATTTTGCATGAATGGGCCTAGTGTCCGTTTATATGGTCATGCAATATGTAGAAGCATTGTTGCCTGTTTTATGTAGGAGAAAAGGCGTGAGTCAAACACAATGCTTATTTAGTTGATATCCATTTCATGGTATATATAATTCATGCTGGAAAAAAAAAGGCATTCGAACAGGATTGAGAATATGTGTACACCACTTTGAGTGAATGCCCATAAAAAAAGATCCAAATGAGCGGGATTTCAATTTTGGGTCGGTGCACATCCAACAAAAAGCCAAGGCGCATGGAAATCCGTTTCGTTCTCTCTCTTTTCTGTTAAATTCGCAAAGTAGGTAACATCATATGGAAAAAAAAAAAAAAATCAAGAAACCCACGAAGAACAATACATCATACCATTATATGCACTGATGGATGGATGCAAAGTAAAGATGGATGGATGGATGAATGTGTCTGTGGACTTTTTTATATCAGATTCACGGTGTAACGAATCTTGACCATTTTACTCATTATACCTCTCTCTTTTTCTTTTTATTATTATTATTGATCTATCAACAATAGCATGTCTGCCGAAGAAGAAGTCATCATGGAAACCCAAGAAGTCGAAGTTGCTGCCGAAGCTCCCAAGGGACAAATGTCTGTTGAAGAAGCTCTCCAAGAAGTCTTGCGTCGTGCCTTGGTCCACGATGGTCTCGCCCGTGGCTTGAAGGAAGCTGTCAAGGCTTTGGACAGGTAATGTATTATAACGGAATAGAGTCATGGGAACTAACATGATTTATTTTGTATAGACGTCAAGCTCACTTGGCTGTCCTTGTCGAATCTTGCACTGAAGGTGAATACCTCAAGTTGGTCGAAGCCTTGTGCGCCGAACACAACATCAACTTGATCAAGGTCTCTGATGCCAAGAAGCTCGGTGAATGGGCTGGTCTCTGCAAGATCGACCGTGAAGGTAACGCCCGTAAGGTCGTTGGTTGCTCTTGTGTTGCCGTCACTGACTTTGGAGAAGAATCTGAAGCCATGAACGTCTTGTTGGATTGTAAGTATACTACATTGTATGATGATGATCAGTTGCTAATGTCCCCCCTTTTTTTGTTTTGTTTGATAGACTTCAAGACCCAATAAACATATATCGATCTAGCAATAGTTTTTATTACATAACAATAAAGATTGAATCCTTTTGTTTGTCTTCCTATATAAAATGTATTTGGTGTGGATGGGTATAAAGTGTTGGAGGGGGGGGGAATGGGGACTCAAATGGTATAGTGACACCTTATTCATGCGGATCATGTGGTCGTGGATCACTATTTATTAATCACCAAGCCAATAAAAACAGTTACGATCATGGACCCACTAATAAAAAATAAACCATACAAAGACAACAAGCCTAGTGTTTTCAATATTTTATTTTTTTTAAAACATAGATCAAAAAGAGGATCAAATAATAAAAAAAGATGATTGACTATTACTATTTAGATGAAACCAATACGGTTGGCAATATCCAAAGCATCCACATCGGCGGTCAAACGAACGTAAGCCTTCTTGGTACCATCGGGTCTACAAAAAAAAAAAAAAAAAAAAAAAAAAAAAAAGAATCATGCGTCAGTAACCCCTGATAAAAAATGAGATACCCAAAAAAAAAAAAAGTATTCTTACCTGATCAAAGTGTTGACCTTGAGAGCATCCACATCGTAAAGCTTCTTGACAGATTGCTTGATTTGGTTCTTGTTGGCCTTGACGTCAACGATGAAGGTCAAAGTGTTGTGGTCTTCAATCTTCTTCATGGAGGTTTCGGTGTTCAAGGGTTGACGAATGACACGGTATTGATCCATACGAGGCACGTGAGGGACAGACTTGCGAGTGTACTTGGGAGCACGAGCCAACTTTAAGGTCTTGGGAATGTTGAATCGGGTGGAAGTGCGGATCTTGCGGACAGTCTTGCCGTGGACACCCTTGAGGGCGGCCTTCTTGGCAGCTTGAGCTTTGTTGGTGGAAGCTAATGGGTTAGAATCGTCCAAAGAATTACATAATAAAAGAGAGAAAGTAATTAGTTAGTCCATTAGTGCCTTTTTTTTTTTTTTTGTATCCATCTATCCATCCATGGGTAATATCCATCCATCCCATCTATCGATCGGCTTTTTATATCCATCCATTTTGTAGTTTGTCTTTTCGTTTTCGTTTTTTGTTTTACCCTTGGGAGCCATTTCGTCAATAAAGGAAAGAAGGATGTTCAATCTTTGGTTTACCTACAGGCCGAATGTCAATCAAAAAAAAAAGTAAATTCAAGTCCCGCCACGTGGCAAATTTAAATCCCGATAATAGAGGCCTTGACACCTGTCAAAACGAAAAAGATGCCCCCTATTAAAAAAAAAAAAAGACAATGGTAAACTGAGATAAGTGTATTTTTTATTAAAAGGATATATACCAAATGCAAGTAGGATTAAAAAAAAAAGTGATACTATGGCAAACTACATACATAAAGATAAAGATAAAGATAACATTGACGCTAATACTATAAGCAAGTGGGAATTAATCGATATATACAGACTTGAGACTAGATGGAGTAAGGGAAGGGGTTTGGCTACCAGATCAGTTTCCATTAGCATCTTTAGTGATGTTGACATGGGCAATCTGAGCGCTTCGACGATGAGAAGACATTGTATCATAGGTAAGTGTATTTTCATCCATTATACCAGTCTTGCTGTTCTGGCCTGTAAAGAGTTCTCCGTTGGTTATTCCTTGTTCGGGTTGTTTATCGTGTGTTGTTCGTTGGGTTTTCAATGGTTCCAGATCAGGTAAGTCGAAGCCTCGTTTTCCCCTTGTTTGTCTTCGTTTTCGTCTATTAAAAAAAACGGTCGAGTTCCCCTTCCTATAAATACGATTCATTCCATTCCATTCCTTTTACCTTGCTTCCCGTAGTCGATCCTTTTCGTTCTTCTGTAATTCAGCTTCAGAGAGTTCAAGAATAACCGGTGTGAATCGCTCCACAGTATCACCATCACGTAAAGTACCATTTAACACCGGGAGAAAGCTGTACTTTAAATCATTATCCAGCACCGGTCCATTAAAGTCATGAACCACTAGCAACAATGATTTGATGTAGACATGGACTTGTTCCCGAATAGAATGAGCAATAGCAGTCCTGTAATACAAAAAAGTAGTTAGTTATTGGTTGGCAATATCCTATTTTCCTACCAGACTTACGTACCTGAATTCCCCATCGAGCCCGAGATCACTTGAAAGTACTTTGGCAAATGTTTCAGGAGAGTTGCTGGGGCAGTTTATATCCCATTCGAATTGATCGATCAGTTCCTTGTGTCCCACCGTGATATCAAGCTACTGATACAACGATTAATGATGAGTATACTATAAGACAAGGAAGGCAATTCTATATTACTTACCTTGATCAGTATTCGTAATTCCGCACCTGGATTTGACTTCTTGGTGTCATTGTCGTGTACTTGATTCAAGTTGAGTTGAGAATCAGTCGATGTAGGTTCTGTTTTGATTGGTGTGGCGGGCTGGTGGCAAATCAGATTCAGATCATCATCGGCAATAGATATTTCGTTCGTCATCATACTTGATGCATGAAGAGAGTAGTCTTGGACTTGATCGCATATAGATTTAGCAATCAAAGGTACAAATAAGGCCATTGGTAATCGGAGATCTTCACACATTTGTTCGGCAAACTGTTCAGCTGTGATCAATTGTTCTAGAAAAAAAAAAAGGATGAGTGATACTTTAATAATCATGATCCATCTTACCATTTAGGTTCCATGTGAATGTATCCCGTAACATGTATCCATCAGTGTCAAACTCCAGTCGTATTGGTACCAGAGTATCACCTTTGTCTGATTGTTTTTTCATGTCATCCAAAGAGCTACGTATATCAAAGCATAAGAGAGACAGAGTTAGCTGCCTATCCATCCTACCTCTTCTTTTGTGTGTGTATGCACTTACAATTTCAACAAAGGTGTTCTTCTAGTCCGCTGTTTGTCTTGAGGATAAACAATTTTATTTTGCATGCCCGTTGTACTGTTCCCTTGACCTTGATAGCCTGGACCAAAGGTAGCAATCAAACCATGAGCACCTTGTTGACGCACCTTTTGTTCATGCTGGCGGGTTTCAATAGCACGTTTCTTTTCATGGGCCAAGAGTAAATGTCGCTTGTCTTGGGTATTTATAATATCTTGGTAAAGTTGATCACGTTGCTGATATTGGGCCAAGTTTTCTTTTTGTGCTGGAGTTTTCACCAAGGTTGATTCGATCGTCAGCCTAGTTGTAGAGACGCCTGAGGATAATGTGTCTACAATCGAAGGAGTTGGTGTGGGTAGTGATAGCTGCTGCTGGAGTCGGAGTTGAAGCTGACTATGCTGTTGCTGAAGAGGAGTAGTGAAAAGGGGAAGACCAAGACCAGTCGTGTCTCCACCCATAAAGCCTTGTATCATACCAGGCGATTGAGTGTACATGCCTTGTTGCTGTTGTTGAAGCTGAGGAGGTCGATTGGTTGGATTGAGCCCAGGTGCATCGTTCGTTAGCATCGTAGAAGGATTCGCATACATGGCTCCAGTTGACGATCCATAAAAGTGGTGAAGAGGTTGTTCCAGATTATTCTGCATAGTGAGGGTGAGTGGCCAAGGACCAACAAACAATTGGTAATGTATGCAAAGCAGGTATAGTAATAGGAAGAAGAATGGAGGGAGGGGGGAAATAAAGTATAAAAAGTGTCAAAAGAGAAAGAGGAAGAGGGGTAAAAAAGAAGGATAAAGATCATTTTTATGTAGAAAAAAAAAAAGTTCAACGTCACACCAAAAGCAGAGAGGGTTCAATAGTATGGCCTGTGGGTAATGGTTTTCTAACAGTAGATGGAATGGATGGATGGAAGAGGAAGGGAGTGTGACTAATAATAATAATAAAAACTATACATGTATAAGTAGACCAAGCAAACAGTGTCTTTAAACTACAGGCTTTTGCTTCTTGAATTCGACACCAGGGACTTGATGAGGGTGGAAGATACGCTAGAAGATACAATAAAGGTTACTTAGTTTATCTATTCCATTTTTTTTTTTTTGTAAAGTGTAGTCTTACCTCGGCATCAGCATAAGCAACACCGAAACCCCAACCAGTGGAGATAGCAATGGGCCAAGTTCGTTCTAAACAATGCAAAAGACATTAGTCATCATCCACTAGGTACAAATAGATAAAACCTACTTTTAAATAACAGTGCAGAGGCAACAATACCAACACTGAGACCAAGTCCAGTTTTAACCACAAAGTTCGAGATAACACGGTCCCACTAAGAAAAAAAAGAGAGAGAGAGAGAGTCAAAGATAAGGTCAGTCATCAAGTTTTGTCCTTGTTGGAGATAACTAGTTGCTTGATTAATGTAGATCCTATTTACTTTATTTGATAAGAGTTCCTCGCTGGCAATCTTCTTGTCGGCAGCAGACATTGTGTGTATAATTATGGTAATGGAGGAAAGAAAACAAAAACGGCGCCAGGTTAGAAAAAAAAAAAAAAAAGCTTTTTACCCCCCGTTTTCGAATATTCAAATCCCGACAAATGCGACATTTTACAAATGTCACTTTGTTCTTGAAGCATTATACCACTACCACCTCTAACCAACCCATGAAATCATAACATGGATCAATATATTTCCATTTTGAGATTCCCATGATGATCAAAAAGGACACTGTAAGGTATGCCCCCCAAAGGGGAAGCACATAAAGAAGTAGTCGGATAAAAAGATGTGATTTTATTTTATTTTAAGTTTCGGTTCCTATTAAGGTACCGACAATAAGATAATAAGTAACATTAAAGTAAAAAAGTATGTAATTGAGCAAAGGAGGAAGGGAAAAGTTATATGTATGTATAAAAAAAAGGAGGGGGAGGGGAAAAAGGGAATACGTCAAAGATCAACCATCATCGACCAAAGCATGAATCCGGCCGACCATCACCAAGAGTATTATTATGAAGAAGGAGAATTCTTTTGTTTAAGAATAGGAGTCGTTCCCTAATTACAAATTAATAAAACCTTCTAGTTAGCCCTCCTAATATTATTTCATTCATTTCCCTATCATCTTTACCATGTGAGTCGGTGAGAGCACCGAGGAGTAATCAGCCATGAGGTCTAAAGAGGGACCAGTCATCACATAAAGACAAGTCATCAAATCGTGGCCAGCCATTTCACATATTTCGCAGTAAGAAGGTAAATCGGTGTCATTGTCGTCGCAAGAAAAAGAGGAAGATGAGCATGTTGTGGTTGATTCCCCGCTACCCTTGATCCATTTTGTATTAGAATCGACTTTGGTTATCATTACGCCACTATCCATTGAAAAGAGAGGGTTTCTATTGCTTTTGTCAAGTTTCCCACCTTTCCGTCGATTCTTCTTGACTTGTTTGAGTTCGGTCTTGAGTTGCAAGTTGTATTGTCGTTCCAATTCCAATGATTCCATCAATTCTTCTTCCTTGAATACCTTGGCCTCGATTAATGATTCTAGATTGGCAACATCCCGTTGAAGAGCATTAATCACCCGTCGGTGTTGGTTCTTGTTAGTTGATTCGGATCGCACATTATTCAACAGATCCTTCACTTGACGTTGAGCTTCCTTGAGTTGATCCATCAGTGTTAATCCAGGTCGCACATCAAAAGGATCCATCAGGGTTTGACATGCTTGTTCCAGTTGACGCATACTTGATTTGGTGGCATCGTGTTGTAATCGTTCTTGTTGTAATTGCTGTATGAGCTGACTTTGTTGCTCCATAAGCTGGGTTGATTCCTTCTTATGGGTGATGTGTGCTTGTTCCAATGCCCTGTTGAGTTGATCCACTATGAGTGTCTGTTCCTTTGCTGAGGATTCCAATGTATGTACCCGTTTTTGAGATTCCTTCTGTTCCTCTATGACCTGTTGCTGTTGTTGTGATATTTGTTGTTTTGATTGCTGGACTTGTTGTATCAGTTGTTCCCGCTCTTTCATTAGTTGGTATACCTTGTGTTGTTCACGCCCAAGCTTTACTTGATAGTTGTCTATTTCCTGTTGATACCATTCCACAAAAGTTTTGCTTGTACCGGTCGATCCATCCATATCATTTTGTTGTGATTGGTGTTCCATCTGTTTAGTGTGGTGTTGGTAATTATCCTCCATGATACTGAATTCTTTGGGCGATGATGGTGGTGATGGTGCTGCATCAGAGTACATTATGGTGCGATGATGATTTGCACTTGATGTTTGGCGTTTTCTATAATTCGAGTAATAAGATGATGTGGTTGATATGGATGATGTGGTTGATATTGTTGTTGTTGAGGACATGGATGAGGACATAGGTGTCATTGGATGTGATCTTTTGTTGCTGTAGACCACAGCTGATTTTTTACTGACCAAAGCAATTTTGGAAGCCAAAACAAATATACCATTATTAGGAGGACAGTTAAAGTAGTAGATCCTGCAAGTAAATGAAACTTTATCGTTAGTACAGAGACATAAATAAAGATCATCATCATCCTATACTCTTCTCCTTACCCTTGTACAGACCCATCATTTTTACCAGCGCCATGATCATCCAATTCGATACCTGCCCATGTTCCTGGTTTGAATTCTGTTGGTCCTAAAAAGCGAAGAGTACCATAAAGTTGTTTGCCATCCACAACCACACGGTCTCCAATTTTAGGGTCATTAATATTGGTGCCATGGTCGTTTTTCATACAACTGGTGCTATTGCTACTACTTGTTCTAAACATGGTGGTTCCATATTCCGGTGCTGTCAAAAAGGTGACGGCATCGTTGGATATAGTTGTTGTTGATTTCGAAGGTAATGGATGGACGTTTCGTTTTCGTGTCAAGTTGAATTCACCTGAGGGAA
Source organism: Chlamydoabsidia padenii (assembly GCA_025330725.1). Classification (NCBI taxonomy): domain Eukaryota; kingdom Fungi; phylum Mucoromycota; class Mucoromycetes; order Mucorales; family Cunninghamellaceae; genus Chlamydoabsidia; species Chlamydoabsidia padenii. The sequence goes on along the minus strand of JAIWND010000002.1, from coordinate 1,622,930 downwards.
GTTTTGGTAATTTAGACATTATTAAAAGATGAAGGGGAGGGGGTTGTTAAGAGATGAGTAGAGAGAAAAAGAAAGAGAGGGGTGTAAAGTAGCAATACTATATAAATATGTGTCATGGGGAAGGAGTAAGAAAAAAAAAAAAAAAAAAAAGGTGGAAGAAAGGGGGCAAAAGTGAGGAGATACTTCAAAAAAAAAGAGATCATTTTTGAAAGATTTTGTTACACACAGTCCACCCACCGAGCGGGTTTTGAAATCCAGGGTTCAGTGAATGCAAAGAACACTATTCTTGCCCTTATTCAGATAAAGCAGGAATACCCAGATAAAGCAGGACTTGCCTCTTAACTCGATTGATAGCCGTTTAGGAGAACCCCCTTCCATTTTAAAGAAAGCCCCGATTTATATCAAAAGTCTTCTAGACTTGAATATCTGACAAGAAGATTGTCATTGTGTTTGATGGTATTTCCCCCTCCCTTCCCCTACATTATTGAATGGTACATTTTGCTATATATCAGACTTGGAACTTTTAACAAGTTTATTTTTTCATATGATACAATGCCTTTTGTGGATTTCACAGGGGCACTTGTCAAAAATAACTATGCATGGCGTTTATCGTGGCAAAAAGAAAAAAAAAAAGTGGTGTGAGCCACACACTCGTCACACTAATTTAATTAACCAAGAATAAATACATGTTGTGAAAACTCAATCTCATGTTAGTACTCTCATGTTACAAAAAAAAGAGAGAAAACGATCACTGTGAATCTCACGGTCCTTCATTATGCATGAACATCCACTGAAGTCCGATATTCCAAACCCCGACAATATCCACCCCGATGTATGTCATCAATAAGGTACGTTTTTTTAAATAATGGCTAATCTAGTTTGGTTTGAATTGATTGTACTGACATCAAATGATGATTCCACTTGTTCATCACAAAGAAGCCTCAAGCAAGGCTCAACCAATCATTTTAAAGTTGGATTAAATTTTGGGGGATCCCATACTTTTTTTTTTATTACTTCCGACCGAAAAGAAAAAAAAAAGATTCTTTTCTCCTTTCCCCATTGTCTCTCTTCCACCAAACATGGATCAACTACTTTTGGACTTTACAACAAGAACACAGCAAGCCATAAACCGGTTTTGATGATACTGTATCTGATATCACAACATTCCAAAGTTATTGTTATGATTCTGATTGGTGCGAATAAACAACATATCAACATCTTTATTGATCTTAATTTTCTCCAATGTGGAAACAATGATGCTGGTACCAACAGCCTTGACTTACTAATGTGAAGAATGCAACTTCTCACTCTCGGTGCTCACCATTAAAAAGTAAGAACAGAGTCATTTGTCGATATAATAGGTTTATATATACTGACACCGTTGTTTTCTGCTCTGTAGTGATGGTTGACCTTTACAGACACAATCAATCCAAGGACAATGCAGCTTGGTGTTATAATTTTCTTTTTGTCTTATGATAGTGGATATTATACTTGGTCTTTTATTCAAATTGGATCCTTTATGTGGGCTCAAGCTGACTACTGCCTGTTGACTCTGGTTATTGATATACCCTTTTCCCCTTTTATTTAGTTTTATCCCTACATTACTAGTTTAGATTACGTTTTTATATATATTGAAATAAAACGATTGTTACTTTGTCTTACTGTTATTATATGTGCTCTGTCTTCTACAACCTGTCTTTACATATAAAACTACAATCATGTTAACCGATCCACTACATACATCATTTTTGTAATGTTAATGTATATCTTTTTTCATGCAAAAGATCGGGTACGATTCTTTAAACCAACGTCACTGGAAGAAAAAAAAAACTTGGTCATGCACATACCTTTTCGACCACTTACCCCGTTCTCATTCGATATTCAAAACCCGACATTCATGCGAGATCTCACATCCTTTCTTTCATTTACATAATCATCATCACAATTATCATCTCATATATAATTAAATCCACAAAAATCCATAAGCTCGACCAGTTTACATAAAGCGGGGGGGGTAAATAGTGGTCTTCATCATTTGTCCTGACTGGGCAAGCTTTACATTTAAAATTCCGCTTTTCAAATCCCGCACAAATGGCCAAAAGTTCAATGGCGGACGAAATTCCATTTGCTCCTTCTCTTTCATACATTTACCATGGCCGCTGTTGCTCACCAAATCTCCAAGAAGAGAAAGGTAAAAACGATCAAAAGATAATAGTGGACACATCAAACGATAGATTCAAATGGATCAAAAGATATGGATGGATGGATGGATGGATGAATAATTGGGTTGGATGTGTGAAAACGGAAAAAAAAAAGATCATTGAACTAAATTACTAATCTCTCTCTTTTTCTTTCTTTTTTTCTTCTTCTTTAATATTCGACAACTTGTATAGTTTGTAAGTAAAACAATATTGGAACAAATCTTCATTAAAACCAACTGACATTAACTCAATCTTCTCTTGTTGATTATTATAGGTTGCCGACGGTGTCTTCTACGCCGAATTGAACGAATACCTTACTCGTGAATTGGCTGAAGATGGATATGCTGGTGTTGAAGTACGTGTGACCCCTGCCCGTACCGAGTAAGTACCATTATAAAGAGGGATAGTTAGCTGTCTACTGTTATGATTGATACACAAGGTACTAACACTCATGCCTTTCTTTTTTTGTTTTTTTTTTTGTTTTTTACAATAGAATCATCATCCGTGCCACCCACACCCAAAACGTCCTTGGTGAAAAGGGTCGTCGTATCCGTGAATTGACCACCCTCGTCCAAAAGCGATTCAAGTTCTCTGAAAACGCCGTTGAATTGTATGCCGAACGTGTCCAAAACCGTGGTCTCTGTGCTATTGCTCAATGTGAATCCGTCAAGTTCAAGCTCCTCAATGGTTTGGCTGTCCGTCGTGCCTGTTACGGTGTGGTCCGCTTCGTGATGGAATCTGGTGCCAAGGGTTGTGAAGTCGTTGTGTCTGGTAAACTCCGTGCTGCTCGTGCCAAGGCTATGAAGTTCAGCGATGGTTTCATGATCCACTCTGGTCAACCCACTCGTGACTTTATCACCACTGCTGTCCGCCACGTGCTCTTGCGTCAAGGTGTCCTCGGTATCAAGGTCAAGATCATGTTGGATAACGATCCTACTGGTCGTCAAGGTCCCAAGCAAACTTTGCCCGATATTGTCACCATCTTGGAACCCAAGGAAGAATCTAACATTGAAGAACCTACTGCTCAAGAATTCGGTGCTCCTGCTCCTGTGGTCGCTGAACAACCTGTTGAAGCTTAAATAAAACAAAATCATGCAAACTGTCGACATTAACACAACCTTTGTCTACTACTTTGATTAGCTTTAATTTAGTTTAGTCCTTCTCCCCCATTTGTTTTTTTTATATTTATACTGCATTTAAAACTAGTTTATGTTGTGTTTATGTTGTGTTATAATAAAGTCAAGTAAACTGCATATATTATGTAATATTAGAAATTGGGTTTCATGCTCTGTTTGTTTGTGGGGTATATAGTATATAGTGACTTTATCGATTATTGTGTCGGTATTTTGATGCTCGTCACGTCTAATTATAACGGCTTTTGTTTGGTTATTGATATCAACCACAAATATTACATCTGATGATGAGGTTGGTAATACTTGCTTTCATGGTAGGAAATTGCCAGGCTCACCGAATTTTGGTGTTCGGCGATTGAAAATGAAGTTTCCTTCCGTCTAGAAAAAATAAAATAAACTTCATCGCAAAGGACAGGTAAAAGCCATTGCAAACCTGAACATACTGACACAAAGATCTTGGAGCTTGGCTTTTGCGGTGATTTGAGTTGGAAATATGCTATAGTGTCCACATCGCCACTTTAATCATTAGCATCCGTTGGTAATGGAGGGAGTAGAGCCCTTTCCAAATCTTAGTAGAAGTAGGCGGGATCTGAAAATGAAATCTGGTTCTTTTTTTTTTTTTCCTTTTCTTACAAAGGACAGGTAAAAGTCATCGCAAGTCTGAACATACCGACACAAAGGTCTTGGAGCCTGGCTTTTGCGGTAACTCATGTTGGAAATATGCTCTAGTGTCCACATTGCCACTTTAATCATTAGCATCCGTTGGTAATGGAGGGAGTAGGGCTCTTCCAAAATTCCGTGCACACTTTCCGTGCACCAAGCATTTCTCCAATGGTATTATTCTTTTTGCGAGAAAATCCACGTAGGCGGGATGTGAAAATGCATGCATTCGCAATGTTTATTTAGCGATCTGACTTTAATGAAGACAGGAAAAAAGAAAAGTACGGTTTATTGATGCATGATTCCAGCCAATCAAACACCCGCCAAAATGTATTTCGACAAGGAGTCTTTGATTCTCTTTGGCAGCACCTTGCGGTAACAAATGTAGAATGTCTTGCAGATAGAATGTCTTCTTCCCGACACAATGGCTGCTATGAGCAATGAAAGAGGAATAATAATGAAGTAATATTTGCTACAATCGAGGATAAAGATCAATATCTGGGTCAAGAGAGCTAAAAGGAAGGCAAGAAAAAAAAAGTGAGTGCGGGGGTTCAAAATCAAACAGGCGGACTCCCCCCCTAAAACCGCCTTACTGGATGTATTGTAATGGGGTGCAAAATGGTCAACCACAACACCGGTGATGACAAAGGAAACCCATATTGTTGCCCATTCCCATGTTAGAGTAGCATAATAACGTACATGACCATCTTCGTGATAAGGTGGGAGCTGTACTTCGGCGGCGATATGAATATTACTGCCAGGGGTAATCAAATTGGGTATGATTCCTTTTTCGGGGTCGAGGAGTGGTTGGTTTTCAGAAAGCATTAAAGAAGAAAGAAGAATGAAAACTTGTATTCTTTTCATCATGGTACCCAAGTTAATCACTAGGTTACACGAACAGGATAGTTAAAGCTTTTTGAGTTTGGATCGAGAAGACAAAATAAAAAGTGGTATGTATCATATGATTTATGATACGATCGTTTTTATTTACAGCACATCCAAAGAATAAAAGTAAAAGGGTGAGGGATTTGATTTCTTTGTTCAGAACAAAGAATAGTAGAAGAAGGAATGATAATATAGTAAATGTAAAGAAGAAATAGCTATATGTAGTATATAAAAAAAAGGAGTAAAGTATGAAATAAGTGTATAGGAAGAGGGGTGCACTATAACTACAATCCATCGTGTCTGGCAGCATTTCTTGCCGCCCGAATAAGTGGTCCCAGAGAATGAAGAGGGTCGGCGCATCGTAAGAAGGGATGCTTTAATAATTCGTCAGAGGTTGGTCGCCGATCCACATCCACAGAGAGACATCGAGCCAAAAAGTCACGGAAGACTGATGAGAGTGCTTCGGGGTCTTGTAATTTGGGTGTTCCATTATTGGCAATCAGATAAAGAGCACGTAGAGGGTTTTCATTCAGATAAGGAGGTTCACCTTCCACCATTTCGATAGCCATGATCCCCAGTGACCAAATATCCACTTTGGGTCCATATTCCTTTCGAGTTACTACTTCAGGTGCCATCTACATATACATATAAAAGGAAGGTTTAGATGAAGTTCAGCACAGTTACAACGAGCATATTAACAATAAAAGAAGTCCTCTTTTTTTTTGTTTCTACTTACCCAGTACGGTGTTCCAACCATTGTCGTTCGTTTGGCTTGAGTATCATTCAGTTGAGCACAGAATCCAAAGTCAGCTATTTATATATAAAAACAATGGGTATCAATAAAAGTCCATTCTATCTATTTTTTTTTTTTTTTTTTTTTTTTTTTTTTTTTTTTTTTTTTTGTCCAACTTACTAAGTTTGATATCACCTTGTAAACTGAGCAACACATTGTCACTCTTGATATCACGATGTATGACGCCTTTGGAATGAAGATGTTGTAATCCTTCCAATACCTCTTTGCAGACAGCAGCGATCTGGCCTTCCATCATCATGTTGTTAGTCACCACATCAGTCAAACTTCCTCCTTCCATATATTCCATAATCACCCAGAGATCCCCCTTGAATAGATAAGAGTCGATAAAGTTGACAATGTTTTTGTGTTGAGATTCCTTCATGACCAAGATTTCGTTGATGATAAGTTCCTTCTTGGGTTGTTGTTCCAGGTTCATTTGCTTGATCGCCACAGGTAAATCACTCTTGGATGTGTGAGCAATAAATACACCACCAGATGCACTACAATAGACACAAACAAAGTTAATAATCACCTTCCTATCATCATACTTCTTTCTTCTTCTTACCCTTGTCCAATTTTTGTCATGTTTCGGTATACTTTACTGGGATCAGTCTCGGTGCAAATAGATTGTAGCTTGGCGATCACTTCAGAGTCCCTCATTCCAGTTTTCTTTTCCTTAGGAATTCGCTGTTTGACTGTACCAGGAGATGCTGTGAGAGTTTCTTTAGGTTTGTCGTCCTTCTTGTCGCGTTTCTTTGCACTGAGTTTTCGTTTAATGTCGTAATCCCGAGCTGATTGAGGTGAACCTTTTTGAGTTGGTGATGCCAAAGGAGGTTCGATGCCCATTTCCGTGTAGAATCGGTCGTTATTGTGTGGAGAGGTGGTTTTCTTGTTCGCATGTACTTCTACAAGGAAAAGAAAAAAGTTAAATTACCTGATCAATACCCTGATACCTGTGCCTGTTTCCATTATAATATCATGCGTAGTTCTATAAAGATAAGAGCCAAGTTAGTTGGAGATCATTATACAATCAAGTTTACTTACACCTTGTTCATATTGTGATTTTTGATAAGCCATAAATTCAGCAGATTCTTGTCGATCTTGTTCGTCGTTGCCAGAGATAGAAGATGATAGAGGAGTGACCAATTCATTGTCGACAAAATCAGCAGTGGGTGAGTGGTATTGTTGATCTTGATGCATCTGTTTCGCCAAAGCCTTTTCCATCTTGTGGTAAACTTGATCATCGTGTTCTCTTGTTTCCTGGTAAAATCCAATAGCATCTAATACAGCCTGAGGGTTTTGATATTGTTCCTTCTTTGTGATACCACTATGTTGTAATAAGATTTGCCATTCGCGAGGTAATCCAGTGAATTCACCAGTAGCAGGGTCAAAGCCAACATGAGTGACATGTTTTGCATTAAAAGGTGAGCCAATTTCCATTTCCTTTTCTTGCTGCTTGTTGGCGTTATCCTTTTCCTTGCTTAATAAATCTAAAAAGTTTTTAAAATAAAAAGAAGAAGTCAAGTTCATCATCATCATTAAATCCCCGCTTTATCAAACCTACCATTAAAGCTACCAACAAATTTACCAAAGACATCCTTGAGAGTATTCCTATCACGGGCTTTACCACCAGATATCGTGTTTTGATTAGAAGGAGATTGACCAGGATTACTTGACGTAGAATCATCACTCTTGTTACTATCAGACCGATTCATGGCGTCAAAGGGTGATTCGTCTGGTGTGGTTGCCAAGGGATCAGAGGTACGATTTAATAAAGGAGAGCTTGTTGAGGACGGTGGAGGTGGAGAAGGACGTGTGCGACTGTTGGAGTTGGCCCGACTACGTTTTGAGGACAAGGTGCGGGATAAAAAAGACCCAGCAGAGGACTTGCTGATACTTGGTGATACAGGTGTAGTTGTCGTTTGTGGTCCACCAGGACTAGATATTGTTGAGTTGGACTTGACCGAGCTGGTATCCAAGTCAGTTGTGACAGTACGAGGTAGAGGTGGAGATGATTTGTGTGAAGGCTTTCGCAATGTCTTCTTTTCTACAGTTATACAAGTAAATAAAAAAGGAGCTTGATCAGTATCATCCTGTTCTTGTTGTGTAAGAAGCTAGACTTACCTTCACGCTTTTCACCCATATCTTGTGAAGAATCGTCCCTTCGTAATTGGAGTCGTTGGAGGTGACCAGATAGGGACCTATGAAGGCTGGAGGAGGGTTTACTTGGTGAAGTCATTGTTTAACAACTCTAGAGTGGATTGTATATAATAAAATATTGGTGTTCAAAGATGATGATGAATTCCAAAAATAAACAACAATAAAGACAAGGTATGACAAAGAGAAGAAGAGTTGTAGTTGTAGGGTAATCACTTTAGTAGAGTCAAAACAAATGTGTCAAGTCTACAAGGATCAATAAGTGTTGATAAAAGAGAGTATGATAAGATAATAGAAGAAGACAAGACCTTTTGGTATATCTTGACCTCTTTTTCTTTTTTTTTAAAAAAAAGTGTAGGATTAAAAGTGGAAGAGAGGGAGATAAAAAGGAAAGAAAAGAAAGAAAAAAAAAAGTCGATGATTTCAAGTTGATTCCGCCCAGTCACATAAAAGAATAAAAACCCTATTGATTAAGTAGTAAAGCCAAAGTCAATCATCACATCATACTTTTGTTAACAGGCATATCTTTCTTACTTTCTCATACCCACTTTATCGAAATGGAGAGAGGGAGGCAGCACTTTTGTCTACATATCTTTGACTAAGAAGTATGGAAGAATGGCCTGTCAGTTTCCTTCATGAGATCAGCTCACTTTATATTGTTCCCATCTCCCTCCCTCCCCCTTTCTTTCTCTCATTATAATCCATGAGGAACACTCATCAATGTATATAGGTGAGGTGCAATTCTGTCATCCACTTTCTGAATTTCGAGGTTCATTGTTGTCCAAGAAAACTGTGTTACATTGGTATTAAAACCCCGAAAGTGTTCTTTGATTTTTTGATGCCTTTGACTACAACAAGCTTTTTGATCCCATCCAATGAAAACCTCTCAATTTATTCTGAGAAAGAAATCTACCATGATAAAGTGCTATGATAAAAAGTAAAAAACTCCCATGACATCAATGCCAAAATGTGATCGAGTAGGGTTAATGCATACAGTAAACTGGTTGGGATTCAAAAGAAACAGTTTCACATGCTGTACTGGATATTCTATTTACTGCACTTATGACTTTATATACATATATATTTAACACCCTCCTCATGGCTCGTGCAGTGATGGCTGATAAGATTCCTTCTCACTTCATATCAGATCAGGTTGGATACTGTATTTTCAACCCCCGAATTTTATTTTGCTGAGATTTTTTTTTTTTTTTCTTCTCTTCTTCTTTTTCTTTTCCAACAATACCCACCCACTTTATACTTTCACTTTATTACGTATTCTAATTCAAACAACAAACTCATTTACACTTTCAACTTTATCCTTCTACTTGATCACACTTATCACGGTGCTCTACCATCCATGTCCCAAGATCCGTGCCATCAAAACTATGATCCTCATTTGGAAGAAGAGACAGGTAAAATAGAATAGAACCAACTTGAAGCTACTAATCACACTATACAATGAACAAAACTAACATCAACTCCTTTGTTTATACTTTGCTCTAGCACGTGATGTCCGAGCTCGTCGACTAGAATCTTCACGATTACGCATTGCTCTATTCAAAGCGCTACAGGTGGATTCTTTTACGGAACGACAAGTCCCATTGGAAAAGATCATTCAGGTGGTCAAGTCTTATATGCGTACGGCCAAATCACCCTTTTCACCTATGAAAAAGACAGCGACAATGTCCAGGTCTTCTTCTACTGCAACGCCACCGCAACAACAACGGGACGATGAAAAGGCTGCCAACACTTCTCTTACAATTGACACAAGTGAATCAACAAATCCGGCTATCACCAATGCCTATACGCACTCTATTCCTCAAACAAATGACGACATTACTGTTCCCGTGACATGTTTGGAAACGGGTGGATCAGATGAAGAACTGCAATACTTTTTGTTGACTATGCTTCGGTTATCTTACACCTGTCCCTTCCGTGATGTCCGATTGACTTTCCAACAATTCTTAAAAACAACATTGGTAAGTTAAAAATAAAAATAAAAAAGGGGGAAGAAGATGGATCTAGCGACAAAAAAGGAAAATGAATGATAGGATCGAGCCTTTATTAACTTGTTTGCTTATTTGTTTGTTTTAGGACACGGGAATCATACCAACACCACAACCTCGTCAATTGTCACCTTCCTACTTTATTCCATTACAAGATATCTTTTCATTGGAATCAACAAGCTCAGTACAAATTGTCATCTCTTACCCACGACCTTCCAACCTCTCCTACTCACCATGGTCTCACGACGCAAGTGACTGCGGCAATGGCAGTGACACGATCTCGATGGAAATGGATAAATCAACAACATCACCTTCTATGCATAATTATATTCAACACCATCGTAATCATAACAGACGATCCAGATCTCGTTTAACGTCAATGGCATCTTCCTTCTCATCCACAACATCCTCTTTTATGAAATCTGATGGTGATCCTGAAAATGATAATGATATATACAATGCCGAAAACGATAATGATAATGATGACGACGAATCTTTGACTGACGATGGAACATCCAAGCCAATGTCATTTACAACTCGGGGCAAATGCACTGGTGGTCGACCCTCGGATGAATATGTGCGGCAAATGCTTGTCAAGACATTTTTGGATGAAGGACGACTCAGCAATGTTTATCGGATCATCTCATTCTTCCCGACATACTATGAAATATTCCAATTGACAATAAACAACATTACTAAAGCATCCATTGGACCTCTACACCGTACATGGCGAATTTACCTTGGCATAATGGTAATAATATATTGAAAAAAAAAAAATGGCATTAGTTGTACTCACTTTATATATATGTATATCCTGTAGGCAAGTGCGGAATTACAATGTCAATACCTCGTATCTACTTTGAAGCTGGACTTTTTACAGAATGGAGGTGATCCGACATGGCTCAAGGGAATCGACCATTGTCCTGTGAAACTTCAACGTGTTACTGGATTCTTAACTAAAATGGCAAGGCAACCATGGCGACTCACCGAAGATGATATATTGGCCTTGATGATGGTACCTGACTCTGCTACAAGAACTAATTCGACATGTACACTTAACATGACTTGGAGTAAAGGCGAATTGGTCCAGGCAATCCTTGTCATCTCGACATTTTTAAGTCTGGGTAGCTTTGTCCTCTCTTGTGGTGTGGCCCCTGAATTGGATATGTATGGTGGCTATTATGTCCATGGCTTTGATTCTTGCTGTGGTATCGAAAATGAACTGGATGATAACATACAACCTACCTCTCATCGTCACCATCACCATCGTCATCAGCATTTATCTATGGATGAGGAATTGGCGGTACGAGCAGCATCATGCGCAACAGGGTGGTACGATAGTCAAATCAGTCCAAAATCAAGCAAATCAAGCGATACTGATGACTATGAAATCAGCAATAATGACGACGAGCAACAATCATTTGTGTCTGATAAAGGCGCTGGATTGGGTGTATCCATGTTTGACTCTGACGATGAAAATAACATCTCCACCATCAATGACGAAAAACACAACTCTTTGTATCTGGATCATACTGCTGCTCTCATCTCGAAATTAAAATCAGTCAAGGGCGAACTGAAGGATGAACTACATCAAAGTTTGGCGGACTTGAAGATATTCTCTCAAAATGAAAACAACGTAGCACAACAACAACAAGAAAACGACACTTTAGGTAAATAATCAATTCATTCTTTGTTTAACAACTAATCTTTTATCTTTATGTAGCTACGGATAATGAATTGACGGAACAACAACAAGATACTGGAAAAGTCAACGTTATATATGAAGACCTATCACGATTTACTACCACCACCACTACTACTACTAAAAACAATGATATGAATGGATCAACGGCGCCTTTGGAATATGAAGCCTTTGAATTTGGTCACGAGGATTATGGTGAATTCATGCTATCCGAATACTGTTGGGAAGATCATGGATGCGATCTGGTGAATCACTTTTTACCTGGTGTAGGGAATGAACTTGATGATGAATTCATTGAATCACTTAGTATAACTGATTGGAGGTAAGCTATTAATGAACCGTAATCAATACATCATATAGTTATTAAATGGCATCTTTCTTTTTCTCTATCTCTCTCTTTTGATTATTTAGCATCTTCCACCAAGTGACAGACGGTACAGTGGATACATCACCTTTACGACGTGCGATCTTTTACTATGTCCAACAATTACTTGGGGTAACCAAAGAAGATTACAATTATGAAGACATACCGAAATATCTGGGTGAACAAACTCGGTGCTATATCCAGAAAGTATGTCATCAGCCTCATCTTTTGGATCGGAACGATTGGAGTAATGTGGGTATATCCTTACGATCTGAAGAAAAGTGCCACATGAACCTATTGATTGCCTCTGCTCGCAAACAAGCATTACTTTGTTATGGATTATACTTTGTGTCTCTGGTTTAGTTATAGTTTACTTTTTGGTATCATCATCATTAGTATTAATTTAGGTAAAATAGGCACAAAACTAATAATAAATAAAAAGCATCCTTTTTGATTTACTATTCATACATACATAGGACTTAATTGATGATGGGCGGGGTTGTAATGTTGCCTTTTTGGTTACGCTCTCTAAACTATTTTTATCCACCGTGAGCCAATTAACTTTGTGCCTCTCTGGTTCGGGTATCCAAATTCAATAGTCTACTTTCTTTTTTTCTCCCTTTCTCTTTTCTTTGTCTTTTTTTTCCCCTTTAACTCATTCGTCTCCCTTCCCCATCCTTCCTTCCTTTACTTTATATCATAACTTTCTATACATTATGAAGTTGTCTTTGTTTGTATCATGTGTTTTGGCTCTTGTTTCTATGAGCCTAATGCTTGTACGTGCTGACTCTCTTCAAGATGAAATCGATGCGGCCAAGAAAAAATTCTGTGGTGGTAAAGTGGGCAACAAGTTACAAACAAAACTACCATCTTATACTTACTATCTCTTCATCTTTTAATAGGTATTGCTGTTTCTGCTCCTACTGCAAGTGCTGTCTTTAGTTCCCCATCTCAAGTGAAGGTTACTGTCAGTAAGTATTTAAATATGTGTGCGCGTAACACTCTTTCTCCCCCCTACTCTTGTCGAATTTTTTTTTTTAAAAAAAACAGTAATACGGGTTTATATGTTATTGGTGCAACCCCACTAATCAGGTCCTCTATCTTTTTTTAGCTCGTAAAGCGGATGCTCAAGCCAAGGTGATTAATGGTGTTGATGTAAGTTAATCCCTCCCCCCCTTTTTTTTTTTACATCATGCTATCCTGTTTACTAACTATACATTTATATGTATAGGTTTATACTATTGACAATAAGGGTACTGCTAAATACATTGCCACTGCTTGGAAAGGAAACTATGCTTTGAACCAAAAGGCTACTTTGACGTAAGTTACATGAACAATCAAAATCAAATGAATGCTAAATGGACATGTCTTACATTCATTTTTTTTTAGTGTCAATCTATCCAAGGTCTCCGGTCTGAAATATCCTGGTCAATTCGAATTCCGTGTGTGGGTCCATAACAAGGCTGGTCCCGACTGTACTTTGATGTCCAAGGTCTTCAAGGTCCGTAGCTCCAACTCTCATTCCAATGCTGCTGATGAACAAGAAGCCTTTGCCAACCTTGACAAGGACATTGATCGAGGTTGTTTCGGTGTTGAAATCACTGCTCCCAAGCTCGGTGAACATCAAAAGGCTGGTCAATCCTTCTCCGTCCATATCCAACGTGACTCTGCTGCTCATTTGGATTCCATCAAATCTTTGACCTTGATGAAGATCGATCTGGCTTCTCGTACTCCTTCTCAAGTCCAAGATACCTATGCTAAGGAACAAACTATCACCCAAATGCTCAACATCAAGGATACAATCAAGGATGCCTCTTCTGATAACTCGGCTTACTTTTACAAGTTGACTGGTACCACTCAACATGACGAAGAATGTGAATTCTACTCTCACCCCTTCTATGTGGATGAAGCTTAAACAAATTGACTACTTGAAATCACACCTTTTGGACTGTATAGTTTGTAGTATCTCTCTTCATACAGTATAGATTAACTATCCTCTCTCTCTTTCTTGTTTTATGCATATATATATTCTGTATTCCTCTTTTTTTTTTTTTTTTTAGTATCTTTGTCTTGCAATAAAATAAAAATCATCATCTTTCTGGGGTGGAATCACCATTGTCTTTGTTTATGTCGATCATTGAGCGGGGATTAAAATATATATGTTTACATGAATGGAAATAAAGTTAGCATAAAGTGTAAAAATATAAACTTGTTTGTTGTCAGGGTCACTTAAATATATGTATTCCAAAGTCCTTTGGAAAGTAAACTGATGTATTATAGGTTGGGGTACATTAAACCATTCAAAATCTAGAACGACAAGGAACAGGATTTACTTGTATGGTGAAGGGTGCAGACACACAAAGTAACCATATTAATTCTTGTAAACATACAGTATGATACAACATATTTACATTGAATGTTATGTATGTATGCGAATACCCCAGGCCTATGACAAAGAGGTCCTGAGTATTTGTTTATTATAAAAATAGAAGAGTAAAATAAAGAGGGTAAATTAACTAATCTAGCACAAAGATACCTAATTCTATAAAGTTATCATCTATACTAATCCCATATCAATTGATCTATTTCATCCGCATGGTTGTCCGAGGAAGAATCAGGAAGATCTTGAGTTTTTCTTGGTTTGGATCCCCATGGAGTATGTTTACCAGCGCCAGTAGAGTAAAACGCCGCCATTCTTTCTTTTTCCAGTTGGCGTTGATGTTGCCGTAGTCGTTGTTCCTGTAATGCATCCGCTTGTGCTTTGAGTTCCTTCTTCTTTGCTGCCCGGGCGAGATTTTCACGTTGCTTTTTAGTCAATGGTTCGTCTTTTGGTTTAGTGCCTTGTTGAAATTTGGCGGTTTCTATTTTCCAACATGTAAAAAAAAAAAAAAAAAAAAAAAAAAAAAGAGAGAGAGAAATGAATATATATATTTTGTATGGACAACCCCTGTAGGATACTTACTGACTTGATTCCAACCGTCTTCATAAGGAACGGCTGGTAATGGTTCGTCTGGTGTTTCTGTTCGGATTCGCATCACGCGAGAATATCTGGATGTCATATCCATGTGTTCGTCGATTTCTTTGTCTTTAATATTGTTTACAGTAGTCTTTGTTTCGGGTGGAGGTGAATGTATGGTGTTTGGTGTAATCGAGTCTTTGATATCCTGACCATCAAGAGGAGAAGATACGTTATTGGCGGGAATAGAAGTTGCCTCTTCTGTGGTAACATCTTTTGTGGCATTGGAAGCGGGATATGCTGTTGTTGATGATGATACCTTGTTGCTGTCGGTTTTGTTGAGGCCACTGTTTGCTTTTTTCTTGTTCTTCTTTTTGGACTTTTTGGTTTTAGATGGAGTAGTTTGTTGAGGGTTGTCGGGTCTAGATAAAAAGAAGACAGCTACAGGTAAAAGTAAAACAAGTAGTAGACCGATTTCACGATACATGGAGGATTAAAAAAAAAAAAAAAAGAGAGAGGTTAAATGGTCAAGAAGAAGAAGGAAAGACAAAGATTATTTTTATTGCCAGTGTCGGCATTTTAAAATGTAGTACGGGGAGGAGAGATTATGTCTATATCTAGGCGTGTAATGTCTATCTATCTATGATGTTGATGTTGATGGTTGTGGCGGTAAATACAGGCGATGATGGTGTATATAATCAATAACGGGGTTGGGTAAAAGATGTTTGATGGACATTCCTCGTTTAACGAATAACCTATGATGATAATAAAACAAAGGGATCAATGAGATAAACACCCACCAGGTAGTTTATCTTTTGCCTTCATACCTAATCTTTGTTGAACTGATATCATTATGAATAAGTTGCTTGATTACAGTGACATTCATCTACAAAATAAGAAGATAAATTTATAAATATTCCCTTGACTGTATATGATTCTTTTTACCCTGTGTTGATATAAGATGTCATGAGACAATAAAAAGCCATAGACATCAGTACCCGTTCGTTCTATAATCACCGATCCATAATAACCAACGATATGATGTAAATCATTAGGTGACCAAACACCAGGATGACCAAAGGAAGCAATCAAATCACCACCAGCTAATAACATGATTCGAATTCGTTTTTTACTACCTAGTATGATAGTAACAAACATTAGAGTAGTTTCATTATATTCCATCCATCCTTACTTACCACTTTTTGTCAATATACCACCACCTACTGTATTGAGTTCATTATCAAAATGATCCAAAACAACTGCTGTACGCTGATAGGTAGTTTGTCGAGGTTCCCAAGAATCCACCATGAGCCAATTGGATGTACTTTCCACCGCTAGTTGACACATTTTCACTCGATGTTTTGCTTTTGCCAATCCTTCTTTCATATACGCGTCCGCCACTGGTGAATAGTATCCTGTTAATAATTCGAATTCGTTTCGTTCCATAAAGTGATCTTTGGCCATTTCTAAAGTAATAAAAGTATATATTAGTTCATGTTTGAGTAATGTGTCATGAGTTTGATACTTACCAAACATTCGTAAATGCAAGTAAGTAATAGGTGAGAAGGACCCACACGCCACCAAAACTAGAGGCACCTTGCTTTCATCTATTAAAAAATAGTTACAAAGTGAATTTGATAACAAACTAATAAACTCATTACCTGCCATAATCTCGGGTAAAAAGTGCCTAGGGAAAACATAGTCAGATTCAAAGGCACATGGTGTAAGAGGATTATCCAAAGAGTTTGGTGCTGATGATGGTATCGAAGTGGTCATAAAGAGTGATATAAGTGATATTTGTATAGATTGGATTAAAAAACTGGGAAGAGAAGGGGAGTCGGAAAAAATGAAATGTGAAGGGAAAAAGAAGCCGGGATTTGAAAAATTGATCAGATCAAGCTGACCCACCAAAATAGCCAGTTTTTAAGGTTTACACGTTTTTTCCTCGACTATTTATATAACAAAGATGAGCAGCATAAAGGCGGCATAAAAATGTTGGTCAATCTTAATGTATGTAATGTATGGAGCATGCATAAAGTATCGTATCCTCTTCATCTATACAAAGAAGGAGACGACGACAACAACAAACAGTTTGTGTCACCTAGTTTAGGAAATTCCCAGTTTATGCGCTCAGTTAAAAAAGTGCTACGTGAAAGAAAAACATAAAGCCAAATGTAGCATATCTAGACAAAAAAAAAAAAAAAGCCCAGTTAGATGAAATTTGCTTTGTACGATCAAAAGACAATGAATAATGGTTTATTTAGTTTCATTTACAATAAGAGGAGTTGGGGGCAAAGAATAATGATATACAAGAAGGATGTGTCACTTGGTATTACAACAAATGGGCTGGGGTAAAAAAACAAAAAAGTGTCTTCTTTTCAGGATGAGGGAGCATTTTTGACCAGATTGACCAGACGACCACCTCGATAGTTTAACCGTTTATCATGTACAAATGGATTGGCGGCAATATCAGCATCAAAGAAGACAACAGGTAAGGCTGATGTGGTCATCATTGCCATTGAGCCAAATAGAAAGAAAGTAGTTAGGATATATACCAATTTTGACATTTTGTTAAAGTTGAACAATGAAGAAAAGAAGAAGAGAAAAAAGAAAAAAGTAGATTCTCTTTTATAATTGGGGATTTGAGGAGGGGTATATACGGGACTATTTTTAGGATCCAGCGCCGTCCATGTACCTACCCCTTCTTATCATCATCATCATCATCAATAGTGAAAAAGCGCCAGCATCATCCATTTTCATGCTTTCATATAAGGTACATACATCAGAATGAATATGATATAATAACATATGAGACCCCTATCTCTTATTTTAACACTGATCCCATCCCTTGAAAGTTGTCATGCATATTTTAGCTTTTTTTTTTTTTCATTCGCTGTATATGGAAATCGACATCTGGTTTCGCATATCGGGATTTAAAATATACGAGCGGCATATAAAAAAAACAAGCGGAACCTTGAAGCCAACTCGTTCCACTACTCCTTTTTATCCCCGTTTGCTAGTACTATTTTTATGAAACAGGGTCTTACTTTAAACATACAAACTGTGTTTAAACAAGCTCTTATCAAACTTTTATAGACAACAACGGGGACGGAATAATATAAAAAGGATGATCATAGAGAAATAGAAGTTATCACGAGACATCTCGACAAGGAGATCAATGCAGCAACGTGACATCTGATCGGGAAGGAGGACGGTATGATAAAATTCAGTAACAATCAATGTAAACAAACACCAAACCAACTTTAACTATGCATCTACTGATAATGATATCCATGTAATGCATGCATCCATTCCATAACCCATTGTGTTTATATAGATGATACAAGAAGAGAAGACTTTTTATTGATAAGTATATATGTATATAACAAAAGGAGAATAAGATAACTAGTGTATAATGTGTGTGTGTGTGAGTGTATGAAGGTCAGTAAGATCTTGGTGTTTTCTAAACGTTATGATGACAGGTGTAAATATATATGGAAGGGGATCAGATGCATGATTAAAAAAAAAAAAAAAAGGAGTGGAAGTAGAGGTGATGTAATCCATTTTCCTATTGTTCTGAGGTATGATTCTTGAAGAAGGAGTCCCGGATTTCTTTTCGTTCCGCCGCTGATTTGCCATGTAAGTTACCCTTGAGTTGTCCACTGTATTCGTATGCGTACATGGTGCCACCAATACCAGCACACGCCGCGCACATTTTCGCAATAGAATGAGCTATCATCAATAGTCAGTTAGTCACAATGTCATTCCGTCGAGTCCCCTTAATCATACTTACTTTTAATCCCGGCTACCAAGCCAGCAGCACAACCACCAATACCAGCATTGATGGCGTCGTCTTCGCCTCGAATATCTTCAGCAATACATTCACCTAGAGTAAAAATACCACCCATGGCAGCTATATAAGTAAAAAACAAACAAGTATTAGTTAAAACGGATTAATATCAACAAGGCTTGTTGTTACTTACCGAATAACCCAATAGTTCCACCTGTACGAGTGAAGACACCTTTGGCACCTTCTGTGTGTTTTTGTACAGTGTTTTGCATGGCAGAAACAACTAGACCCAAACCACCAGCAATAAGGGCAGTCTTTCCACTATCACCAAGGCAATCTTTGTTATCGGCGGTCATTATGTTTGTGTAGAAGAAGAATGTAAATTTGAGAGAGGGGAGTTTGGATTAAAGATTAAAGAGGAAGAAGAAACACTTGTTTTTTATAAAGTGAGGATCAAGGCAAAAAGAAGCGGGAATTCAATTTTTCGACGTCACTTGAGATTGAAAATGCCAACATGTCCATCCTTTTTAATTCTTACTCTCTTCTTCCACAATCACTTCACTTGCAACATGTCTAAAAGGTATGGTAAAATACAATAAACATATACAGTAACTTATTCTTTGTCTATGATTAAATTTTTATAGATATCAAGACTTTAACCCGGAGGTGCCAAGTTTGTCTACTGCATCTTTCGACACTGTTATTTATGGCTCCATTGACAAAGGACAAGCTTGCGGGATTCTCCACCTCAATGGCTGTGGGTGACGATGGCGTTGATATGAACGACAATACTTCTCAAGAAATCAACAGGAATCTCAACTTACATGCAATGTCCGAGAAACTCTTGCAGCAACCACCACGACGCATTAGCAGGTCGACAACTAACGAAGATTCAACTTGTCATTACCGACACAAAGGGACTATTCCTCCAAAGAAGGTGATAGTAATACTCTCAAGTCATTCGTCAAGCTAAACTGGAACAAAAACGGGTGGCGCATGTGCTGGCTCAACATAAAAAAGGATGGACAAAGGACTTTATACTTGTGGATCAACATCATGGGGTGACGACTCAACAGCTGGAACGAAGAAGGTATAGGACAATCATGTGGAATCAACACCTGCAACTGGCAAATGATCACACTGGGATGCGACTCCTGTGCGTGTGAACTCCGGTACAGCTCTTGGAGGGGATCTGATGGGGATGTGGAGAACCATTATTACTTTTGGCCTTATGTATTTAAAACTAGGTAAAAGAGTTAAAAAAAAAAAGGAAAGGGGAAAAGAAGATAAGCACCAACTTTGCTCTTGTTTTGATAGTATACACGTCATAAATGTAGTATTGGATCAAATAAAGGTATACGGGTAGCATTTGGACCAGCCAACAATCTTTAGTAGACTATTCCACCCTGCTCGACAAGTGCTTGAAGTCTATTGGAAACTATTCAACTTTCTTTATATCGCCAATCAAGACATACTAGTATATCCATATTCCCGCATCCAACAGTGACGACTAAAACATATGCCAATGCTATGAATTGGACCATATTCTTTAGTTTAGCCCTCCCCAATCTCCATCTTTGATTATCTTATAGTTTGTATGACATCCATTTTTATTCTTAATACTCATAAATCCATCTTTAAACCCAAATAATCTAATAAAAAGCATTATTTATACATCATATAAATAAAACTTGTCTCTTCGTTGAAGTAGTGGCCCCTATACTGGTCCATGCGGCGAGAATTGAAAATATGCCTGCATTACAAAGGTGTAGTTCAAACCCCGCTTATTGTCTCTGTCTTTTTTTTCAAGTCGACATTGACCTGGGCGTTGCATGATTGTACTCTTTATGGTTTCATAAACATACTCACTAGATCATTTCCCTCAAAGTTGCCGCAAAACATCTCCTTGCTTAAGATACTCTTTACCCGTCCACCCGGATTAGTGCGATCAGTGATAAAAAAAAACCATCGAAATTGCTGGGGACACCACAACCAGTACCCTGGAACTGAATATCCGATCTACGAATCTAAAAAAGATCAAGCTTTTTTTTTTTTTTTTTCAACTGAAAATCGGCCAATTTCACTCATTTGTCAAATTGATCAAATCGTATACTATCAACATGCTGGTTTACGGATAGATGTCATTTGAAAAAGGTTAGTTTGCTCAACTGACGGTCGGTCAAACTTAGAATCAAGTACATATGTCTGTGTGTATGAGAAACTAAATTATGGTTTCACAGATCTCGGGTACCAGCGGAGCTGAAATTGAAAAAAGATCTTATTCTTTTTTTTTTTTTTTTCCTTTTCCCTCTTTTTTCTTCTTTTCAATCCAGCTGCCACAAATGTCAAAGATGGAATCAACAATACCGACTGGTGAAGTTACCAAACCAGATAAGAAGAATGTATACCTTGACACTGCCTCCATTACAACAGTAGAATCCTTACCAAAACCACATAAAGGAGTCTACTTTTTCGGTATCCTTGCTGCTCTCGGTGGTGCGTCTGTGGGTTATGACACTGGTGCCATTAGTGGTATTATGGGATCTATGGCCCTATTCAATGATCGCTTTTTGGGTAATGACTCTGAAAGTCCTTATCGATCTGGTCTTCTAGTCGCCCTGATGCTTTTGACTGCTACTCTTGGTGGTTTACTATCTGGAAATTTATGTGGTAAGGAAATTGGAATGGAAATGGTAGTTATCACCGTACTAATTGCCTCTCTCTTGGATGAAATAGATGCCATTAGTCGTAAATATACCATTTTGCTTGGAACTTGGGTGTTTGCTTTGGGCTGCTTGTTTGAAACTATTGGTACCAACTTTGCTATGATGCTTGTTGGACGACTATTTGTCGGATTTGGCCAAGGTTTCCTAACTAACGCCATTCCCCTCTATGTAAGTTGTCAAAAAAAAAAAAAAAAAAAAAGAAGAAGAAGGATCTAAACTATGTAACTCATACTGTTTCCTTTTTTATTTTTATTCTTAGCATGCTGAAATTGCACCTCCTAGTATTCGTGGTCGTCTTATCACTCTCTTTAGTGCGACAGTTAGTGTTGGTACCATTGTTGGCTACTTTATCACTTTTGGAACAAGCTATATCGATAACGACTGGTGTTGGCGTGCACCTTTTTTAATCCATTTGGTGCTTTGTATGGTGATTTCCTTTGCCTATCTCCTCCCTTTCTCACCCAGATGGTTGATTGATAAAGGTCGCCTGGAAGAAGCCCGTCAAGTGATCAGTCAACTCTACCAACTGGAACTCGATCATCCTGCTGTCACTCAAGAATTCAATACTGTCCTTTCTGAAATCCAACATGAAAAAGCCTTTGGAAACCGCACTTATGCCGAACTCTTCCGCCATACCAACCTTCGTCGGACCCTGTTTGCGCTCTTTGCTGGCAATGGCGCTGCATTCACTGGCACATCGGCAATCTCATACTACTCACCTCAAATCATGCAACAGGCTGGGTTCAGTGAAACCGGGATCTCTTTGTTGGCGAGTGGTGCATCCAATATAGTGGCTCTCATCTTCACCATGTTCACTCTGGCCTACATTGATCGCCTCGGTCGGAAATTCGTGTTTGCTTCAGGTGCTTTTGTGATGGCGGCGACAATGTATGTTGCTGGTGGACTATTCCAGGGATACAACACCGTGCTGGATAGTGATGGCGATGTTGGACTTTGGAATCTCGACGCTCGTAACTGTGTTATTGCCTTGGTCTTTATCTTCCAAGCTGCCTATGCTTATAGTTGGGGTCCTGTGGCATATATTTACCCAGCGGAAATCTTGAATCAGCGTACTCGGGCAAAGGGCTTGGCTCTGGCTTATGGATTGAATTGGGCTATCAGTATCCTGTTTACCTTTGTCATGCCCATTTTTATGGCCAATACGATTTACGGTGGCTATTACTTTTTTGGTGGTACTTGTACTCTTCTCTTTATTGGTACCTTCTTTATGCCGGAAACTAAAGGATACTCACTGGAACAAATCGACAAATTCTTTAACCCAGACACAACAACGGAATCACCCTCCAAGATTGAAGTGTAACCTGCATGACTGGATCGATAACTCTCTGGGGGACTATAATGTTATAGGTAAATCAATAGAATAAAAGTAATATGATGGATTGGTTGATATTGTCTGTGGATCTTTCAAGGGGTGCTGCACACATCTAAGATTACATCTTGGTGTGTTCGGCTGAGATTATACCCTTAAAAACGGTCGAGATAACGCTCACGACGTGATGGAAGACTCCTTTTGACAATAAACATGAGACCTTGATCCGGAGGGGGGGGAATGGTAGGATCTTTGTGATACGGATCCAAAATGGGGGAAACTTTTTTTTTTTTTTTTTTTTTTTTTTTTTTTTTTTTTTTGCTTTGTCTCTTCTAAATAGGTAGTCTTCAAGAACGTTGGTCAATGAATCGTGAGATCAACAATGTGTTTTGACGGACAAACCAAAAGGGATAATACAATGTAATTAAACGGTCAAGGTCAAATGGTCAAAACGTGGTGGAGTGATGTCCAGTTGTTGTTATTTTAACCCTAACATATCTTACAAATGTTGTGTCTTGTCTTGCCTTTTTTTTTTTTATAAAAAAATAAAAACCTCTTATACATATCTAACATTGTGTCTTTTATTTATAATGGTGGGGGTTTGTATAGAAGGTGGCATGATCCCTATGTTCACTTTTTAGAACCGGGATTTCAATCGGGTCCTGAAAATGCATTATTTCGTCTACAGTACTCAGAAACCAGAGAACCATTCCATCGTCAGCCGCTGCCAATGATTGGAGAGGCTGAACTGTATCCACAATTTACTTTGCTAAGGAAGCTGAGGGCCCAGACACTTGTGTCAGTCAGATGGATGTGGATTGATGATAGAGCACTCATATCCCAACAAGAAAGAAAAAAAAACATTTTCAAATCCCGCCTAGTCTACACTATGTTTGAATCTGTTAAAGACACTACAATACACGGAATTAGTGTCTCAGATAGGATATCTGATGGACTTTTTCAAAAACTCTTTCGATACCTATTATACTTAACTGGGCGCACCAATAGGCTCACTATCCAGACCTTGCTTCCAACAGTACCTTACAATAAACGAGTTTGCGTAATGTGGTATGCATTACTGAAAATATAAAAATTCTACCATTTCATGATATACTTTCACTATCAAGCCTACTGGAAACTATATTGTCCCGACAGCTTCAGCATGATAAGGCCTTTACGGAGCTTGTGATGAAAGAAAAAAAGGGCTAAATTTAAGCGCCGATTGAATAGTTTATAATTCTGTATGAGATTGCTCCCTTTCCCATTTTCTCCTTTTTTCTCCACTTTATTCTTCTCGTCCTCTCACACAATAACAATCTCTTATATCTACTTTTATACTTGACCTATTCTTTATTATTATAAACTATACTTACCATGTTTTGGCGATTTGGATTCCATAATCCTTCAGCTGTGGATACTTTACTCGAACGCGAAGATGTTACTTTGGAAGAAATCCTTGAAGAAGAGGAACTCCTACAAGAAGCCAAGTCTCACAACGAAAAGCTTATCAACTTGTATCCTTTTTTATTATTATCACTCTGAATGGGTGTACTAACTATTATTTTGTTTTGATTCAAATGTATCCAACTTTGAAACAAGAACAATGTGACACTCATGCTTCTCTTGATGATGCTCTTATACATCCTTAACTCTTTATCTTTTTATTATTTTTATCTGATGCCCTCTAGTTTATGCCAACCAGTCATTTGTGAAAAGCTTCTCTACTATATAACTGCCAATGATTTGGAAGAAGGTCAAAAGTTCAAGTAAGTATGGTAGATGAAAAAAAGTAGGGTGTGGAGGTGGGGGGGGGGTTAGATCGGATGTTTTATATAATGGCCTGAAAGGATGAACACAAACTTTTTACTAACTAGCTTACTTTTTGAACTCTTCTTATTAGATATCCTTTCCTCGCATCCGAAATCATTGCTTGTGAAATCCCTCAATTGATCGATATGATCATTCTGGAACAAAAGGAACTCTTCGAAACGTTTTGGCGGTTTTTGGATCGACCTGTACAATCCCAAAAAGAGACTATCAACAACAATAACAATATCATTGATATTAATAAAGGGGATGACGACAACAATAATCCTAAAGACACTAACGATAATATAGACCCTGCCCTGGAATCCTTACTGGCTTCTTACTTTGCGAAAACCATCACCGTCTTTTTGACCAAGCAACCAGCGGAGGTAAGGCATACATAGAAAAGGGCGCAAACGATAGGATTCATCTAATACACTACTTTATCTTTTTACTCTTATCGAAAGATGCTTGAATTCATTGAATCTCGACCTGAAAACTTGGACAAGATACTGAATCATCTTCATAGCTCGGCAATCATGGATCTACTATTAACATTGGTGCGTATGGAGGAATTGCCCGAAGGAAAAGGAATTGTACAGGTATGTAGTCTATGACTGGAACGAATCATCTTATCTAATAATCTGTTTTTATTTATTCTTATAGTGGTTGAGTGATGGCGGCTTGATGGACAACTTGGTCAACCGATTGGATCCCTACTTGGACACTGAAGTAAGTTGGTCTGGTGTTATGTTATGGATCAACAGTTAATACTGATGAACTAGCCTCAATTAAATTTTTGTTTTTATTTTGTTTTTGTTTTTAGGAACATTCCATTGCTCAACAATGTATTTGTGAAATCATCCGTATGTCTCAAACAAGCTTATTGGAACAACCCAGTATTGGTCTAAACGATCTGGTTATTAAATTGAAAAGGTAATTCACTTGGCATTAAAATGTATAGGTATTAACGATTTTTTTTTTTTTTTTTTTTTTTTTTTTTTACATGCTCACTTATAGTGAAACTGTGATGCGTAAATTGGCAGGTTTCATGTTGGATCCAAAGGCCCCGAATTCCACTTCTACCTTGATCAATGGAGTCACCATCATCATTGATTTGATCCGACATAACAATAGGTAAGTAATCAGGTCTCGAATAGCATGTTGTATGTATTAAAATTAATGTCTCACACCAATTTATTTACATTTGTATATAGTGATATGGAAAACGACCCTATGCTGAACAATACATATGGTTACACTGGCAACAACACCATTATTCGCCCAACCTCCGTCTCATTAGCCGACATGCTCAAGGTGCTCGCTGACTATGTAAAGGACTTTAACCAATTGTTGACTGAACCAAGATCAGTGGTATGTAACGGAATATATAACAATTTGCCTTCTTTACTCATACTAAACCCTCTTTATGTTTAGACTAAGCTTATGCAAACCTCCATTGGTGAACAAATACCCCTTGGCTTTGAAAGGTTGAAAATCTGTGAACTCTTTGCCGAACTGTTACACTGCTCCAATATGTCCAATTTGAATATAACCGAAGTAAAGGAATCCTTACTACCTTTGGATCAAGATTGTGAAAAGGATCAAGGAACACACGACAGCAACCCCAACTTCAGCATTAACAACGACGTTGACGACGAAATGGACGAAAAAGTACTCGAAAATCTGCAGGCAGAATCAAACGAAAAGTCATCAGAACATACTCAAACAGCAACTACAACAACTGACACTATAACGACAAAAGAAACATCTACACCATTGGATGGAGACAGTGACAACAGTGCTCAGGAAAGCGAAGAAACAACACTCTCTGCACCAAACAAATCCCTCGAAAACATCCCTACCGAAGCTGCCAACGCCATTGAAACTTTAGAACAAGCACAACGACAAGATTTGCCTATGGGTGACTATCTCAAATTACAATTGGTCCAACACAAAGTGCTTCCAACTTGTACGGTAAGTCATCATTCAGGAATACAAGTATTTAAGCGATCAAACTAATCATTCCCACTCTCATTCTCTTTTTTTATACTATATAGAACTTGTTTTTTTGTTTCCCGTGGAACAACTTCCTCCATTATGTCATTTATGATATGCTACATCAAGTCTTCAATGGTCGGATGGATAAGGGCTACAACCGTCTTCTTGCTCTCTCTATACTAAAGGACGGGCAGTTAACAACAAAAATGGTCAAGGCTCAAAAGGAAAATGACGATGAATGGTATGTAGGATAGAAAAGAAAGTCAATCACCCTGATACTTACTCACCTTCACATTTTATGTATTTTAGGGCCAAACCAAAAGGCATGCGGTTGGGCTATATGGGTCATCTCACCTTTATTGCGGATGAAGTGATCAAGTTGTTTGAAGGATACCCTGAAGCCATTGTACAAGCTATCAAGGACGACGTGGATTTGGATTTGTGGTATCAGTATTGTGAACACGAACTACGGGAGACCAAGGAACGTGATTGTCTGCCGCTTGGAGGGGATCGACCTAACGAAAACGATGAAAACGGTGGAATGCGTGAAGAAGAAGATGATGAAGATGAATTAGATGCTGGTACTGCTAGTCAGGTAAAAAGGAAAAGAAAAACTTGGGATGTATGGATAAACCTATTTAATATAATTGTTCAACTTGTTTTGAAATAGTATTCTAGATACTTGGCGCAACGTGAAGCCGATGGTGGTTTGGAGGACGATGAAGATGACGCTCATTGGATCACGTAAATTGTCAAACATGATGATCCCGACTTGACAATCATACTAACTCTTCTCTAATAGTGGTCGAAATGACAATATCTACGGTAACTCATACAATACAATGGGTGATGGTCACAATCAAGTATCTGGAATCGATGACGACCCAGATTATGACAGCGACGAGGAAGAGGTAAGGGACATTGCATAGAAAAAAAAAAGGGGGGGGTGATTGGGTGTAAATCGACAGATGATAAACATTTGCATGTATAATCTCAATCTAGCAGGGCAATCAAACACATACTCAAGATTGGTCTCGGGGTTTTACTGAATTCCCTCAAGTCAACATGCTACGACGTACTCAGGGCGGTGCTGAAGATGGTTATGATGAAACACAAGACGACGAGTTTGATCACTTTACAAGCACAGGCACTACTTCTCGACAACAGCAGCAACACAACAATGGTGGTGAACAAAACGATGATAATGACGACGACGAAGATCCTTTTGGCGACTTTGCATCCAGTGATGGTAATGGTTTCCAAGACGACGACAATGATGCATGGGGTGTCTCTACTTCTATGGAACAATTAACAATTTCTACGGATGATGACAGCAAGAATCATTTAACAACAACATCATCAAGCGCCGCGTTTGAAAATGGATTTGGGGATGAAACAGTGACCTCATCAACAACTACGTCGCACCAGCCAGCAACATCAAATATCTCTGAAGACAACTATGTAGCTGCCATTAGAACAAAGGAAGAAGACGAAAAACACAACAAGGAATACCAGTCTGGACAAGATGAAGAACAAGAAGGGGAAATATAGTTGTTTAGATATAATTCACCCATCCATCCACATACAAACATCCTCCTTCCCCCATCCCATTGATCTTTTACTGTATATTTGCTTTATCCCTCTCCTCCTTCTTATCCACATTAGTTAGTATGCATTTGTTGTTGGTCGCTTGTATTATTTTAGTGTTATCCTCTTATTCTTCACTCTCTCTTACACAACCATGTTTTAGCTAGCATGAACCCCTATTTATTATTCTTATTATTCTTATTATTTACTTCCCCTCTGTATACATACAATAAATGATCTTTTTTTAACAGTCGAAATGTATTTGGGTAGTGGTTTTAGTTGCATGATTAAAGTTGTAAAAGCATGAACTTGACATGTAAATTTAAAATCCCGCTCTCCGTTGGTGTGTATGATTTGAATCAGTGGGTGTTTACAAGGTAGTGACAAGTAGCATCACATCATTTCGTACTAGCTATTCAATTTACTTGATGAAGAGGAGCGGTATATCTGTAAAACTGGGTACACGTTGGGAGCTTACAACGGCTTTGGCAAGGTCATATCCGACCCTGGTTGAATGAGCCACTGACTGGTTAGCCCCCCCTTTTTTTTTTCTCTTGACAGCGGACATTAAAAATATAAAAATCCTGTCAACAGGAGATTCTGTTTTCATTCCCCTTTTCTTTCCATTATACTACCCTTTTTTTAGTGGTAAGACTCATGATGAATTAACAACAACAAAAAAAAGTTACTTGAAAGCACAAATGACATTAATGATAAACCAACTTTTGTGTTTATTGACTTTGTTACAACAATAGCCATGGCTTTTAGATTATTGAACAAGGGCGCTGCTGGTAAGGGACTACAACAGTAAAAGACCTTTGACTTGATATATACTGACATCTTTTTACTCTTCTTGACTATTTAGCTAGTGCCATTGCTCGCCCTGCACTTTCGATCTCTCGTCAATCTCTCGGTGTCTCCACGTAAGTATATTAAATGTCCCTTTGATGAATGGTATATTGAAACTCACCAACCCGCCAAAACATTTTCCTTTTTTTAATGATTACTTGTAGTGTTCGCAGCTATAGTGCTCAACAACCCACACAACAAGGTAATGAAATACAAAAAGTAAACGTTGCACCAAAAACTCGAACATTGCTCACCCAACTTGATGATTTGTATTAGACCCCAAACAAAAGGCCAACAGCATCATCGACTCTCTTCCCGGTAACTCCATTGTGTCCAAGACTGGTTATATTACTCTTGGTACTGGTTTGGCCACCTTCCTCATTTCAAAGGAAGTCTATGTCTTTAACGAAGAAACTTTGGTATTGGTGGGTGCTGGAGGTCTTTTATTCGGTTTATTGAAATACCTTCGCGAACCTTTTACTGCCATGGGTAATGAACACATCAACGTAAGACAAGAGATATATATATAAAGGAAGGGAGGGGGATAATGGTCTAGTACTAATCACTCTTTATTTTTATATTAATGATAGCGTATCAAAACTGTATTGAACCAAGCCCGTGAAGATCACAAATCTACTGTCCAAGAACGTATAGATCAAGTCGGCCAAATGAAGGACCTTGTTGATGTCACCAAAGCTCTTTTTGACATCTCTCGTGAAACTGCTCAATTGGAAGCCGAAGCCTTCAAGCTCAAGCAACAAGTCGCCGTCGCTCATGAAGTCAAGTCTACTTTGGATTCCTGGGTTCGTCATGAAACTAGTGTTCGTGAACGGGAACAAAAACAATTGGCTGCTTATTTGATTGAAAAGATTCAAAAGGATTTGAAGAATCCCAAGATTCAACAACAAATCTTGGATCAAGCTGTGGTGGACGTGCAAAGTAAGTGAAGCGGGGGGAATGCATTAGGATAATTTGATTCACCGACTTGACTGACCTTGTTTTTTTTTTTATTGAACTACACACTATAGAACTCGCCAAATCTTCCTAGATACTTATTGTTTGTATTATCATTACCCTGCCCAATAAATTTCACTTTATACATGTTATGTTTTTACCTTTTATATTGATGTATGTGTCCCTTCTAGGACTATTCCATGTGTGTGACTGGGGCAAGGGGCTATCGGAGAAAGGTAAATATCAAATTGGGAAACCTAATATCCTTTTTTACGTCTCTTCCTCTTCTTTTTTTTTTTTTTTTTTTTTTTACTTTTTTTATTTTAGATCGTCTAGTGACCAACTCCTCGAAAGGTATGCAGACACATCGTCGGCGACCTTCCAAGTCCATTCTTCTACCTAGAACCTTGGGTAGTGTACCACATCATCATTCTACCTATGCACGACGTATGACGATCCATTTACCCGAAAGTGTCCCTGATAACACTCATCTCTGGGGCTATGCTTTACTCGGTGTCACCTTTTTATTCTTTACCGCCACAATGTATGCTATGGTAGGAAGCAAATATGCTCCTTTGACTAATATTGAGGTAAACACACACACACACACACACATATGGGTTATTGATTGGACTGACGTTGTTTGTTATATATACATTATAGTGGCTGGATTGGATCAAATCGGATGACTATTATTGCTTATTGGTGCCAATAACTGCGATTGCTTGGATCTACTTTATTGTATGGAACTGGATGGGCATGAAATTCTTTAGGCATAACTAAATTAGGACAAATATAGTAATAGAATAGGGATTTAGTGATTTGTGGTGGTATATGTCTATTGATAAACGAAATAAATCAACAGAAAACTTCACGTGCATGTCAAATATGGTGTTGGCAACGTGGTAGGCCCATGAAGCTATTATAATCATAATGATGACGATGAAAAAACAGGAACCGGGTTAATTTGGGGATAGGGTGCTTCTTTGTGAGTACTTTTTGATGTGTGGTATCAATTACCTGGGTACAATATCAAATAATGGTAAATAGGTATTGTCTTTTTTTAACTTGTCTTGCTTCAATTTTAACATACATACATGATTACATTAATCATTGGAACGGAGTTGATACGGATCATCATCAACATCATCATATTCAAATCAATGCGGGGTTCGAAAATGCCCAACCTTCCCTTTTTTTTTTTTCTTCTCAATTTTGTTTTTTGCTCCTTCCTTTTTCTCCCAATCTCACCTTCCCCTTCTTTTTATTTGTCTTATTACTTTATTATTTCTTTTATCCTTTTACTACATCTTTACCTTGATCATCATCTTTACACATAAAAAGATCCTTCTTCTCTTGATCAATTGATTCTTTAAACTACACTTTTGATACACTCAAATAAGACAACATTATACATCTTTCTCTCAACACTTCTCACGGCTCTTACTCTTAACAAAACAAACAAAACTAATGTCTGCGGACTATCAAGGTATTCGGATCGGAAACAAGTATAGACTTGGCAAAAAGATAGGTGCTGGCTCGTTTGGTGAAATCTACCTAGGTAATATAATAATAATAATAGTAATATTGAAAAAGAAGTGTCGTTGGTTAATACTAAACATGGCTGGATGGTTTATCAAATTATTAACTACTTCATCTCTTTATGATATGTGATATATAGGTAGTAACATCATGAGCGGCGAAGATGTGGCGGTGAAAATGGAAGGTATTCGTGCCGCTCATCCTCAACTAGAATACGAAGCACGAGTTTACAAGACACTCGCTGGTGGGGTTGGTATTCCTTTTGTGCGATGGTATGGCAAAGAAGGTGAACACAATGTCTTGGTGATGGATTTATTGGGACCCTCTATGGAAGATTTATTCAACTTTTGTAAAAGACGCTTCTCTTTGAAAACTGTCCTCTTGTTGGCTGATCAATTGGTAAGATACAAGTAGAAATATGATGTTATATATTGGAATACGATGGATTACTAACATACTTTTCCTTTTGTTCATTCTATAGCTATCTCGTGTGGAATATGTCCATTCAAAAGGCTTCATTCACAGGTAAAAAAAAAAAAAATGAATTATAGAAATAACAAAACTCACCATGCTTATACCTTTGATATTGTTTAAATAGAGACATTAAACCTGACAACTTTTTAATGGGTATTGGTAAACGGGGTAATCAAGTTAACATGATCGATTTTGGCTTGGCAAAACGATTCAAGGATCCAAAGACGAACCTTCATATCCCCTATAGGGAGAACAAGAATTTGACTGGTACTCCACGCTATGCTAGTGTCAACACACATTTGGGAATCGAACAATCAAGAAGGGACGACTTGGAATCTCTAGGTTACATATTGGTCTACTTTTGTCGTGGTCAACTCCCTTGGCAAGGAATCCGTGCTCGCACCAAGAAAGAAAAATACGACAAGATTATGGAAAAGAAGATGATCACCTCTGCTGATGCTCTTTGTCGCGGTCTCCACCAAGAATTTGTTATATACCTCAACTATGTCCGCTCTCTACGATTCGATGACAAGCCTGACTACTCTTATTTGCGCAAACTCTTCCGGGATCTCTTTGTACGGGAAGGCTTCCAATATGACTATGTATTCGACTGGACTATGAGAAGAATGGTAAGAAAAAGAAACTGACTATAAATGAATGACCATCATGATTAACAACTTGGATCTTTTTTTTTTTTTTTGTAGCATGAAAAGAAGATGGCTGAAGCAAGTCCGACTGCTCCCCTGGATCCTCCCTTGTATTCTTCTTCTCCAATGACTCCATATGATGGTGTCGCTCTACCAAGCCAACAACGTCGACCTATGATGGGGGCTTTACCAGCAAGTGGAGGTGCCACTGCTGGCCATAACCGTACTCAACAACAACAGCAGCAGCAACAACAACAATACCGTACAGATACCACCAAATCTCCTGAAACATCGAAACGACTGGACGATGTCATGTTGCAATATCAACAACAGCAACGTATGCTTCAACATCAAAACTACAATGCTTCCAACTTGCAACCTCAACAACAACAACAACAACAACAGCAACAACAACAGCCTCAACAGTCTCAACAGCAACAAATATCTTCCGATCCTGCTCTTTTTAACTTCCCTTACTCGACTGGACCTAGTGGAAGAATACTCATGCGGGAAACTCAACCTGGTGGTAAGTCTTTTTATGTGTAAAGGGGGAATGGAACTAAAATAGGCAATGATGATGTGAAATTTACTGTGACAATTAACACGTTTTTGTTTTTCCATCCAATGGATGCACCCCCAACTATCAATAGCTTCTATCGCAACTAAACCAACGTTATTACAACAGCAACACTATATGCCTAGATCGGGTCATCATGAACAATATCCTTCGACGGCTTTGCAACAACTACCATCAGTCCCACATTATAATGACATCAAGAACAGCACTATTCCTCAACCACCTTACAACAATACTTATATGGATCCAGTCAATACTACCACTTTACCTACGAATTATCAAACAAAACCAAAGCGATATCAATCACCATATCATCATGCGGATTTGTTTTAAATAACCATTGCTTAGAAAATAGGATAAACTTGTTTACTTCTTTTTTTAATAAAATGGTTATAATAATGTTATAATGCTATGTCTTCTCTTTTATGGTTTTATATTTGATGGTGTCTTATGTAGACTGGTCCTTTTTATCATTTTGTAAAATGGACTCATCATGGCTAATGTCAACTCCTTGATGCGGGATTTGAATATCGCCTCTCGGTCGATATCTTTGTCAAGTACGGTGATATCATCCTTTTGCTTTGAGTATAATTACAATAGATGATCGGGTCAAGATGGATGAGTTGCCTTTTTACCGACTCACACACTTGGCATCAGTTCCTTTATGAACGTGCCCATCAAACAAGATGATCCAGGTAATGGGATAATTTTAAAACCCCATATTGATATGCATTTCCTTTTTGCGGCGCACGGCGTTTGAAAATGAAGTTTCTTTCACTCCTAGAAAAAAATAATTAATCTTCGTCGCAAAGGACAGGTAAAAGTCATCGCAAGCTTGAACATGCTGACACAAGGATCTTGGAGCTTGGCTTTTGCGGTGACTCATGTTGGAAATATGCCATAGTGTCCACATCGCCATTTTAATCATTAGCATCCGTTAACAATTGAGCGAGTAGTGCTCTTACTAGATCTTGGTAGGGAATCAAGGGCAACCGGGGTCCGAAAACGAAGTTTCGCTCCCTCTTCGTACTTTTTTTTTTTTTCTTACAAATGATAGATAAAAGTCATCGCAAGCTTGGACTAACCGACACAAGGGTCTTTGTGCTTGTCTTTTGCGATAAAGTATGTTGGAATTATATCAAGGTGTCCACATCGATACGACCCTATACAACAAAACTTGGATACTCACCAAGAAACGTTTTTACTGTAGAATGATTTGGCAACCACGATGAAACTCCTTGAATCAACAATTCCTCTTCTCCCAAACAAAACAAAAACGATGGCGATTGTCGTGTCCATGGAAAAGACGGTGCACCCAGTGAGGTACCGTTATTTTTGCTGTACAACAAGACCCCGTATATGGTAATATCATAGGCCGTACACTCAGTTTGGAAAATCATGCGCGCCCCTAACTCCCTACTAAGATTTGGAAAGGGGTCTACTCGCTCCAATTGTCAACGGATGTTAGTGATTAAAGTGGCGATGTGGACATTATAGCATATTTCCAACATACTTTACCGCAAAACCCAAGCCCAATGACCCTTGTGTCGGTCGGTCCAGATTTGCGATGACTTTACCTGTCATTTGTAAGAAAAAGAAAAAGAAAAGTACGAAGAGGAACCAGACAAATACTCTTTCGTATGCCGAAATTCATGAAAACGACCTCAATACCTTTTTGTCATCACAAATCGACTTTTGTCTATATAGATGGATATAGTGATTATGGGTGGCTACAGGTTAATACCGCAATGTTGAAATTTATATAGATCCCATACTGGTGCCACAAAGGCGTACATATAAACAATGGTGACAACGATCGATACATTGCAATACAGGTCAATGCAGGCGGTAAAGATAGTAGCAATACATATAGACATTAGAAACATATATAGTATACATATAAATTAATAAAAGACACCCAAATAAAACAAAGATATTTATATATACAATAATACGTATAGATGAATAAAAAACATATAGATAAAATCAAGACATGCAGTCGGAGTGAAGCCATGTAAATACATCAAGGCTATTGTTCATATTTAAAAAAACGCCCTTTTCAAATCCATATATGGGAATGAGAAGTCCAGCAAAAAACCGTATAATGTAATTGGGTAATTAGCTGTACGTCAAAAGTTCATTAGTCCTGTCAAGTTATAAGAGAGTAAAGGGTAGCGAATAAGATAAGTAGTTGATTTAATAAGATTATATAGACATTTATAATATATGGTCTACGGGGGAATAAGGGATAATAACCAACACTACTGTAATAATATAAAAGCCAGTTCACCAATTGCCATTTTTTCTTGCTTGATTAACTTGAGTTCGTCAACAGCCGCCATAACAGGATATAAATCTTCATTATATTGATGTAGAATTTGCCATTCAGTGCCACACAGTCCATCTTGGTAGTACATTGTAGCCGAGTATACCAACTAAAAGCTTGCCCTTCCAACACAGCTTGTAGTTCTTCCACCATTTCCACAGGAATATAGCTAAATAATTTCGCCAGAGAATCGTACCTTGCCATCCATTGCTGTGCTTCCGTTGCAAAAGTTGGAAATCTAGTCCATTGTCGTCGCTCCAAGTAGGTGTTGGAGAAGATCTTGTCATTCACGTCGTTCCTTGCCACATTACATAAAACAAGTATGCCACAACCAACGAGAAGCCAAATCCTACAACCAGAAGAAATGTGATTAATAACCTTGACTTTTCATGTTTTTTTTTTTTTTTCTTGTTCTTTACTTACTTCGTACCAGAAGCAAAGAGAGACCACGAAACACCCGAGAAAACAATCAAGGAGAAAAGCCCAACCATAATACATGAAGACAAACCTACAATAAGAGCAAGAAGGGTGATTAGTAACTTTGTCTTTTCATGTTTTTTTTTTCTTTCTTACAATAACGTTCCCATAAACATTGCACATCATGATGCATCCCCAAGAATCAAATGGAGCGCCGTAACTGGTGGCGAATGCAACAAGCCCGAGAATAGGTAGATCCACAATAATGCTTCAACATACCAGACATCCCGCTTTACCAGCACAACCCATTCGCTAGCAGATCCAGGTTTGGAACAGGACACGATGTCGCCTACGCCCTGCCACGGCAAAAAGGCTAAGCCTAATAACTATTCTACACAAAGGTAGCCGCCTCGCAAAATCTGCCAACTTATCCATTTGATTACTAACAGGAGACTTCACATATCAGTGGCAAAGAAGAAGCATAAACCTAGTGTAAATAATTAACAATTCAGTTAGAGTATAAAACAGTAACAATTTTGGCAGAGTATCATTCAAGATGCATTGACTTACCTTTATGATCAGAATCACAATAAGAGGGAGGAAGCCAAGAGATCACAGCCATTACAAAAAAGGTTTTTCGTATAGACAGCCATTAGGTGATTCATGGATTACTTTTGTGTGGGAATTAATCTATCTTGTAATCATGGCCAGCAATAGGAATGAGTGCGGGGGACAACTTGTCTGTCAAGCACAGGTTCTTGAAGAGGGGGGGTTGTTTAAAGGGGAAGTTTTTGAATAGGGGAGTTTTTTTTTTAAAAAAAAAAAAGGGAAGAGCAGGAAAGAAAGGAATTTTAAAAATCACGTTTTTATAGTTCTCGTCGTGACGGGATTTTAATAACTTCGCGGAAAATCATTTGCTTTTTCTTTGTCTTCCCATTCCAAAGACATTCGACTTGGTCCTCTTCAACAGGGAAATCTTATTGTTGTAATGATTGGATGATGAAGGTAAACAAAAAGAGGTGACGAAGCAACTGACTGTGGTAGTAATGGGCTCTCTTGGAAATCATCCAAACAGAATCAACTGGCAGAGGTAAAAGAAAGGCACGAAGAGAAAGGAGTAGTATTGTATACTGTCTCTTTCTTCTTAGACACTCACCTTACCCAAGACTATAATACTAATGGTTTTCAGCTCATGTCGATGTAGAATCGATACCTATCAATTGACCAGGGACGGATCTCTTTTTTGACTGATACAACAAACTGGAAAAAAGGACGACGTTCTCTGAATGGAATGCAATAGGCTTTGGTTGAAAAGAAAAATAATGCTATCGCAAATACGGTGGACATCGAGGATGGATTGGGTGGTCAAGTGCGATGATGGTACACCCCATGATTGCAGCTGGGGATATATATGAATGTCAAATGAATCATTGGTCCAGCAAGATCAAAATATGGTGTCTTGTGGATAACAATAGTGGTAGATTGGTTTTATTGTAGATATAGTGTTATATTTAATCTTAATGTCAATAAAGTCTTGTTTTATCGTATGTTTGATGATCAATATAAATACGTTTATCAATGAAGGTGTTTCTATCATAAATGATTTATGTATCACGATGGATAACACCTATATACATGTTTTCTTTGGCCCGTGCAACTAGAATTAGCTGGACAGCTAAAATATCCAACCCCGGTGTTACCCCCAATTGGTGTTGTTACTTCTGCTGCTGTTGCTGTTGCTGTGTTCTTGTTGGAGATGTTGATGTTGGCAGTGGACTAAAAACACGAAAAAAAAGATGAAGATGAAGATGAAGATATTGAGGTTGAGGATGAGGATGAGGATGAGGCACACCTAGTTTGACAAAGTCAGACAATGGGGAGGAAACACTTTTGTTGGGCGGTTTGACTTCACATGCCGTGAGATCAAACTTGTTGATCCATGGTTTAACGAAAGCAACCCAACCAGGCTTCAATGTCTTTGTTGACTTTTCTTCCTTGGATGTCGTCAACCGTCCATTTGCCCTGTAAACCAAAAAAACACTTGACGGGATTTGAATTGTGCATGAATTTACTATTCCTGCTGTAATAACGGTTCCTGGGAGAAAACACCACCAAGGACGTCATCAAAATAATGATGTACAAAAGTATCTTTGCAAGAACTTTTATTACTTTTCAAAGACAAGGAAATCAATCGAGGGGCTCTGTCAAAAGGAGAAAAAGGTTTGGTAACCTGATAAGTCTACAATACCATCTATTTTTCATTAGATTCAATCACGTACAGGCGGAATAGAATACTGCCTGCAGTCAAATCAGTATCTTCTTTACTTGAGTTGGCTTCGTTCATATCCATTTTTGTTTTCCTTTTTATGCCTACTAACATGAGACGTTATTAATAAAGGAAGTGAAACTGATCTGCACCGTTTTGATCACAAAGTCAAGACGTGAGTTAGTCTACCTCTTCAATGCAAAAGGTATTCCCTTTATAATTTTCACTAATGATATCAATACTAGTGATTTTAATTCACTCTATATATAACTCGAATGTATTGCTTTGCAGCAGAAGGCCAAAGAGAGTATTTGCATTGGCGGGAGTGATACATACGGGTCTACTTTATTTCTCAATGTTCAAATCCCGCCTTCAAACTCAAAACAAGGATTTAATTTATCGTTGATTAGGCAAATTTTATCCCAAGAGTGTCTCTGTCAGCCCACTGGTTCAAAATATCTAAACATTGTTTTTTTTACTTGCTTTCTTCTTTCTTCCTCTCTCTCTCGTTACACAATGTCTTTACTCGAAAAGCTCTTGACTTGCTCAATGAACTGCAGCACCAACGACAACGATAATGACAACCTTGGCATAGAGTTAGGGCTAGGTGTGGGGGTGAACATAATAAGGTGGGCCATAATGGGTGGAGGTGAATTTGCATGGCTCTGGATTTGAATCTGCATAATCAGGGGTTGTTGGATAGGCCATGGAA
This sequence comes from Chlamydoabsidia padenii, assembly GCA_025330725.1. Classification (NCBI taxonomy): domain Eukaryota; kingdom Fungi; phylum Mucoromycota; class Mucoromycetes; order Mucorales; family Cunninghamellaceae; genus Chlamydoabsidia; species Chlamydoabsidia padenii. The sequence goes on along the minus strand of JAIWND010000002.1, from coordinate 1,584,069 downwards.
CCATATTAAGATGAAAAGACTCTGGTTTTTTTTTCAAACGTAAATTACTCCTCTCCTAGGCTACCCCTGGCAACGACACTTGGTTTGCTGGATTGGGAAATTCATGCAGAATCGGGATCTGAATTAAAACACCGCCTTCACCTGCATGAATCAAATCTCATTGTTGTGAAGAAGAAATGGAAAATTATGATGCAAAGCAAGTACAAAAGTTGATGAAGGTTCACTCCAATGATACACGAGCTCAAAAATTAAGTAGCCATTCAAGAACCAACTATTGCCGCCATGTCATGAAGAAAAAAAAAAGGAAGGATATCTGACGGAGATTGAACAAGGCATAAGAAACCAAGACGATCAGCACCATGTTTACATTGGGACCTTACATGAAAGTCAGCAATATCGACATCTTCTACACACATTCTACCACCAATCTCCATGGATTAAGAAGCAAAACTATGGCATGGAAAGATTCAACGCCAGGGCCTATGCATCTGCGGCAAAAGCATTAATACGAAACCTAGAGGATCTCAAGTTGAAACCTCGCCAAGTCAAACCAGTTGTGCTTTATTGGAATGCTGGCCAAGGTCATGGTTCAAGAATAAAAGGATACCAGCACCAAAGCACATCCAAATTACAATAATCTCTCAAAGAAAAGGCAACAGTTCATGAAACTAATGAATACCTTACATCAAAACTATGTTGTCTCTGTAACTCTCGGTTTGTTCACCCACGGCGTCGGGATAGCACCAAAATGAATTCAGGAATCGTGGTCTGTATCAACTCTGATTGCATTGGAAGGAAAAGCGGATTTGCTTCGCGGGACGGGATTTAAATGCAGCAATAAACAGCGATCAATATCGATTATCCCGCTTCTACACCATCAACAGCAACAGCACAAATTTTAGTCAAGTACTTAGTCGGTGGCAACAATTTGTGGAAAGAGAATATGGGCTACTACCTTCCGCGAGAAGGAGGTGTAATGTAGTGATGGTAAGTTGAATGAATCCCTCATATCCGTATTATCGCCAACTGAAATTGTCATTCGCCGACTAATTGTAGTAGGCGAGCGGGATGTGAAAATGAAAAATGGTTCCTCTTCGTACTTTTGTTTTCCCTTTTACAAATGACAGGTAAAAAGTCATCGCAAGCTTGAACATAATGACACAAGCATCTTGGAGCTTGAATTTTGCGGGAAAATATGATAGAAATATATCATAGTATCCACATGACCACTTTAATCAATAGCAACCATTAGCAATTGAGCTAGTAGTGCTCTTCCAAAATCCCGTGCGCATTTTCCGTGCGCCTAGCATTTCCCTTCTTTGCCAATGATCAACATTCCTTTCCTACAACCAACTACCTTTTTATTTATGACCCAACGCTTGCCATGTACTAATCCAAAATCTTGGGATGTGCAGAATTAGGGGCTATTTTCAATCCTGACCCTTATCCTCGGGATTTCAAACGCCGACTTTCATGCAAAAGTTGAAATTTGATATGTACTCCTTTTTCCTAATTGAGAATTTATGTGTTCTGTGCCATGTATCGCCATCAAGTCAAGTCAGTGCAGTATATAAATGTGGACCAACATGTGTTAAAAGAGAAACATTCGATAAAAAGACATGATTTATAGTTTAAAGGATGCGGGGAGAAGGAAGTGTTGAAACGGGAGCATACCAAACGTATTTCTCCTGCCTTTTCCTCCCTTTCCCTCTCAATTTTTATTTTATTGTTTTTGAGTGTTGTTGAAACTATTTTAAGGGCTATTGAGTTTGTTCTAGTATAAATCTATAATCTACATGTTGAAGAATAAAAAAAGCTATATATAGGGGGAAGGTGAATGATGAGAATGAAGGGGATGCAAGTAATGTGATGTAAAGTATGTAAATGCATGTAAAAGAAGAAGGGTAGACCATAATTAGGCAATGACAGAGAGAAGTTTAGACCCAAGACGTTTCCATAAAGGCCATTCCTTCTTGTCGGGATTCAAATCACCATCTACATTTGTATCAAATACATCCTTTTCGATCTTGAGTGTACCAGTTTCAAAGTCCATTTCATGATTCTTGACAAAAGAAGGCCGAGCAATCACCTTATGACCAACATACAGGACCACTGCTAAAATGAGACCGATATAGGAACCAATCACATTGCCTGCATTAATTTCGCCCATAAAGGAAGTGTAGCCCTGACCAAAGATGACAATCAGACCAATGACAATCACAAAGATATCACAAAAGGGAAAGAGAGGTGCAACATAGGGCAGATCGGCCAAAGATCTCCCTTGTGAGAGGTAGCCTTGACGGAATCGAATGTGTGTGATAGAGATGATGACCCAAGTGATTAAACCCGCCAAAGAAGTGAGACGAGTGAGCCAGTTGAATACCACACCAGATCCAAACAAGGAAGTCAAAAAGGCCAGACAACCCACCAGGCAGGACGCAAGGACAGCATAGATTGGAACACCCCATCGGTTGACACGAGTGAAGAATTTGGGAGCATAACCATCTTCGGCGAGACCCATCAAAGTACGGCTAGAGGAGTACACACCAGAATTACCAGCCGAAATCATGGTGATCAAGATAATGGCATTCATGATATCAGCAGCAGATTTGGCACCAGCTTTTTGGAACACCGTGGTAAAAGGACTGACCGAGATGTTGTTGGCACCATCAAGAAGAGTAGGATCCGTGTAAGGAATGATCAAGCCGATAATCAACATGGAGAAGATATAAAACATGATGATCCGCCAAAAGACTTGCTTGACAGCAGACGGTACAGTCTTGTGAGGATTTTCTGATTCACCAGCCGTGATGCCGACAATTTCCACACCGTTAAAGGAGAAGGCCGCGGTGATAAAGACATTGAATACACCAAGGAATCCGTTGGGGAAGGCACCACCTTCGAGATGGAAGTTTCGTGTACCAATATTGTCGCCACCTAAAGCACCAGTATCAACACAGAGACCAATGATAATGAAAGCAAGGATAGTAATGATCTTGACAAAACTTATCCAGTATCTATTGTAACAATCATAACAAGAGTGAGTATTCAACAGTAAAAAAAAAAAAAAAGAGAGAGAGGGTAATGATATAGACTTACTCGACTTCACCATAACCCTTGACAGCAAATACGTTGATGAGGACGAGAATGACCAGACAAATCACACTCCACACCACACTGTTGACGCTTTGCACCCAAAATTCCATGATAAGAGCTACACCAGTCAGTTCGACGGCGACACCCACAGCCCAGTTACACCAGTAGATCACAGACACACAGAAACCAAGAGAAGGGTCGGCGAATCGAGTGGCGAAATGACCAAAGCTACCACTGACAGGAATGTGAGCCGCCATTTCACCAAGACTCATCATCACACAAAACACCAAGATACCAACAATGCCATAACCAACAAGAGCACCACCAGGACCACCATTGGCAATAGCTTTACCAGAGGCCATAAATAGACCAGTACCTGATTTGGGAGAAAGATGAATGAAGGTAAGTTGATAAGTATGATCCATCAATCTTTTTTTTTTTTTTTTTTTTTCAACTTACCAATGGTTCCACCCAATGCAATCATTTGAATATGACGAGCCTTGAGACCGCGAGAGAGTTGATGAGGACGTTGATCGATGCTGTTGTCAGTGACAGATTCCAATGTTTGGATAGAAGTTGTTGTATAGTCTTCTTTTAAAGTTTTTTCGTTCGACATGTTGAGTAGATAATAGATTCAATAAAACAAAAACAATAGTAAAGAGAGAGAGAGGGAAGAAGAAGGTAGGAGAAGTGTGTGAATATGTGGGGGGAAGAGAATAAATACTTGTTAGACTTTGTGTTTGTGGCCAGGCGCCCGGATAGTTGTATAAATTTTTTTTAGGAAGAGATTTGTAAATAAAAGAGAAGAATGAGGTGCTTTTTTCAAAAAGTTACTAAAGTAGTACAAAGATAAAAAAAGTAAAGGTTGGTAATTACGGGGGAAGTGGAAAGGAAAGAAAAGAAAAGGAAAAAAGGATCGTTGGACCCCCTTTTATAAGTGGTGTGAAATTTTCAAATGCCGATATTTGACTTTTTTCTATTGGGTAAGATTTTGCACCAGTACGAGACATAAAGAAAGGAAATGACATGATATGTAGTCTGCAACTGAAACTGCAAATGACTGTGGGAATAAACTGTATGGTGTTTTCCCACATTAGCTCTAGTGAGATGCAACGATTAGGTTCACAAAGCTAATCTTGGTAAAAAAAAAAAAAAGAGATCAAAAAGTATATCGATGGTGTCAACCATCTTGATTCTGATTGGTCGATGGCAATTACTGGTTCAAGAAGTCCATCAGATTGAATGGAGCACAAGTGTCTCTTTATCGCGACCCAATCAGAACTGTGCCGGAGTACAAAGATAAAAAAGCAACCCAGACTTGACCAAAATTCATAAAGTTCCTATTCAGTTGGATCAAACTAGGTATTTGGAGATCAGGGTAACATTCATGATTTGTAATCAGCATGAAAAAAAAAAAAGCAGAAAAGGAATGTATACAAAAGAAGGGTGGTCAAATGCTTACCTTGCAAAAGTTTCCCAGATCGGCGCGGTATTGCACTTTTATGCTTGTTTTTTTTTTTTTTTTTTTTTTTTTACGATCTGATCATGCTACTGAAATTCCTTCCTGTATCACTGTGTGCACGTGAGAATTGAAATGTTATGACATCTTTATTTGTCTAGTTGCAAAGATCTTGCCTTGATGGTACATTATCAACTTTTTTTCTTCTTTGAGGATACTGTACAAAACAAAATTCATGCAATTTCAATGATGACTCAAGGAATCAAACAACTTTTATCATCAGATGGATGAATATGTTTTTTACTTGACATGGGATATAGTAATATCATGAGATCGTCGATACTGATCAATCCTTGGCAGTTGCCTCCCCAATTTGGGAAATTTCCTGCCCCTGGCAAGAGGCGGGATATGAAATTGATTTTGGGTGTACACTTGGGCATCTATAACTAACATGTCTCCAGTAATGTCATATTCCATGCTTTCGTATTGAAATGACATCTTGATTGTTATTACAAAAAAAAAAAAAAAAAAAAAAAAAGACAAACCACATTTCACCAAGATTTAACATGTCTCTCTTTTTTCATCAAGATTTTGACAGGAGCGGGATCTGAAAAAAGTGGCTGATTGTTTGCCTACTTGATTGGGCCCACTCTCTCTCTTTCTTTCTTCCCTTCCTTTTTTTTTTTATCGTCATTCAAATCATGTTGCCTTTAATACGCCAAGCTTTAAATCGATATCCACGCATTCAACGCTCATACATTCACTCCACTTCGACTCTTGCCACCGAAGCAGAAGGTAATGTAAAATACATTTTGGATTCCCCCCCCCCAAAAAAAAAAACTTACAATTACTTTATGGGCTTCTCTTTGATCTCTTAGGCAGCGCAACTATCCAACCTCGAAAACCCTCATCAGTACCTGCTGGTATCGCATTAAAAGGCATCAACTTTTTAAAGGACGGTAAAGATCCTGTTGCTTTAGAAGACACGGAATACCCCATGTGGCTTTGGGATCTCTTGGACGAAAAGAAACAGAAACAGAAAACCACCAAACCGACCAACCGCCAATTCCACCGCAAGAAGAACAGGGATGCCATCAAACTCTCCAACTTTATGAAGGACAAGAAGACCTAATGGATATTATTAGTTTATAGTATTATGTTTTTGTATGTAGATAGATTCAACTTTCCCCCACCCTTTTTTTTTTATGCCTTGATCATTCCCTTCTATTACACGCCCTAGTATAGTCATAGTTGGTATTAAACCCACACACCATGTATTGATATCAATCCCCCTCTTTATTAAAACAAACTTTTTACACAGTCAATAAAAACAAAACTTGTATTCATTAGGTAAAGAGCTTTATTGTATTATGCGGGTTAAAAAATAAATAATGGGCTATTCTAGTATCCTTGTGGATTAGTAAACCCAGATTGTCCATCTATTAATTAAAAAAGAATAAAATCACTAGTTTATCATAATCTGAGTGAGTATTATCACTTACATTTTAATGATCCAGACGGCGTGAATATATCGGCATTGGGTGTTTTGAATGGAGCATACTTGTCGCGGGCACCTGATAACTCGGTTTGCTGAATCCCTGTCATCTGTGGTTGTAATTGTTGCAAATAGGCTGGTGAGGACGATGGTGGTTGAGTCGGGCTTTGTGTAAATGTATTAGGATGAGGGACCGAGAATTGGACAGCTCCAGTCATCTGAGGACCGAGACTCTGGGATTGGACAGGTGAACCAAATGGATTATCTGGCGTGGATGCATTCCAATGTCGACCTGTTGTCTGAGGTTGTAATGTTTGAGCACCTGGATGCTGACCTGCAGCGGATGATAATCCAGTCGTATTCATCATCATCATCGAATTTGTTGGTTGTTGAGGAACATAACCGGTCGCTTGATACTGCTGTGAGTATCCGGTCATTTGTGGTGGTAATTGTTGTTCCTGTAGGTATCCAGTCATTTGTGGTTGTTGTTGATGTGGTGCTCCATTGTTAAATAGTATTAAACCACCATTGGATTGCTGGTAGCCTGTCATTAAAGGGAATTGCTGTAGTTGACTCTGCTGTAGTTGACTCTGCTGTAGTTGACTCTGCTGTAGTTGACTCTGCTGTAGTTGACTCTGCTGTAGTTGACTCTGCTGTAGTTGGATTTGTTGTTGCTGTTGCTGTTGTATTTGTTGTTGTTGCTGCATGATGAGTTGTTGCTGCTGTTCCAAAAGAGCTTGCTGGCGTTGTTGTTGTTGATGTTTTCGAAGTTCCTCTTGTTGTGACAATTGATTTAGCGATGGTCTGGTTATCCCATTAGGTGATGATGATGACGATGACGTTGATGTGCTTTGCCATGGAATTAGGCTCGGATCGATTGTCCTTGATATGCTTTGCTGATGTTGTGGAGACTGGATTTTAGGCTGCATTGACGTCGATTGCTGAGATACAGGTGCTGCTGGAGTTGGTGACAAAGTAGTCGTGTTAATGTTTTGCGTTGATGGTGCTGCGGTTTGAGGCTGCAAAAGAGGTGATGTTTTCGATTGACTGGAATCAGTTGTCGGGCGCAAAGCCCATGCATCATCACTGAATCCAATGAGATCATTGTTGTAACCAGGTCGCTGAGAAGGTTCGTTGTTCGATGAGGATGTTGGATCAGAACCCAGAAATTCCAACAGGTCAGGGTGTATTTCTTTTGGTGCTGACACAGAAGGCTGAGATCTAGATGATGATTCTATAAACAAGATTCAAGTAAGTGATATTATCTTTACCGTTTTTTTTTATTTACCATTATTAGTCGCCCCATCAGTCCAGGACTTTTGGAGCCGCCTTGCCATTTCTTCATCCGATTCAATTTGCTTTTTCCGTTCCAGATCATTTTGCTCCGAAGAGTCATTTTCATTATCCGACGGAGGTTCCACCTTACCAGAGTCAATATACCGTTCCATACGCTGCACGTGTTTTTCCTTCATGCCCAACATCTTCATCTGCTTGTGTGTCAATATAGTAAGGTCACTGTCATCCAAGTTATCGGCTTTGAATGCGGAGGAGTACACCAGAGCTTCTTGCATCGGGATACCAATTGTCAGGAACCAGTCAAACCAATCCCAGTTGGAGTTTGCCGTCTTTTTAATTCTTGTCGATCCATCATTGCTTCTGTTAGGGTTAGGTCGAGGAGGCATTTCAGGTGTCTTTTCCACATTATTATTGTTGTTGGTACTTTTCATGGTGCTTCCCACAGGTTGGTCGGTTCGTCGTTCCACCCACCGGATATCCTCGGCCGACATTTTTTCAAGAGGTACGTCGATTTTAACACCATTCGATTTATGCAGCCGGAGTTTACCATCGACATAGGCCAAGAATTGAGCTTCCACCTTGAAGGATCCACTTCGATCAGTCCAAGTACGTAGTCGATCAGGATCGGGTTCTAAATCACAAAAAAAAAAAAAAAAAATACATCTATTAATGACCATTCTTTTTCTGGATGAGTAACTTGACTTACTAGGTAAATTTGGACGAGCATTGGAATGACCAGTATTAGAATTGGGAGATGCCTATAACAATGATTATTAGATATGAGTATCAGTACCTGTCCAGTTGTTGTCGTCTTTTGTATATGTTACTTACCAAAGACCTTGGGTTTGATTCACGCCTTCTTCTATCTTCTTCTGCTTGTCGTTGTCTTGTCATTTCCGCCAACTGAGCCGCTTCTTGCACCTTTCTTCTTCTTTCCCGTTCTTCATCGTCACGCCGCGATTGATCCATTTTTCGTTGTTTCTCTATTTGATCCAATTGTTCGATTTGTTGTTGTTGTTGAAGCGCCTCTTGTTGTTTTCGCTTTTCCTGTTCTTGCAAATAGGCCTCCACTTCATCATGTGCCGCACTGTCCACCACTTCGTTATTATCATCAGCCGCTAGTGTAGCATTGTGGTCGTCGTCGTAAAATTGGACATATGAGCTTGGAATCACCCCTGAAGAGCCATCGATTGTTTCCACGCGCCACCAGCCGTCGTTCCGATTGTAATCCGTCACGAGAATTTGCTGATTTTCAGAGATAGATATTTCTTCCCCACCTACAGCATCAAATGTATACAAAGAGATGGCCCATTTCGGTTCGCTTGGAGTGCTTGAGATATCATGTGTTACCGGATTATCGTCAATAGGTGTTGCCGCCACTGGTTCCTGTTGAATGATACGAGTACCCGCCACCTCAGCCGCTTTGTGGGATTGGATGATCTTGCCCAGTATCGCCTTTGCTTCCGATTTCGATGTTGCCTGTAATTCTAGTTTTGTCGGATTGGGCGCATCAATATCAATGTAGATATTCTTGCCATCAATAAGATACTTGACCACATTTAGGATAGAGTATTGTTGTACCGGACTAGTCTTGTCAGTTTCGCTTCCATAACACAGTAGAGCATTGCCAATCATCAAGTTGCCTTTTCCCTTTTTCTTCTTCTTTTTGATTCTGTCATATTCGTGAACAGTCCAAGACTGAGCTTCATCTTCATTATTAGTGGCATTTGACAAGGTTGACTATAGACAAAAAGTGTTAGTAAGCTGAGTTTTGAAATGGGATGATTATTGTATTACCTGTCTGGTGTGCATTGTTGGTACTACAGAAGGTGATGAGTTTGAGTCCATGAGTGTGGGAGAAGATGTACCTGTGTCAGGATGTTGTTGATCTATATCTTGGACATAATTTGCAGGAGCTAAGCCAATATCACCATTATCCAGTTTAACGAGATACCAGTCGGGGTCATCGCGTTCGAGTAACCACATTGTCTGACCTTCACCAAAAGAGAGTTCTTCTTCTTGTTGTGCTTCGTAATCATATTCTGCTTGAACTCTGCCAATGGGAGCTACCTTTTTTTTTAACATTATACCAGAATAGGAGGTTAGTCAAGGAGGTTTACATTAACACAATTTGGTTTTACCTCTTCCAAGTAAGTTGCCGGTACTAGACCAATGGTAACAGGTTCATCAGTTGAGACTTGTTTAAGTTCAGCTTTCCACCAGTCTTCGTCTTCTTTGCCGATTACATAAAGTGTATCGTTTTCTTTTATGTTGATTTCGTCGGTTGTTCTGGCTTCATAGTCATATAAGACTCGACACACTTGCAAGTATTTCATGGTGATAAGGTAATTCCAAAGTCAAGTGATAAGGCTTAACTATTTGTTGATTAAGGACAACAATGACGATTAAGAGCCAAAAATAAAGAGTAAAAAATCAAAAGAAACCAACCGATGGATGTTGGGAAGTTAAAACGAAAGAGAAGGGATTTTTTTTTTTAAAATTTATCGTGCGACATGGGGGCGGAAATGCGTCAAAAAACGAAAATTTCAAACGGCGCTTCCGGGAGATCCTTATTAAAAAAAACCAAGTACTTTATCATATATAACAAGCAAACAATATGTTCTTTATTAAAAGTATAAAGGGTATCAATGTCATGTCAATCATAAGAGATAACATAATAAAAGTAAATTATATCTATTCTACACTAAGAGTCCCTCCAACGAGGAGCGATCGAAATCCAATAGTGCTTGTGTATCAGGCTACATAAAGAATGATTAAAACTTTGTCCGTCATCCTGTTAGTTTATCATACCTTTAATTGACCTTGACATACATAACATAGTAGTTGATACATAGCTTTGGTCTTTTTACATATTGTTTGACTACTAGCATCATCTATTTAAAATCGAGTGAGTGATTCGGTTTACATCATGATGATGATGATTTCCCTTACCTTGATTATCACAGTGATTTAACCACAGAGTTACCAGAGCTCGTAAAATGACACCGCCATATGCAGGAATCCTAAACGACAAATCAATGATTAACTAGCACAATGACGCCTTTGCGCTTTTCTTTTTGATGCTTACCTTGGCGATGTTTTTTGAATGACATGCTTGAGAGTGTCCAAAGCTATTTGATTTACATCCTTATTAGCGTTGCATAATCCATTAGATATACCAAAAATAACCAACTATATGAGTTTTATTAAAAGAAGAAGAGTGATGAGTATCATACAGGGTCAGATTCCATTCATTGATATTACCTTTAGGTATCGCACTAGTAGAGTACCTAATTCCAATGCCAAGGTGTCAATAGCTTTTAATAGAACAAGCAAAAATGGGGACTTGTCTCCAGCATAGGTCAATCCAGGTACCACACCATCAGTCATCATTCTTTCATAGAGTCTATATCGTTCCTTGGATCCAGCTGGCTTTGATTTGCCTATTACATCCGTCAAACACGAATAGGCCGCGTTCAATAATGACAAGTCTCGAGTATCTGACAAATAGTTAAGACACTTGAAGAGCGCCTAAATGTCAATCATTGAAATAAATAAAAAAGAAGAGTGGGTGAGTTTAACAAACTAGGTTGGTAGTATATAACTTACATCAATAAATACATTGTCCAATCCAAATCTGGTGATTACTTCAATATCCAAAGAGCTGATCATGCTGTGCACCATAATGACAGCACGAGTTTTATATCCTACGTCAAAGTCATCCAAAACCCGAAGTACAAGTGGTGTAAGTTTTGGTAAGACAGTCTCCAGTTCGTTGGCCTAGAGAAAAAGTTAGTAGCAGCAACCCGTCTCATGTTCCTAAAACTTACTGAGCAAGTGTCTACAATCCACTCCATAACACCAACCGTATCGAATCCATCTTTTACAGTCTTCCATTTATGTTCCAGCAAGTCGTTATCGATGTTGTTGTGGGTTTGTTTCCGCTGGGCCTGTCGTCGTTGAAGTAAAAGATCTTGATTGTAGCCCGGGAAAGTCGGTTTTATGAATCGAGTAAAGATGTCGTCCATGTGTTCTGTTGCCAAATGTTTAGACAAATCAGAGTTGTCTATTTTATGGTGACAATACTGAATCGTGTAGTATTCCACAAAGTCTTCTTGCTGTCCCATTTGTATTTGTCGAAAGATTGGAAGAGGAAAGAGAAAGAAAGAGAGAAATGACACCGATCATGATTTATATAATGGGGAAATCAGGACCATTCAAATTTCAAATCCCGATCAACGAGGCATCCGTCATGGAGTGGCTTTTTAAAGCGGCAACTCTCAATCCACTATTTTCTTTCGCCTCTTTCTTTCTTCTTTTCCATTCCTCTACTTGCCCTTGATTACTCGACCTTTATTAGTTTGAAGCAATCGAGCAAGGCTCTTACTCTTATTTATACATTCTTTTATATTTATATATATATTTATATATCTTTTTAAAAGAAACTTAATTTTACACATCTTTTTGTATACAACAGAAAACCAGTCGATCCTTAATTTTAACGCACACGACATCCACCGACACGCCACTCAGCTCACACCGCAGACAGCAAAGGAAAACTTACCATGGATGAAAATTACAACTTTACGGAAACTGGTAGGGTATCATTCAATATCACTATATCCCCCACTCTTACACACCATTGTGCTGTTGCTTTATAGAATACTTTTTGCCAGAAGGTGAAGCAATCTATGAAGAAGAACCTATAACGTAAAAAACATAAACAACAATAATAACAGGGAACTACAGGGAATGACTATTAATCTAAATCATACCTTCTTTTTATATTATCCCTTGTAGGCAAGAAGACTGTTGGTCTGTCATCTCTTCCTTCTTTGATGAAAAAGGTTTAGTGCGGCAACAACTGGATTCCTTTGACGAATTTGTACAAAATACAATGCAAGAACTTGTTGACGAAAACTCTAACTTGGTCTTACAACATGTTGGTGGTGATGGTGATGTGACAGTAAGTATATATATATATATATATACATATACATATTCTTGGTAAGACTATAAAAATGTCATCTTCTTTTTAATAGAAACGATACATTATTGAATTTGGACAAATTTATCTATCGAAACCAACAATGACCGAAGCTGATGGTAGTACTCAACCCATGTTCCCTCAAGAAGCTCGTATTCGAAACTTGACGTAAGCATTTGCCCTCCCGCCCCAGTACTGCTCTGGTATATTGACTCTTGACTCTTTACTTTAATCATATTTTATAGATATGCTTCTCCATTGTATGTTGATATGAAGAAACGTACTCAAATTGCCATTCCTCTTGATCCAAACAATCCTATTAGAAATCCAAATGATCAGTTTGTTGACGAAGATGGTCCTGATGGTGCTCCATGGATCAAGGTCTTTATTGGCAAGGTAAAACTAAAAAAAGGAAAGGAATTGGTGGAGAGGTCAAATTTACTAACGTTAATTGCTTTTTGAAACCAACATAGGTCCCGATTATGCTAAGATCAACTTACTGTATTTTACACGACATGCCAGAAAGCGAAATGCACGAACTCAACGAATGCTCCTTTGATATGGGTGGTTACTTTGTCATCAATGGGTCCGAAAAAGTACTGATCGCTCAAGAACGCATGGCCACTAACACTGTCTATGTCTTCTCCAAAGCACCTCCTTCCAACATTCAATATACGGCAGAAATTCGATCTCAAGCTGAAAAGGGGTCCAAGAACGCATCTCCTCTGTCTATTAAAATGATGCGATCTTCTGCCGAACGTGGATCTAATGGTCGATGCATTCGGGCTACTCTACCTTATATCCGGTCTGATGTACCGATTGTCGTGGTCTTCCGTGCTTTGGGCCAAGTCTCTGATCGGGATGTTTTGGAACACATTTGCTACGATCGTGGTGATTACGAAATGCTGGAACTACTGAAACCCTCCATTGAAGAAGCCTTTGTGATTCAAGATCAAGATGTGGCATTGGATTATATCGGCAAAAGAGGTACTACGGTGGGCGCTACCCGGGAACGACGTGTCAAGTATGCTTCGGAAATCTTGCAAAAGGAACTTTTACCTCATGTTGGCACTGCATATCGAACGGAAACTCGTAAATCATACTTCTTTGGTTACATGATTCATCGATTATTATTGGCTGCTCTCGAAAGACGGGAATTGGACGATCGTGATCACTATGGCAAGAAGCGTATGGATTTAGCTGGTCCCTTAATGGCAGGTCTATTCCGATTGCTATTCAGGAAACTTACAAAAGATGTAGCTAGATATCTGCAAAAGGTAAAGAAAAAAGAAAAGAGAAAAGGATGGAAAAGTGATAATTGGTGCTAATATTACCCCCCCTCTCTCTCTCTTTCTCTATCCTACTTTAGTGTATAGAATCAAGCCGGGAATTCAACCTCACTCTAGCTGTTAAATCAAACACTATCACCAATGGTCTCAAATACTCTTTGGCTACTGGGAATTGGGGTGACCAAAAGAAGGCTATGCAAGCACGGGCTGGTGTCTCTCAAGTACTCAATCGCTACACGTTTGCTTCCACATTGTCGCATTTACGTCGTTGTAATACGCCTATCGGTCGTGATGGAAAAATCGCCAAACCTCGTCAACTACACAACACACATTGGGGTCTCGTATGTCCAGCAGAAACTCCTGAAGGTCAAGCATGTGGTCTCGTCAAGAATTTGGCTCTCATGTCCTACATCTCTGTTGGGTCCTCTGCAAAACCTGTCGTCATGTTTTTGGAAGAATGGGCAATGGAAAACTTGGAAGAATTGAATCCTCGGTCCATCGCTGATGCTACAAAAGTCTTTGTCAATGGTGTCTGGATTGGTGTCCATCGTGATCCTGGTGAATTGGTCAACGCCCTCAAGCAAATGCGTAGATCTGTAGATATCTCTCCTGAAGTCAGTATCGTCCGGGACATTCGTGAAAAGGAACTACGTATGTATACCGATGCTGGCCGGTGCTGTAGACCTCTCTTTTTGGTGGAAAATCAACAATTGCGTATGACCCGCGAAGCTTTGGAACGCTTACAAGACACTGAAGATGATTATCGATGGCAAAACCTAGTATCCGATGGTATTGTGGAATATGTGGACGCTGATGAAGAAGAAACGGCGATGATCTGTATGACCCCTGAAGATCTCAACGAATCACACATGGCTGCTCAATATGGTGCTCCTCTCCAACAAGCCCGTGACTTGGCAAGTCGTGTCAAGAGTCAGACCGGAAACTACTCTCATACCTGGACTCACTGTGAAATTCATCCTAGTATGATCCTGGGTATCTGTGCAAGTATCATTCCCTTCCCGGATCACAATCAGGTAAAAATAATCAAAGTATAATTAGAACGCATCATGAATGATACTGACTTTTTTTTATATATTTTATGTCACTAGTCACCTCGTAACACATATCAATCAGCGATGGGTAAACAAGCTATGGGTGTATACCTTACCAACTTCCAAACCCGTATGGACACTTTGGCCAACATCTTGTACTATCCTCAAAAACCACTGACAACAACCCGATCCATGGAATTTTTACGATTCCGTGAACTCCCTGCTGGTCAAAATGCTATTGTTGCTATTCTCTGTTATTCTGGCTACAATCAAGAAGATTCGGTGATCATGAACCAAAGCAGCATAGATCGTGGTCTCTTCCGAAGTCTCTTTTTGCGAACATATATGGATGCGGAAAAGAAGGCGGGTATGATGTTTATGGAAGAATTTGAAAAACCAACTCGAGACAACACCTTACGACTGAAACACGGTACATATGAAAAACTGGAAGACGATGGCTTGATTGCTCCTGGCACACGTGTATCTGGTGATGACATTATTATCGGTAAAACAGCACCCATCCCACAAGAATCCGAAGAACTAGGTCAACGAACACAATCACACAACAAACGGGATGCATCCACACCTCTCCGAAGTACCGAAACTGGTATTGTAGATCAAGTAATGTTGACGACGAATCAAGATGGTCTCAAATTTGTTAAAGTCCGGGTACGATCCACACGGGTGCCTCAAATGGGTGACAAGTTTGCATCTCGTCACGGGCAAAAAGGAACCATTGGTATCACTTATCGACAAGAAGACTTCCCATTCACGGCTGAAGGCATCACACCAGATTTGATCATCAATCCTCACGCCATTCCTTCTCGTATGACTATTGGGCACATGATCGAATGTTTACTTGGCAAAGTATCGACACTAACCGGGAACGAAGGGGATGCCACGCCATTCACTGATGTCACTGTCGAAGCCATCTCTCAAGCATTGGCAGCACAAGGATATCAATCTCGTGGATTTGAAGTCATGTATAATGGATTTACTGGTCGGAAACTCAATGCACAAATCTTCTTGGGGCCTACTTACTATCAACGTTTGAAGCATATGGTGGACGACAAGATTCACAGTCGTGCTCGTGGTCCTGTACAGATCTTGACAAGACAACCTGTGGAAGGTCGTTCTCGGGATGGTGGTTTACGGTTTGGTGAAATGGAACGTGATTGGTAAAGCATATAAAACAAGGAAAAGGAAATTCGCACGAATACTAACTATCCTCTGTCTTTTTTTTTTGTTTGTTTTGGTGGTGGGTATGAATAATAGTATGATTAGTCATGGTGTAGCTCAATTCTTGAAAGAACGTCTATTTGATGCCTCGGATGCCTACCGTGTCCATGTGTGTGATATCTGTGGTTTGATGGCCATTGCTAATCTCAAGAAAAGCAACTTTGAATGTCGCTCCTGCCGAAACAAAACTAGAATATCTCAAGTCCATATTCCATACGCTTGTAAACTGTTATTCCAAGAATTGATGGCTATGAATATTGCACCTAGAATGTTTGTGGATGCTGATGGCTACTAATCAAAACGGCAGGGTATCAAGGAAAACTTTATATTATTCTTTATCTTCCCTTTCTTTCCTTTTTTCTTTTTTTAAAATACAAGTAGGATATATATATGTTTTGTGTACAGAAACTCAATAAAAATGAAAACATATGCTATTTTACATGGGATTTGGTTAAATTTGTGTAGTGATGTATATTGATGTTATGTAAAACATCAGTCTTTGGTTAACAAGTTCCCTACTTGATATTTATACTTGGCCAGCTTGGATAAATTCAAATTCCGCTTTGGTCGTCTTTACTCGCTCAAAATTTGTAAATGCTCGTACTCACTTGCTCAATGGTTATGCACATTGGAAGCCCCATTGTCATGGCAAAATTTACAAGGGGCTTCGAAAGCAAACTTCTACTATTTCTTCATGATGCATACAAGATGAATCTCCATACATTTTTGTGAATTTAAGAGAAAGCACTGGGTCGTCGAAAAAGGCGGAGTTATATTTAAAACCCGAAACCACATGCATGAATGAAGGATCCCAGTACTGTTTGAAATAAAAAAGTAGGCAAACGGCGTACCCATTTAACCCCTCCCCCCCTGTTATCCCATATAATCAATGCTACACAAATTATGCATCGTATTTGTAAAGCCCGATTTTATCAAATTTATTTAAAAAGTGTAAAAAGACATGATACAGTAATAGCTAAACTAGTGATCCAGGTATGAATAGGTTATCATATTAAACTAAAGCTTGGCTTCCAAGAATTCGGCACGTTTAGTAGACTTGGCCTTATTATAATCTTCTTGGGTGATATAGCGGGCCTCGGTCGCAGGGTTGTAGCTAGTCAAAGGTTGAGTTGCCTTGTCGCTGGCCTTCTTGTAAATGGACACAACAACAGCACCACCCAAACCAACCTATTCCAATCACAATACACACATGCATAGGTAAAAAAGGAGACAATTTGAGTATCATCTCCCTTCTTTTTTTTTTTTTTTCCTTCACGCAATTAAGATGATACTTACATTATGTTGAAGAGCATACTTTACATTAGGCACTTGTCGATCACCAGCCCAGTTACGCAATTGCCATACAAGTTCTATCAAATACGATCAGATTAAGAGGATGAGTAAGATTATTTTCAACAACCCTTTTCCAATCATTTTCTTACCACTGCATTGAGCTAAACCAGTAGCGCCAAGAGGATGGCCTTTAGAGATCAAACCACCTGAAGGATTCACCACATATTTCCCACCATAAGTGTTATCACCAGAATCAATCAAAGTGTGGGCTTTTCCAGGGGCAGTCAATCCAAGAGCATCGTAGGTTAGTAACTTTTTTTTTTTTTTTTTAGAGGGAAGAGAGAGAGAGGATGAGTTGGATGATGTATATCTATTTGTGTGCAACCAAATCGTACTTACTTCGTTAGCAGAAAAGCAATCGTGAAGTTCCACCACTTGGACATCATTTGCAGTAATACCAGCTTTCTTGTAAGCTATTTCAGCAGCCCGTCGAGACATGTCCACACCAGCCCATTCGATCGAATCAGTAGTTAACATTTTGGGAGAATCCGTAGCCATCACCTGAGCAGCAATTTCTACAGCTTGATCCCATAATCCATGTTGCTTGACAAATGCTTCACTGGCAACAATAGCACATCCAGCACCGTCAGAAGTAGGGCAGCATTGAAGTTTAGTCAAAGGACCATAAACCTTGGGTGATTGTTCGATTTGTTCAAGGGTATAAATATCACGGAATTGAGAGTAAGGGTTTCGGGCACTATGTAGAACAAGTCGTTAGTTGAATCATTATAAAGACGGTGTTATCATTTACCTGTGGCGATGGTTTTTTTCGGCAATCTGGGCCAGATGACGAGGAGTGGCACCATATTTTTCAATGTAACCAATACCAGCATTACCAAAGATTTGAGCAGCAGGAGGTGCCTTGGGATCAAACCCAACTTCACCAGCCATAATCATATTGACATGATCTATACGTTTTTTCCCACACACACCAAAGAATACATGATGAGTAAGCCCTTCACCTTTTCCACTTTTTTTTTTTTTTTTTTTTTTTTTTTTTTTTTTTTTTTTTTTTGTTAGTGTGTATATATACTTTACCTAAAGGATTGGTACGATCGGAGAAGGCAGAGGAAAGGGAGCCCCGTGCCATACGTTCGAATCCGAGAGCCATAGCACATTCCACGGAGCCAGAAGCGACAGCATTACGAGCTTGAAGTAAAGCAGTAGAGCCAGTAGAGCAGTTGTTGTTGACATTGATAATAGGAATTTGAGTCATCCCAAGCTGATACAATACGCGTTGACCTGCAGTGGAATCACCATAAACCTATATAATCAATTAAAAAGTGAGTGAGTAAAGATTATACAAAAAAAAAAGTGGGTGACTAGGGTACAACTTACATATCCACAGGCAGCGAATTCTACCTTGTCGTAAGAAAGATTGGCATCGTTTAAAGCCTTTACAGCAGCTTCAAGAGCGAATTCTATATGAAGGATAAAGTGTCAAGTCAGTATAAAGCAGGCAAATGTGTCACCGTCCATTACTTGCCTGGATAATCGATTTCACCACGGGGTTTGATGAAGCGGCTCATACCGACACCTACGACATATACTTTGTTAGACATGATATTTAGTTATTATAATTTGGTTGGGGAGGGAATTAAAAAAGATGGAGAAGAAAAAGAAGAAGAGGAATATAAAGAAAGAAGGGGGTAAATAAATTTTCCACGGATTGACACTAAAAAGTGGGGAAACCTTTTTCCAGCTCCGCCCACCGTTAAGGTTTTTCACATGGACACCTTTTTATTGTAATGCCTATTCAACCCAAAGTAGTAATTGATCCATTCAATAGTGTGATAACAAACATATGTAAAAGCGTTTATTAGATTAATAATATTGTTTTTTTTTAAAAAAAAAGTAGTAAGTCAGGTGTAATATAGTAAAAGGAATTATATGTGAGGTAGACTAAAAAGACAGATGTTGACATTAAGGGGTAGGTGTTGTATACTATTATTCTACCAAGTAACTAGCCATCAAGCAATTCATCCAATTTTTCGTATAAAAGTTGACAACGAATATGAAGCAGCATACATGCTGATTCACAAGAGACATCAGAATAGTTCATTGAGGATCCACCATTCGACCCAGACTTGCCACCAGATAGACCACTACTAGGACCAGAGTGATGATGATGGAATTGATCGACTCGGCGCAACCATTCCCGTGCCTCCTTGATTTTCTTTGCTTGTGGTGATTTTGTTGTTGTGTGTTGTTCAGCTGATGATTGTTGCCCTGTCGATTCCGGCAAGCATTTGAGTAGCGCCATTTCATACATTGCATATGACCCAGCCCACGAGATGGTCTTCATTACTGATGATTGAGCATTGTCCTTGTTGTCACCAGTATCAGTCGAGATTGATTCATTGTGTTGATGTTCCAAAAGGCAAGTCTTCTCCAAAGTGATCACCCGCCTAAAACAGGTTTCTGCATCTCCCACATTACCAAGTTCACGCTGAACCACCCCGACAAGTAGCTGTAGTCGACCTAGTTCAGAGCATGAAGGTAATGTCGTATCACTAATGTTATCGGTGGTGAGAATCCTATCGATAGCTTGTTGTAGACCTTGTTTCATTTGTTGTAGCATACTTGGTGAGACATAGTAAATACCGTTCCAAAGATAAATCAGTTCCCATAGTGGATTCACCAGTACCACCTGTTGCAGTAATTGACCATCCATTGCACCTTTACGCTGTCTCCAGTCATCATCAATGCCACCTTGATTGGTCGTGTTTTTGATAGTGCCAGCATTGTTTTCCGCAGCGATTTTTGCTGCTTGTCGAATCCATTGTAAGATGGTGCGCTCGGCAAACTGTTCATTGGCTAAAAGTCGTGTCCCTGATTTTCGTCGTCTTCCAAGTAAACGGGGGATCTGGATAAAATCAATCGCCGCCTTGTCATATTCTTCGTCACCATAAAGGCAACAAGTGGCAATATAATGATAAAACGCCCGTGACCAGTTGTTCATACTTTCCAGCCTAAAAAATGTTTCAGACGCTTGGAAATAGTCTCCTAGGAAGATTTGACCCCTAAGAATTAAAAAAAAAAAAAAAAAAAAAAAAAAAAAAAAAAATAGGAGGGAAAGAAGGAGATTAGTGAGTATAATGTGCATTGACTATGATATCATCCAACTCACCACCCCATTTCGTAAACAGAGAGAGCACTAATTTGCAAAGCCAATTCGGATACCATGGATTGAGGTTGAGGAGGAAAAGAGGTAGTCATTGTCATTAAGAGAGAGTGTCTTTGCTTGCTGTTTGAAGTCGAGTCCCCTAGTGTTGATGCCGGCATACATATACTATCCCGTCGTCGACAATCACGCAAGACCTGCACGCTTTTGTCGAGACAGCCTTCCATTCGATAAAGTTTACCTTCCAACAATTTCCAAATCTTGCCATGAGGGTATTTGATCTTGACCGCATTGACGATTTCACGAGCTGTGGCAGGTGTCAATGAGGAAGGAAGGAGCTTGGGGTGAATAAAGGAGGAGAGGTTGGTGTAATAGGCCAATAACGCTAATGCACTAAGTGAGGAGTACATAGCATCTTGACTATGGTAGGATTGTTGTAAAAGTCGAAGAGCAAATGGTCGAGATGAGTGAAATCCAAGCGTATTAAGTAATTTGTTCACTACAAATATCAAAAGCATTGTTAGATATAAAGTTTCATCATGTACAACAAAGTCACTTACACTTTGGTGGCAGCAATGAGAAGATCAGACTTAAAAGCCCAATACCAAAGAAGACACCACTTTGGATCATAGACGCAGAGGCAGCAGCAGCGTTGTTTGCACCCGAGAATGTATCGCCACCATCAATATCACCATCATCATTACTATTGTTGTTGATATTTTCGTTGCCACTTCCGCTACTGTCACCGCCACCATGTTGCTTGCGGCGACAAGATCGTTTTCGTTTTCGACGCTGGTCAGTGTAATTTGCATAATCGTTTGGCTTTTTTCCGGTCACCACTTCAAATAGTTGTTCGTATTTCTTGTATGTTTTCCGCAACTTGTAAACAGCACGCATATAGTCCACCCAATGATTGCTGAGGAATTTCAAAGTGGCCGACATGAGCATACAATTGGTTTCCAATACTTCAAAAGGCATCGCAGGTGATAGGTAAGATATTGACGAGGCCCTGGTTGATGTTGATGCTGTGTCCCTATCTTTACTGGTGGTTTTCGTCGATTTCATGGTGCTTGATAATGGTGAAGGTGAAGTGGAAGGTATAATACATTCTTCACCTGATGATGAAGAAGAAGAAGAAGTAAAAGATGATGACGATGATGATGAGAGTGATGATAGAGTTGGTGAAGTATCAGAAGCACCACTGAGTCGAGGCTGATTAGTGTTTGTAGACGTTGAGTAAGAAGAGGAAGTTCTAGAGTACCAGTCCATTGCATAAGCAGTTGCAGTTGCAGCAAATCCGGCAGGTGATCGAGTTGGTGGTGGTACAGATGTTGTTGATTTAGCATGATGATGACAATGGTGATGATTAGATTGCTGTTGATAACGCTGATGTTGATAATAATACTGATATGAAGAAGGAAATCGTCGTCGAGTTCGTTTTACAAGTTGGTGACATAAGGCTTCAGCATTGGTGAGTCGTTCCTGAGCAGCTTGAATATGTGTTACTTCAAAACTGACCATGGCTTCCACATAGGATAATAATGCATAACCAAGAGCATGGAAGGGTGAAACCGAGGCATACTGGGCAAATATAGCATACGCAATATCATAATAATCATCAAAAAAAGCATCCTAAATGATAAAATGATAAAAACATAAAAATAAAAATAAAAAGAGTGAGTGAATATCAGGTTGTTTTATCTTTGCATAAAGCAAAGGTCATTTACTGTTAACTAACTTACCATTCCTTGTTGCGCATGGTTCATCCAGTCAAGCACTTGTTCGGGATCAGGATAGTCGTCCAGAGATGACAGTGATGCTGCGCTTGATGATGATGACGAAGAGAACAACAGGTTGGCAGTGTTGGAGGAGGCATATTTCAAGGTTGAAGATGTAATCCTTGTCAAAGTAGAGATGGGATGTCGGAATATCATTTGGTATGTAAAAAGTTTGGTATATTAAAGGTCAACTGATCAAGACCTTATTCCCTTCAATTAATACAACAAGTAAAAGATGTAAAGAAGAAGAAGAAGTGGAGTAAACGAGGGAATGTTGGGAAGAAAGAGTGAAATAAAAAAACGAGGGGCGGCCTCAAAGTAGAAATACAATTCAAACGCCGCTTCAATTCACCCCTTTTCTTCATGACTGATCGATTCCCTCCATTGAGAGACCAAACCCAAAGATAACATACTGTCACGTTGATTTGTCGTTTGTGTGACATATTTAAACAAAATCAAACGACGGAAAACAGTGTTTAAAAGACAATCGATAGTTTTCCATTTCAGCAACTACATAATGAATCCAATGTATCACTTTATGATCATTAACCCTTAAAGCTGTGGCGGAACTTTATTTATGCGCACAATAAGGATAACCCATATTTTGGACTTTATTAAAAAATGTAATAAGATTTAACCTGGTAAAGCAAAAACAAGAGATTTATTTAATACTACCAATGTTAACTATATGTTTTAATACAACTATTGACTATTTCCTAGAAGACATCCATTTCCGGGTCCAAATTGTCTTGCTAGGCTGTTGTTGTGGTTGCTGCATTGTTGGTGTTAAAGTTTTAGTAGTGATGTTATCCACCATGGTGGTGATAATTGCTGATCTTGACTGAGCACACGACAGGGATAAGGGTTGGTTAAGCTGTGGTACTTTGTGTGGATCATCGTCGCTTTTAATCCAGGAAAAGAGTCGACTTGATCTTTTCATCGTGGTCCTGTCCTTTTAAATAAAAAGCAAAAGTATCTGATTTAATACACGAATCCCATAAAAGTGATTTTACTACATACCTGGCAAAGACAGTGATCAGATCCGATCAGTGAATTCTTAGGAAATGGTCCGCATTGTCGTGGTTGCTTGTTACTGGTATCATTATAGGTATATTGTTGTTTTTGACCATAAGAAAATCGGCGAAGCCCACCAACAAAAGCATGCTTCATATTGGATGTCATAGGTTGGATATGCAGTGAGTAGGTGGATGTGCTTGATCGGAGAGTTTTCTTCTTCTGATTAGGATACATTAAACAATGGCCTGCATTGTTGTTCCGGGCGCCTCGAGTAGGATAAGTAGTCGTCATTGTCGGTAAAAGATCTTTGGTGATAGAATCACCATCTAATTTACCACAGTAATATTGCTGGAAATCAAGAGATCCATAAGGGGTGGAGATGGGTGTATTCGTCTTGTTTAATTTGGTCTGTATGGCATGTCTATCGGTGGCGATCATAGAAGAGGCGACAGAAGAAGATGCCGATGATGATGTTGAGAATGATAAGGTTGATGATGATGATGATGACAATCGTTTTTTAGAGCGATATTTCGTTTGTCGAGGTTGGGGTGTGGATAATCGTCTCCATTGATTGATATTATCATCAAGTGTACCGGTTGAAGAGTTGGCTGGTAATGAAGTGATACCACCAACAATGTCATTGGTAGTTATGTTTTTGCTGGGTCGAATGGTGCTTTTGCTGCTACTTCCGTTGCTTGTCCGCCGAGATGGATCACTTCCCAGAAGCATCATACTGGATGAGGAGGATCGCAGATTGGACAATGATGATTTTCGGCGTCCCTGTTTAAGTCCATTATTGTTAGCAAAAGTGTTGTTGTTGCCATTGGATGATTCTCGGAGTAAAGTAGTCCAAGATCTTGATGCCAGGTAATCTTGAGTGCACACCTCCTTGAGCTTGTGGTCAGCACCTATTCGCATTGCATGTTGATGATTGCTTTTGATTTTACCGATCATGTTAAGTGATGATTGACTAGATGAAGTTGACATGAGATCCATCGATCCAGATCGCAGTTGTAATTGTTTTGCTGAAGAGGAAGGGTTGTCGGTGTTGATTTCCTTGGGTTTGATGTACATTTCGGAGTGGATCCGTGACTTGAGTTGTTCTCTATGTTTAGTTCGAGGCATAAAATCAGCAGAGTGACGTTTGGTGAGTATAGTTGTTGTCATCTTTTTGGATATTGTCGTTGATGGAATAGGCGGTGGATGAAGTGACTGTCGGGATTGCGATGAGGAAGAGAAGGAGGTTGATAGGTGATCACCTTCATCGTCATCATTATCATCATCATCATTAAAAGACGCTAATTGGAAGGTGAGAGATTTGGATCGTCTTATAGAATCGGCGTATTGATTTGAAGAGGTGTCGTCAATTGTTGATTGTTGTGATTTCCCTACTCGAGGTGAAGATGGTGCATACTGATGATAAATCCAAGAGGTCGATGCAGAGTTTGAGGAGGAGGATCCCGCCATGCTTCCCCGGTAAATGTCGAGAAGATTTGTGACAGACCTGGAAGTTCTAAGCTTTGCTGGTTTGGCGATTCCGTGTAGTGATGACCCAATAGAGGCACTTGTTGATTGTGGCTGTGATTTGGCAATAGATATAGCCTGTGACAATTTGGTGATCCAGAGCCGCTTTTCCCGTTGACAAGTCGTCGTAAAAACAAAGCAATGTTTCTTGCATCGCACCACAAAGGCATTTTCACGTTGATCTAGTAATGATATATTGTATGTTAGTCTAAAATGTATCTTCATGTTTATGTTATGTCATTCATCTCCTATTTAAGTTTACCTTTAATGTCCTGTAAATCCTCTAGATCTGTCAGTCGTAAAGGAAACCAGTGTTTAGGGGTATAGCAGGTGACCTTTTTGGGCCGGACCATGATGACATGAGTGGAGAAGATGAAGCAGCCCAAGTATTTTGACCGAGATGAAGATGCCGCTGTTGTTTGTCCCAATGAAGAATAGGTTACATCTATAACACCAGCCATGACGAGATTCCCAAGTGAATGTAAGGAGTCTTTGTTCAGTCTTCCATCAGAAGAAGATAAATCCAAGCGATCAATAAAGAGCCGAGTCCTTTTAATAGTATCCCGATGATATTTGCGTCGATCAATGCCAGCCACCACTGCCTGCATCATTCCCAAAGCACAATCCAACCTTCTATATTCGGCAGTGTCATGAGGGGTGTAATGTCGTAAGATTTCCTTGAGTAAGAGCTGATACCGGCATACACGTTGGACAGGCTACAATAAATAGATTTCATATGTATAATACATATGCACAATAAACCAATTAAGTAAAGAGTCAAAAACCTGTTTTTCTTTTTCTTTTTCTTTCTTGACTTACCTTAATCAAGTAATCTTCAAAATGCAATGGCTTTGTCCCTTGATCCAAGCTCGGGTCAGAGCACATCGTCGGAGTGGCAATACATTTTTTGACAAAAGAGATCCATTCGGGCTTTGAGCGGTAGCTGTTACACAAAGCAATGGCGGCATCATGCTTGTCACAATAAGCATCATAGAGTGTAAAACTTGATCCCTATGAAATAATGATAGTAAGCAGGAGAGATAAAGAATTAGTTGGTGTGATTAAAATAAGAATTATGGGAAAGTGATTCATGTATCATTTTGCAATCAAGACAGGAGTAAACTCCAAATGCACTTCATCACATCATTTTGTTGTTGTTATTATAATTGGGGGAGTTATATATCAATAGTTACCATATCCAAAAAGACGGTGGCAATATCACCACACCTCGTTCTTATATCCTCGTTTAAGTAAGTCTTCTCCAAAGCCGACAAAAGTCTATTATGGAAATGTAGAAGATCATTGGCGTTTCGTATGATGATGTCCTTGTGTTTATCTTGTATCCAATTTTCCCGCCGTAAGATTTGATCAAAACAGACCTATCATAAAAAGAGAGTTAGTTAAATGGCAAAATCATACATACACACCCATCAACACTATATCATACACATCATACATCTTGTACATACATTATACATACAGACATACATAATCAATCCCCCCCCCTCCACGCACATACATAACGAGTCAAAATAACAACTTTGTTCTTGACCGCCTTCACCCTTTTGCTCCTTCCACTCCCCCCCCCTTTTTTTTAAATATATATGCCCAAGAAGAGCCACCTACACCGATACTTACTTTAACCAAGTGATTCAAATCCTTTGTATAGTCCCGCTCCGTTTGTAAGAGTTCGTCAATAGCGTGTAAACAACGCCGTATAGGTTTGGATTTCATAGGATCAGCAGCCACCCATTCGTCATGGGTATCATATGTGTTGTTGTTGTCGTTAATGTTGTTTAGTGGTGGCGGCGAAGGTGGTTGTACAGCATAGTCAGCGGAAGGCCAATCGTAAAACGAACAATCCAAAGGTTCGAATTGGAGTGATATGTTCATGAAGTTACAATGTGTTGAGGTGAGTTGTTGATTAGTGCCGTCGTTGTGTCAATAGCAATAGTGGCAATGTATAAAAGTAATAAAGGGGGGATAATGGTTACAGATAAAGAAAAAAAAATAGGAATGGACAAGAAAAAGGAAGAAAAGGAAAAGAAAAGAAAAAGGGAGTTCGAATGAGGATCAGGCCCAATTTTTCAAATTCCGTTAACAGGCAAAAGGAGAGACCAAGCATGGTGTGGCAAAAATAGATCGAAAAAAAAAAAAAAAAAAAAAAAAAACGATTATACAAGGTCCATATTAGTATAAATGCTTTATTGTGTGCGTTTTATTTAAATGAGATAGATAATATGAATAAAATGGGAGGAATAAATGGGATAAATGTACACAAACTATAAACTAATGGGATGTTGGGAGAAGAGAGGTTTTATACTACCATATAATACCAAATACCAGTATCACCTTCATTAACCATAGGCTTGTTTAAAAGGGTCGGAATTTTCTTGATTGTTTCAAACGATCAATCTTGATCTTGTCTTCTTCAAAGCGTTTTCGAAGTTCCAGTAGTTCTATTAAAGAGAGAGATGTATTAGTCGAGTTGTTTTATTCATGCATTATGTGTTTTACCATTTTGTTTCTTTTCACGCAATTGGAAACGGTAAAAGTCAACCAATTCCTTCTTCTTCTTGGCTTTGGTAGGATCATAGGCGGCCGCGGCTGCACTGGAGGTCGCTGTCACTTGGATTTCACCATCTGTGTTTCGTTTCTTTTTGTGCCGACTAACAACAACAAACCCATCTTCATCCATCTTGTTCATACGTTCCAGCAAATCACGTTCCTTTTGGTATTCGTTTTCCTTGAATTTCATCATATAGGAATCCACTTGTTGCTGTAATTCGCCATGGTCAGGTCGTGATAGTTCAAAAGCAAGCATGTGTCCTGTAAGGGAATGAGATATAGGTTAGTAAATTGTTTTCATTCATTGGCATATAGTATAGTCTTACGTTGGAAGCCTAAAGGTTGCAATGTATTTGTGCTGTCTTCACCCACAGTCCATTTTCGAATAATTCTTGTCATGGTCAATATACTGTTCAGAGCATCAGCTTTACTGAATACTACATGAGCTGAGGCACCACTGTGAAGAATCCTTCGAAGTTGAGTTTTGTCTTTGTCGAGATCATCCACATCCTGTTTGTTGTCTGTTATATCCTGTTGTTTTCGTTTCTTACTGTTGGGTTTGAGGTATTTGCTTTTCTTGTCTTCTTTAGGTTGGATAAGTGTTGAAGTGTAGGAGGCGCCAAGGCTGTTGCTGTTGACGGTCATGTTATCGTCCGAAGAAGGTAATTGTTGTTGTTGTGTAGATCCACCAATAGCACCATGATATACGATACTGGCAATAGATCCATGAGACCGGAAAAGATGTTGGAGGTGAGCATCAGTAGTGTCGACAGGAAGGTTAACCAAGAAGAGTGTACGATCAGCAGGGAGTGTATCGGCATCAGTTCTTACTTCATGTTGAGCCATATACATAAAGTGTCGAGTTCCGTCTTTAACAATCACAGGTAGCACCTTGAAGCCATAAAAATCTTCTAAAGGTCCCGCTTCCTTTTTCGAGATGGTCTTGCTGTCGCTGGCGGGTTTAGTGGTTTTGACTTTAGGCATGAGGTGATTGACGTGATGAATCAAAAAGAAGAGAGGAGAAAAAAAAAAGTTTTGTTCTCCAGCTCCTTCAAAAGATTAAAGGTGGCTGGCGGCTGAATATATTCAAATCCCGACAATGCAAAAAGTGAAATTTGACATGTATCAATAAGAAGAAGACCGCATTAATTTATTGATGATGAAAAGTATACATGATTGATATGATATGATAAAAAGAAATATACAAGCTATTATATATAATGTGAAAGGAAGTGGTTGAATGGTTTTGGTAATTATAAATGGAATTGGTTTTTGTATTGTAAAAAGGTAGGTGAGGCGGAAGGATCATCCGAATCATTCCTGTCATAGTCTACAAAAGTAAGACTGTCTGTGTTGATTGATTGTGGAGGAGAGTAGCATTGATGCAGGGTGGAAACGGACGAGGTGGAGGAATAGATGGATTCTGTCGGTGTGGGGGGTAACGTGAGATTGGGTGAAATGAGACCATTGGGGTATTCCTTTGAAATGTCGATCGAAGAGAGAATGACACCTCGTCTGCGATTCAAAGAGATGGATGATGTTGAAGTAATGGTGGGTTTAGATGTAGTCAATCGAACCAGTCGACCAGCGATCTGTTCTTGCCATTCATGCATTTCAAACGCCGATTGAAAATTTAAAACCAAGTCTTTTTTCTTCATTTTATCATCAACTGTCAAAGTTGGTTCCAAAGAAAGACAATACATCTGGCCTGCCATTGTAATTTGTTTTACTTGATCCACATTTCGAAGGCTCCAAATATAATTGGGAGTTGCAGCATGCTAATGAATCACACACACACAAAAAAAAAATGAGTATAACTATTTACCTTCTACACGAACACATTATCGAATAATCAACATACCTCATCTTTATAGTATCGTATTTCAGTTTCAAGTAACACAAAGTATCGAACTTGCCATCGGGGCTTGCCCATGGTCACAGTCATTTTCTTGAGCCAAGCAGCTTTGGGTGTATGATGCATAAAGAAAGTAAGATAAAGTAAAGGGGAGAGTGAACATCAATCACTAGGGTTTTTATATCTTTTTGGTTTAAGGTTTAGTCGATGGACCACATTTGTTTTGGGTCTGTGGCGCACCTATTGACAAGTATCTATAAAAAGACACTGCGGTCTATCGCCAGACAATGACTCAGCATTGTACTCCACTCCTCCTTTCCGCAGTTTTTTTTTTTGTGAAAAGATGATGACGGTGTTTCTCTTTTTTGATTCTTATTTGAATAAACGGCATCATTATATCTTGAGGCTTTCAACAAACCAATAGTTGGGAAAGGATGTGCAGGAAGTCTAGACCGAGAATGGCTGGAATAGGCATCCCGCTAATAGGCGGGGGTTGAACTTTCAGGGGTAAACCGAAAAAGGATGGGCCTTTTTGGCAGGCGCGCCCATGTTCTGTTACACGCACCTTCATTGCCTGCGATGATGGACCTATAGTCTTTAAAAAGAAGGTCAACTAATTGATCATACTGATGAAAAAAAAAAAAAAAAAATACTTGGCGCTTTTATGAATCTGGATCCCGTACTTGTGGTGTTCAATCAAGATCGATGCCCTCCTTTTTTTTCGATCACGCATTTAAGTTTGCATGAATTACCAAATCTATCCACCCAATCCAATGAAGCTTTATATTTATTCGTTCAAGATCATACCGTGATCAGAATTATGTATCAAGTTTCAATCAAGTTTATAAGATAAGTTTTATTAAGATATGTATATACAATGTTGTAAAGAGGGAGGGGGGAGGGATCTACATACTAAATTATAGGATGGTGTAAAAGGTTATCATCATGATGATATTGGTCCAAATGGTCTGTGTACTCGATCTTGATGGTGTCCGTTATCTGTGTCAAATGGAAGGAAGGATCGCCCCTATTCACAGAGTAAACAATGACGATTAGTATCTCTTTTCGAAATAATGGGTGTGCCTGTATGTTACTTACTTGTTCAGCTTTTCGGTGATAGCATCGATATCCAAATCCAATTTTTGAGAGAGAATGTGTCCAATATCAGTATTTTCATGGCTGCCCCTGAATTCATCGATTGATTTCCCATAAGCATAAAGATTAACATCAACACCGCTGTGACCATGAGTTGCCCACTAATAAAAGGAAAGTGATAAAAAAAAGAAAAAGTATTAGTATTTCGTTTCTATCCGCTCCCGCCCACAGTCTACTTACCCCAAGTTGAGTTCGTATAGACACCATGTCAGCCAAATATTGATCCATCCTTTTCACAGTTTTGATCCCAGCAAGTGACTTGAGTTCATCTGTGGTGATATCTTGGATCCCCAACTGATCTGCAATAACTTTTTGTCTATCTTCAGTCTTGGTGCGTAGGATTTCGCGGGCCAGAATTGCTGTTGATTTTTTCACGTCTTTGAGTACATCAGGATACCTATAACGCAAAAATAGTGGTCCAAGTTAGTCAGTAGGATGACTTTTTTTTTTTTCTTTTCTGCCTCCAACTTACCAAAGATATTCAGGATACTTTGCAGATACTTGTCGTGCCAAAGATAGGCCACCAGTTTCGTGATCACTTGTTGAAATCATGATGGTATCAGGGTTTTCATCCACAAATTCCTTGACTAGAGCCACTGTATTCTGGTATTCCAAGATTTCATGCAAATGAGCAGCCGGATCATTCCTATAAATGATAATGCACGATTAGTATCATGTCCACTCCACCCCTTTGTTTTCAAACTCTCGCTATTTCTTATTTGGTAACTTACGAGTGAGCAGCCATGTCAATTCGACTTCCTTCGATCATCAAAAAGAAGCCTTGTTCCGATTCCTTGGTACCAGCAGATAGTATGTGAAGAGCCTTCTTGGACATTTCGGTGAGACTTGGTTCCTTGGCTTCATCCCGGTCGATTTCGTAAGACATGTGCTATAAAATGAATATATCCATTCATGTATTAGTGATCTATCTTCGTTTAGTTCATATATATATATATTCCTTTTTTAAATTAATCACTTACCCCAGAAGTAAACAAGCTGATGACAGGTAAGATCGAAGGATCCACAGGTAGTTCATCCCAAGCCGCCCGGTCTCCGTGTAGCACCGTAGTCCAATTGTTGTTCAGTTTAGCTTCTTCAAACAAATGGCGTTCATCCGATCTACATCCCTGTTGATCTGATTTCGGTAAAAAGTAGCAATACCCACCACCAAACATAAGATCTACAGATCGTCCTAGAGGATTGTCCCCAATTTGCTGTGCTGCTATTGATGCTTCGTTATCGCGGTCTTTTTGATGAGAGCTCCAGCTGGCAGGAGTCGCATGACTGATTCGAGAAGTGGCGACAAGTCCAGTTAGCATGTTGCGATGATGTTTTGCCGATTCCAGTACCGTGCCACAAGGTCTGCCTTGGGGATCCACTGTTACATTATATCAAGTGATAGTTAGTTAACAAACACTTGTATTCTTTCGCTATATACATACCTCCAACAGCACCATTATAGGTTTTCAGTCCGCAACTAAAGGCAGTTGCTCCAGCAGCACTATCAGTCACCAAGGTAGATGAGCTTCTTGTTCGAGATTGGCCTACATGAATACTATCCAATGGTGTTTTATGGTCGTAAGGTTTTTGGTTGATATATTGATAGTATGTACGGGCGAAGGAGACTGATGCTGGGCCCAAACCATCGCTGATCATCATAATAACGTTTCGAGGTTTTTGTTGTTGTTCAGTTTGATTGGTTGCTTGTCCTGCTGATTGGAGAGGATTATCTACTAGACCAAAAAAAGAATACCATTAGTCAAGTACCCAGAGCTTCGTGATTGAGTATATGCATTCCTTACCTTGATTCAAAGGAGTCAGGAAGGCTCCCATGATCATTCCAACAAGTGTCAAACCCAGCGCGCTGGATATAATGCACAAGTATTTTCTTGATGAAGAGGGTGTTGAAGACTATAGAGTAAAGATGGAAGAAGAAAAGGTTAAAATTATCAGCTTATGCAAGTACCATGAGATATTGTTATTGTTTTTCTTACTAAAGAGGACTCTTTCCAGTCGTCGTGTTCATCGGAATCGTCATCGAGTGAATGATGGTTTAATAATGGTTGGCTCATTATCACTATGGAAGGGCGGCGGCGAATAAAGAATGAAGAAAGGGAAAGAAAAGGAGATATAAAAAAATAGAGACGATCTCTCTAGTTTAACCAGAAAGGATCATTTTCTGACGAATCAGAATTCAGTTAGATTTAGGGGGTCAATATTTTCAAATCCCGCTTACATGCGCTCAATCTTCTTATTCTCACAGGCCGAAAATTCTCACCGCCGTATTACTTTCCTTTTAACTAGTTTCATTTAATGGTACCACCATATGATAGCTCTTTGGAGAGAGAGAGAAAAAAAAACAGAAATGATCACAGGGAGTGGTCTACTATTGCATGAAAAAGTGATTTTAGAGCCATTAGCTACTTTTTTTTTCTCAGCGGCAATCCAAATGTATAATCCACATTACAACGTTGCCCTGTAATTTAGATGGTTGCTTTATTATGCGGTTCTGTCTTTTGCTTGTGACATCTTCATGTCCGCATGTATACTCAATGCCATCCAACAAGTACTATCTATCGGCACAGTCGCTGTTTTGACTAGTTTCAATGATGATTTGATTCACTTTTGGTCAATATCAATGTGTAATGCCACCAGTACAGTCTTTAGTTATGTGATTGTTGAGAGTGTCTCTCTTTTTAATGCATTCATGCAAAGGGAAGGGAAGATGATCATTTAAAAACCCGACCGTGACTAATTTGTAATCGGATCAGGGTCTCACGCATAGGGTTCAATCGGAGATTCGGAGAACCAAAAAAATTTTCATTCCCCTTTTTTCAAAAGATACAACGGATGTTCCCAAAGACACCTTTCAATGCATTACAAAGTATACATACACCTACTTGATCGAGCGCCTAGAATGAGATGGTCAAGTCACTCTAACCACCGTACAATTTCCTTTTTGTGTTGGTTATAATTCACATAAAAGAAGAAATTAAAGTGGAGTAGCATTCTCTACTAAAACCAGCTGCTGGTGCTGAACAAAACGGATTTCAGACTAAATAAAAAGTTGTGGGTCACATGTTGGAGCAACATATCATATAAATCAAGTTTCTCTCCCCACTTTTCTTCTTCACTTTTCCTTCTTTCCTTCTTGTCAACCAGCATGTCAAACAAGATAGCTAACCATAACTACTCGAAAAGAAACATCCCAGAAGGCGGATTCAAAACCTTCACTGCCTTTTATCCTTATTATCTGTCCGAACACTGTAATCGTACTAATCGAAGATTACATCTCATAGGTATACACATACACAAAATATGACGTTACAACCTGTGACTCTAACTATATACTTGTAACCATAGGTACTTCGATATCTGTCTTGCTCTTTCTACTTGCTATCCTCAAGAAAAGACCCAATTTGATTCTGGCGGGAATTCTTCAAGGTAGGTAATCAATTTCCTGTTTTGGATGCATTAAGCTTATCAATTTTTTTTTCTTCTCCTTAGGGTATACATGGGCTTGGATTGGTCACTTTGTTTTCGAAAAAAAGTAAGTTTGCATAATAAGTTTCTGTTGTCCTAACTCACATTGGCTCTTCAAAATAGTAAACCGGCTACTTTCAAATACCCTATCTATTCTTTGAGGGGTGACTTTTTGATGTGGTTCGAAGTTATCTCTGGTAGGCGGAGTTTTTAAATTTTGAAAATTCATTTTCAATAAAAACCAATCTGGCACCTTTTTTTTCCCTTCCTTTCTTTTCTTTGTTAACAATTGATTCATCAACATATCTTAATTCTACTTACTTTTATACCTTTTTTGATATGCTCTGTATTCTGACTTTTTATCGACTAATGGATGGAATAGCAAGTCTTTTGGTGGACGGGATGGCTTATCGTCATTATTCTTGGTGGTACTCCTGAATACACCATCCAGTATCAGGTAAATGAAACAAACAAAAGATTAACTGATATACATAGATTGGTATTTGGATTAAAGGGCACCAAGTCTTAGTATCGCCAATGTCATCTCGACATCCTGGCACCGGAGCCTACTTTTTTGACTCCTATCTCACATCACCACCAACAACAGTAACACCCTCTCCTCTACAACTGATTGTTTTGGTCTACAATCTTGTACATCTTTAGGGTGTGTGCAGCAAAGGGAATTGAAAAAAAAAATGCAACGGTAGGGTAATGTTAGACGTCGAATACAGTAGACACTAACAAACAAACAATATCATTTTCATAGGTGCCTGCTTATAGAAATAGATTACTCTTATAGTTTAGTTTAAATTGATACACATAGTCATTAACATTTATCTTTTAATTTATATGACGAAATAAAACGTTCAATTTTTAATACTTGATTATTATTTTGTTGTCTTGCAAATGATTAGACGATACAGTATGTAGGCCTGGTTTATTGTAGTGTCCCTGAAATTTTAGAATGCAAAGGTCATGTCAGCATATTTCGTTCGCAGAAGCCTACTTCGGCGTTTCAAATGTCTTTTTTTGAGGACCAAGAAGAGATAATTCTTTTTTTTTTTTCTTCCCTTCTTTCCCTTTTTTTATTCATCCATCTTGATGCTTCTGCCATGATTCATATTACCAAAAGGTCACTTGTCTGGATTTTCATTCTCCTGTTCTGGGGAGTGATGATTCATCAGACCTGGTACTCGGTGCAATGGATATTTACTGCTACTGATCATACCACCAACAAAACTCCCTCTACTACTCATTTACCTACCTCTCCTTCTTCATCAACAGCATCCACCCTCTCTCCTTCTCTACCCAATACACACACTTCTTCCACTTCTACTTCACGATACCAACGGGATTATACAACTTTGGTTGCATATACAATTATTCTGTTTGTTCTCTACTGTCTCCTTTTTGTCAAATATCGCCAAAGCCGTCTCTCTCCTTCCTTAAACCTTACTCCTGCAACAAATCTCTCTCCTGAAAACAACAACAAACCAGTTGACGACCCGCTTGAACCACAACAGCGTCAACCATCGTTTGACATCAAACGGCCTTCACCATTATATCTCTTGGGACGACGATGGTGGCATTATGAAATCCGGTGTTGTGACAATACATTCCATGTGGGCACTTATACCACGCTACTAGGTCTGTTAGGTATACACGGCCTTCTTATTGTCTGGCCACTTTTACGAAAAGACACGGTTATAAGCAACAAATATCTAACACAACAACTTATCAGCAATCGAATCGCACAACTGGCCGTCATGGATATAGCTGTGGCTGTAGCACTCTCTGTACGTACCTCTGGTGTTTGGCGAATGATCGGTCTTCATAATGGATCCAGCACTTTGCCTTGGCATCGATGGTTCTCACGTCTGGGTGTCTTGTGCGCGATCTACCATGGCTGTTTCCAGTGGACCAAGCATTACTATCAATACTATCCGAACAAGCATCAGCTGAAGCTATTACAACTGGTCTCTTATCTCACCTCGGACGATACCATTGGTAAAGGTGGATTATCTAATACGACCACATGGTGGGATCTTATAACCGCGAACCCTCATTATCTGACTGGCAATCTCATGGCATTGTGTTTGCTTGTATTATTTCTCGGATCGCATCCTCTGATACGGGTGAAATGGTATGCTTTATTCAAGTCAA
This sequence comes from Chlamydoabsidia padenii, assembly GCA_025330725.1. NCBI lineage: Eukaryota > Fungi > Mucoromycota > Mucoromycetes > Mucorales > Cunninghamellaceae > Chlamydoabsidia > Chlamydoabsidia padenii. Next base: position 1,548,136 of record JAIWND010000002.1, on the reverse strand, counting down.
CTCATGTTGTCGCCTTTATGGGCTTGGTGGCAGTCGGGATGTGGCATCATTGGGCGTTTGCCATATTCTATGCTTTTGTGGCGGGATTCTGGTTAGTAGATTTGGTGGCTCGCTGGCGGTCTTCTCAACTGACACCTATTCTTGCCTTCGATGTTATTACAAAAGATGTGATCAAATTACAAGTTATGCTGGAAACTCCTCCTTCTGCATGTCGATGTCGTCGTCCTAGTCGTCAACGTGATCGTCACCATTTGCCGGGCCAATATGTATTCTGCTCCTTCTCTGGTGCCAAGTGGAAGGGGTTATGGTGGTCCCATCCATTCTCCATCAGCCATATAGAATATCTAGGTAGGGGATTCAGCTGGTCATTTTCATCATTTTGATGTCAGTCTAACTTTTTTTTTTTTTTTTTTTTTTTTTTTTTTTTTTTTTTTTTTTTTTTTTTTTTTTTTTTACTTTAACAGAAAAAGCCGATTCTACTGACTTGGGCCAGTCTCAAATTCTCACCTTCTATATTAAAGCATGTGGCAAGCAAACGAAACGACTCTATGAGGTTGCTAATGTCAAGGATAACTGGCCTGTGGTACGATTGGGGCCAAGCTATACATCTGCTTATTGTCACAGATTTGATTGTTATGGACTATACCCGGTGGTGGTTTTGGTTGCTGAAGGAATAGGTATCACACCATGGATGGCGGTCTTACAATCTTTGGTGAATGGATTTGATGACAACAACAAGAACAACGGTCATCATCTTACAATAACAGAACATGTTCATTTGGTCTGGACGGTTCGTGATACTTCGATAGTGCACACTTTACGAAATGACTTTCAAGCAATGATGGCGGCGACAACAAGTGGCAGCAGGCTATTCCATCTGGATTGGCATATCTTTGTGACAGGGGTGAATACATATCAACATGAACAGGAACAAGATATATCATCCTCATCATCTCTACCGACTAGTCTTCCACCTCGGGAATATCTTCACTCTCATCAAGGACGGCCTGATTATCCCACTTTACTAGAATCCATACGACTGAAACACGAGGACAAAAACGTAGCTCTTGGAATTTGTGCGCGTGAAGAATCTGTTAAGGTCTGTGGTAATTTAGCTCGAAGCTCTAGGTTTAGCAATAAAAACACCTATTGGAATGTCAAGTCTGAAAGATTTGATCTCTAGATTAGATTCCCCTTTATTTTTTATTATCTTGTGTATTCTAGTTATTTAATAGTGTCAATAGTCTTTATATTCAATTTCATTCCAAATCATTATCCTCGTCAATAATAAACTGACTAATTGGGACAAGTATCAAGGGTGTTTGTGCTGGGTCTAGGAACTTTGTGGGGTTGGATCAAGAAATCCTGCGGGCGGAATTTCAAATTATGATCAATCGAGAATGACAATGCATGAATTGGGGTAAATGCTGGGTCTTTTGTCTCTTGTTACACTGCCCCATGCTTATTATCCTTTTATCAAGTGGTCAAAGACCTGGGAAAAAAAAAAAAGAAAGACGGTTTTTATCAGTGACCACAAATTTAACCCATGATAATCCCGTTCAACGACACATGTCATGGGACTGGCATGGGCCCTCTCGGCTCGGAAAGAAGGTCAACCTTCTGAGTCACTCATCACACATGTTCATGATTTAATAGTGACGAATAGATCAAGGAGTGATTTCCATCAGGGATGATTCATCTTTTCGCTGTGTTACCCGAGCCATTCGTTCCTTTTATCGAAGCCTATCTTCAGTATCACTATTATCATTCGTCGTGTGAGCATACAAAGACCCGACTAATGTACAAATAAAGAGTAAAGGAAGCAAGTACAATGATCCGCTCTCAAACCAAGAATCGCCAGTTGCATAAAAAGGGAGGTGCCCTGGCTGGGTTTAAAGTACGAAAATCCCCATCATGCGTCTCCGGCGGCGCTATGAGCCTTTTCGGAGGACATCCAAATTATCCAGAGGAAATGAGTTGATAGGTCTGCATCAACATTCAAGCTGTTTGAGAATATATATATTATTAAGATCTCGCTAAGAGAGAAAGAAAGAAAGAGAGTGTTTGTGTGTGTTTGTGTCAAGAAAAAAGGTCTCATACTATTTCCGGTGGCACCAGACAACAAAGTGGCAGTATATGAAAAGTTAAATTTGAAGTATTAGCAACAATTTACAATATCCATCATTGAGAAGGACTATCTGGACTCCCTTTATCATAGTAGCTTCGATACAGGCAGCTTTGAAAATAATCAATTTTCAAACGCCGACAAAAGGCACACCAAAAAGTCGGTAGTTTTCAATTTCTTTTCTTTCGCTCCTCTTTTCCTTGGATCTTTCCATTCCGCAACATCACTCACCAATTAACAATAGATCCTCAGGTAACGCTCAATAGAATACATGATTGAAAAAAGTAAAAGACTCTAATGAACTCTTTGAACTTTCTTTGTGATAGAATTTCACCGCCTTGCATTAAACAACATACAATAATAGTACACACGAACACACTGTAACAATGGAACGAATACCAAAAAGCAACGGGACATCATCAATACAACCTACTATACCAGCCACACGCATGCTTCCGAAAACGACAGTTCGACCTACAAGAGCTTCTTTGGCACGCAGGGATATGGCACAAAAACAAAAACAACAAGAACAACAACAAGCAAGCAAAAGACCATCCTTATCAGCGACAACGACGATTTCTTCAACTTTGACATCTCGTGACAGTAATAAAGTGATTAATCGATCAAGGCACTCATTACCGGTTGGATCAACGAAAATCAAGACACAAACTTCATCATCATTGTCCAACACCAAGGCAGGAACAACACCCACTACTCGCTCAAGGCATTCACTACCAGTCACCTCTCAACCCAGATCCACCAATAGCTCAACCCGAAACAACAACATGGAAAGAAAACCAATACATACCAAGACAACAGTACCAACAACAGGGAGTCGAAAAACAACAACTACAAGAACCACAGCGCCACCCACCAAGAGAAAAGCATCATTATCCAACACTACGAAGGAACCTGTGAAGAAACGACAGGCGTGGGATCATCGTGTAAGGCATACAAAATCTAATTGGACATGAATATGTACCCACTCTTTGTTGTATTGTGTGTGAAAATAGGGAAAACTCATGGACATGGAAGCTGCCCTAGAGAAAACAAACAGTAAATTGGAAGGATTATACAAGTTTAAAGACGAACTATTGGCGGTAAAACAAGACAAGGAATCCGAACGAAAAGAAGCGATACAAAGGTCGGTAGCTCTACAATCTGAAATCGAGGTAAAAAAAAAAAAACAAACAAACTAGTAGTATTATCAAACAAAAGACATTGATCTCATATCATCATTTTAGACTTTAGAAAAAAACCATGATCAAGATATGGAATCCATGAACAATCAACAAAAGACATATTACCAATCACTACAAGATCAACAGGTGACAATTCAGCAGCAAAAAAACAGCATGGAAAACGATATGAAAGAGGCTAGACGGACCTATGAAGACGCAAAAAAACGGGTGGATCAAGTGATGCAGGAACATCAAGAACTAAAGGTAAGAGGCGGAGGTGGATCAATAAATGTGGGATGCTAATTTTTTTTTTTTTTTTTTTTTTTTTTTTTTTGTAAACTCTAACAATAAAAGATGAAACTAGGACAAATTACGATGGATACAACGGAAAAACAAAATGAAATCGATCGCATAGACATGACATTGAAGGTAGATTATATAGGGATGGGGATGATCATATTTGGAACTCAATCTTTCTCTCTTTCTTTTTTAGCGGTATGGTGGTACCTTGTATGAACGGGAACGGGATATTGCTGAACTACTGGTGGCTTTGGACGAGAAACAAACCATTGTGGCCTCCATGGAAACCAAGCTACAAGAAGCGCAATCTGCCAACCTACGGATTCAAACCATGGTAGATGAACTATTACAAAAGACTTGATATAGATATAGTAATTATAAATAGTTTTAGTTATCTAGTTATTAGTTTATAGTTGCTATTGTATTTTGTTTCATCTCTTTGGATGTGACAATAAAAAACGTGGATCTGATCTATCTTATTGGTTCCATCTTTTGAATATCTTATTTTAATCAACAAAGGATAATCAAGGAACCTTTTTTTTTTTTTTACCAGTATGATTTGTTATCGTCCCTTTATGTAAACGACCTTCGGCTAGAAGGTTCCACCATCTTTTTGTGGTCATATTCCCTTCCGGCACGATAATTGTATCGGAAAAGGTGTTTTCTGATTCCTTATTTTTCTTACAAAGCGAATGGCTCTCATGCTTTTTTTGGGGGGGAGGGAATTTTTAACTCCGCATCTTTTTATCTATTATAAAAAGTTTTGGAGTTTTCTATTCCCTTCTTCTTCTTCCTTTTTTTTTTTGCCTCCATTACCAATTTATATTTTGTTACATGTACTTCAATGGCATCTAGTTACTTGCCATCTTACTCTACAACAACAACAACAACAACTCAATTCAATGTTCGACAACAAACGGATTACTTTACCTCAGCAACAGCCATTCCAGACTTGGCAAATCACAAGTCCGGCTTCCAACAGCAAAAACAACAAAACGATAAAGCAATGACCCGTGAATGCCTGTTATTCCCGACGTATGCTTTTAGGAACCCACAAGGTAAGAACATAATAGGAAAAGAAAACCTTATAAAGGGGATGATAAATGAAAAGGTCACTCTTTTTGATTAACCCCATGATACATCGATGTATATCTGCGTGGTATTCACATTTTTTTTTTCTTTTACGTTTGTGTCTTTATATGTTTAGATCCATCGGAGTGGATTATACGCACAAGGGGATGGGCTCTCTCTCACAATCGTTCTGGAGCCAAGCAAAAGTTTGTAACCCGTAAGTAAATCCAAACTTAATTGTATAACATTCTTACCTTTTTTGTCTTATTGTAGGGATTACAAAAGGTGTGGTTGGACAAAATTCAGGTGATCAAGCAACATTTGAAGAACGAGTAAAGTACTTTTTGGCCAAAAACAAACGAAACAAGAAATTTATCATTCAAGCAATTGGTACAAGTCCATTACCTTCTGATTCTTGTTCATTATCTCCATCTTTATCCTCACTCTCCTCTTGTCCTTCCCTCTCTTCTTATTCGGTGTATACGGATGATCAACCACAACGACGACGGGATTCCGAAGGATCGACCGATTCGGGGTTCCAATCTGCGGGAACAGACAAGGACAATGGCAATGATTATTTTTACCGATCTTTTCAATATTCCTCGGCGACCTATCAAGATGATCTACCACCTGTGGCTTTGTACTCTATGGAACGACCTGGAAATCCCTTGTCAAGTATTCTCAGTGGCCGACGAATTCAATCAACAACCTCCATCTCATCTACCAGCAGTAATGACAGCACGCCATACGCCGGTGATGATGAAATCGATACTGACGACAACTTGGATGATGAACTGCCTTGTAATTCCGATGCATCAAATACCACCACCACCATCTCCTCCTTATTCACTTACCCATCTTTTACCAGCAGCGTGACATCAACATCATCCAATTCGGCAATCGACAACAAGGTGGATGGACAAGCTGTCTTCAAATCTGAAAACTCTGGATTCTTCTCAGGGCCTATGCATCTATCTCATAGACAAGTCTTACAATGGGCCAAGGAAAAGGATTGCTGTGATGCTCGTTTGTTACAATTGAAATCAACTCCATTCGTCCACACAGATCTTGATCCTCTAAAGATACCAACAACAACAGCACCATTCCCGACCAGCACAGGTATTGTTAATCTAATCGAACCAACTGGGATTTCCATCATCTCCGATATTGACGACACTATCAAGGAAACTCAAATTCTACATGGGGCACGCAAAGTCTTGGCCAATACCTTCTTCAACTCTTGTAAAGATATCTCTGGTATGGCTGAAGCATATATGAAATGGGTAAGTTACTTGATAAATATTGAAATGAAAACAAAACTTGTGTATAACCTTTGAATAACTTGTTCTTTTTTTTTTTTTTTTTTTTGATGGAATCTTAGTATACACAAGGTGCTTCCTTCCATTATGTATCCAATAGTCCCTTCCAACTGCTTCCATTCCTGCAAGACTTTCTCAACACCAGTCAATTCCCACCTGGCAGCATGCATTTGCGATTGGATGGTAGTCTCATGTCCCGATTAATCGAAGTTCCCGGCCGAGCCAAACGAGACTCGATCCTCAGCATCATGAACGATTTTCCTCTGCGTCAATTTGTACTGGTGGGTGACTCGGGGGAAATCGACTTGGAGATCTATACAAAAATAGCTTTGGAACACCCTGGTCGAATTCTCAAGATATTTATCCATGATGTGACCACACCTTATGCCTTACACAAACAAGCCAAGAAAAAACAAACAAACGACACACGAAGCATGTCATTATCCACCTTATTCGAATCTTCTTACTTTGATGAACAACAGGTTTCCGCCAGCCCCTCTCCTTTGGACGACGATGACAATAACAAATACAGGACAAACTCATTACTTGAATTAGCTTCTTCGATCACTTCCTCTTCGGTCCTGGGCCTAGGTCGGGGACGTACCAAAACATTGGCCGAGCTGGTTTCCGAACCGACATCACCTCTCTCTCTATCACCACCTTCCTCTACTGCTTCATCGATCTACACCTCAACACCATCACAGCAATGCACGCAACTTTATGACCGAATCCGAAAAGCACAAGATCAATTGGGCAATGTTGATGTTATCTTATTCCAGAACGCGGACGAATTACATGAAGACTCCACCATCCAAAAGGCACTCTGGAAACAATGGGATGATCAATGCACTATTGTGTGATTCTTCCCCATTTTTTTTTAAAAAAAAAAATCCTTTGTATGTACACATGACCCTTTAACACACCTTCCTTTTATACCATATCATACCCCCTCTTCTTCACAATGCATATTTTATCATAGACTACATCTATTAACTTACATATATCTCTTATATTTATGAAAATCAATAAAATTATAATGACTAAACTATACTTTATAAAGACATGATGGTACTTTAAAAAGACATGATGGATGATGTGTTATAATCTAGGCAATAAAGTCCATAGTCAATCAAGTGATGCATAAAGAGGATTTTTGTTTTATTGGAATCTATAACTAGTGTGTTTAAACAAAGGGAATGGGGACATTGGGAAGACTACATCAGTCAGGATAAACCCCCCACCGTTTGAATCATAAATGATCAGCAAAAAAGCATTTTCGTGCAAATCCCGAAATCATATTTTCACATCCCGCCAGTCTACAGCGACTGTAGGCCTACTCCATAGTCAGGTTTGAGAGACACCATTGCCCACTCAATGGACAACCGGTGCTAATGATTAAACAAGCAATGTGAAGTCTATGGTATATTTCCAATATACTTTCATGCAAAAGTCAAGTGCCTAACCCTTTGTGTTAATCAGATCATTGCCAAGATGATGTGGAGCTCTTTTTCCAAAAAAAAAAAAAAAAAAAAAAAAAAAAAAAAAAGCAGAAATAGCCAACATGAGATCACCTGACCCAGCGAGACCATGAAACACCCCATTCAACTAGTCCCTATCACACGTATTCAAGACATGATAGTATAAGAGTTATTTTATTGTTCGCTTTTTGATCTAATAAAGGGTTCCTATTTCTATACATTGCAATGGGGATGGATAAAATCAGATGATGATGATAGATCGGTCAAGAAATATCAAGATCAAAAGGTTAAAAAGTAAATGATATAATGGGGGGAGGGACTATCAACTATTGTTCCACATCGTTTTGAGCATATTCCAGGCAGTTTTCAAGGGTATCCTAAAAAAAAAAAAAAAAGGTAAAGAGTGAGTATCCATTATTTTTGGCTGGGTGTCACCTTACCGATTATCAGGAAGCATGGGGTACTAACAAAGAAGGGTGATGGATCAGTCGATGCAAAAGACATTCACTTTTTATTACCTGTAATTTTGGGATTGGTCGAATGGGTTCACCGTAGAGGAAGCATTGGAATACATAGGTTGAGAAGTAATGAGCGCTCAGTCTTTTCCATAAAAGCATGTACTGGAAAAAGATTGCACCAAATGGAATGGGAGTATTCTAGAATCATGAGAGTCAGTACCAAATCCAAACGTGGTATGATCCTTTCTTACCTTTATCCATAAATAGGTGCCCTTGAAACCTGTGTTTTTTTGATGATTCGACTGAAGTTGTCGTTGCTGTCGATGCTTTTCATTGGGTAGTTGGAATCGCACCAGTTTACGTTTTTGTCGATTGGATGTTGAGGTACTGGTATCTTGATGCTGATGCTGTTTTTTCCATCGATGAGATAATTGCCTGAACCAATGATGTTTGTTCAAAAAGGTATCATATTGGAAGAGATCAAACCGGAGTCCCCCTGATTATGGTTGTAGATATACATATAAAAGATGAGATGAGATGAGATGAGATGTGGTGCAGAGTGATATGTTAAATGTCAAATGACGTTGACTTACCAGGCACACGATCTGGATCCTTGATACGGAGCATAATTGCAAACAAGGGAAAATGATTGAAGAAGGCCAATAAGGTTTCCATGATCGCTTGTAAAAAAATGACACAAACACGACTCTAAATAAGAGAAGAAGAAGAATATTAGTATTGTTCAGTTGTCTCTTCACTCATCCTTACCAAAGCAAATGTCAAGTAATAGATCAAGACAGTCGGAAATAGGAATGTCAAGAGTGTGAATAAACAAGTTCCCAACAAAAGCTGATCCAGGTCGTAATCACAACTATCGATTCGATTCCGTAGCATGTTGCGCTTTTTGCCACGAAATAGATTAAACAGTGCATAAAGGGTAATGAGTTGCCAATTGAATATCCGAGCCGCCACCATATAAAAGCAATAGATCTGCATAGTCAAACAAGCCAACATGTCTGATAAAAGGGCAATGATCATTGAGACCCCAAAGATTCCAGAGCATCCAATGAGATAGATAAGACGAGGTGTCCAAGGTTGCATCACCACCACACATTCGGTCCATAGATGAATCAGCCACAGGAAGAGTTCACTTAAAAACGTCCCTAGTTGTGTGTTCAGTTTCAGCCCAGCAGGTGTTTCGAGGAACCAATACATCATCGATTGCAATGAGTCCACCGTGTATTTCTATTATACAAGAAAAAAAAAAATATGAATTGACGAGAATGAGTTGATGTGTTTTGATTCTTTTTGTTCCATTCTTACCTTTAATATAGCATGAACTGTGTCCGATACCACATAGCGATTCCCCATCAAGTAAGATCCAATAGCCACACCTATAATTATATCATTCGCCACCAACCACATACTGTTGTAAAAGCTATCGTTAACAAAAGACAAAAAAAAAAACAAGTTAGTCTATTTCCACCACCATTAACAGGAACCCCCCCCTTTTATCACCTAATATAGTATGCCCTCGTTTCTGCAGTATTTGCCCAGTTCTGTTTTCGAAGCATCATGTATTGTCGCGGCCAGAAATAAAGTTGTTGTAATCGTAAATCAATCTGTTGACCTAAACAAGACAAAAAAAAAAACAAAAAAGTTAACATGAATTAAACAAGAGAGATTAGTCATGTTCTTTACCAGCCACAGAGAGATCTTTTAAAGCAACATGTATCTTTGGTAATCGCACACTGAGAATATGTAATGTGATTTCCGCCATACCCAAGAAGATGAATACCAGACAAAGCCAAGGTCCCATAAAGATCTGTTGTAACCTAGTCAGTAACATATTGATCGGTCGAAATAATATCCCCAGAATAACCTTGTAACATAAAAAATGTTGTATCCGGCTGATTGCTTCACGTAATGTATGCCAATATGATCCATGTTGTTGTTGTTGTTCCCTTTGATCCCGCATTTGTTGTAAAGCACAGGATGATTGTATACCATGTTCCAAGTAATAAGATGAGTTGATCTTCCAAAAAAAAAAGGGGGTACTGTCAGTAATGCACTCCTGCCATAGTTTTAATCCTACTTTACCTGTACGAGCACCGACGTTAAATCATCCGAGGTATCCATTTGTTGTATCCCCAACACTTGTTTCCCGATATCGATGCTTTTGGCGAGATTTTGAAAAGTCAGGGCAGTTTGACGATGTTGTAGGGTATTGTTGTCTTTATTAGTTAGTGGTGTTTCATGTTGTCGTTGTTGCTGCTGATGGTGGTGATGTTGTTTAGGTGTAATATCTAGTGCCAAAGGTTCCAAAGCCAAAAATTGGAGTCGTTCGGGATTGGGTTGTTCGTAAAAAAGGATTTGAAAGGAAGCCAAGTCGACGACATTACCTCGCTTCCATAAAGTTCTATAAAGACACATGCCCACCAAAAAGAAAGATTGAGTTAGTTTTCCATGCATGGCCACTGTTGCATCAACTTACATTGGTACAGGCACATAGGCATTATCTAGGTGTATCGTCAACCAACTATCCAAACCTAGGTTATTAAGAATGTTAGAGCAAAAAATAAACCACCTATTTTTGTTTGTCAGTTTTACCTGCTGGAGAGGATGAAGGAGATCTTTGAGTGACAAGTTGACCAAGAATCGTCGGCCGGTCTTTACAAACACGATAGATCAAATTATAGTTGGTGTGCTGAGTATGCATTGTCATTGTCGAGTCAGCATCGTTATTGTTAAAAGCACAAAAGTCGTGAATTAGGTGTTGCAATTCCTTCAGCTAAAAAGAAAAGAGAGAGAGAGAGAGAGAGTACAAGTTAGTGACCAGGTATACATTTATGGAGTGACTATTATTTACCTTCATATTATGGACAATGGCAGCTACACAAAAAGTAAAAGGTGCATTTTGCCAACCAATCAAGTAACCAGGCCGGCTGTTAGGTTCACATAGATGAGAAGGCCAGAATAATTTGAGGGCAGCATGATTGGAAGCTGAGGTCATGAGAAGGGGAAAAGATCGCGTACAGTTTATTTCTATCACAAGTGTTAGAGATAGGTCAAATAAGTTGTTCGCTGTGTTGATGGATGGTCAGAATGAATCAAGTAGGAAAGAAAAAGAAGTGAGAGGGTACGAACATTGGGGGACGATCCTTTTTTTCTGTCCATCGGAATTTCTCATTTTCAAATCCCGCTTTTTTTTTTTTTTCCAAAACTCTCTCATGCATAATTACTTTGATGGACAATTCAGAATAAAGTACATTTAGTTGCCAAGGTAAGGAACCAATATAACTTGGATCGAAAACAAAGAAACAGTGATCTTAATATATGTAGGGAATGCCACTTTTGCTTTTGACAACCCCGCAAACAATCAGCGTGGACATGCTTTGTAAGAACACTTTATGAACGATATAAACAAAGACAGTTTGTCTTCTTCTTCTCATAACATTTAGGCTATTACAGTAAACACGTCCGGCTTTTCATTACTGCAGCAAAATGACCGACTACAATTAAATCGGGGAGGGGGGCGTGCCGAAAATATACTAATCCATTAACCATCTACTTTACTGGAATCATATGAACAGCAACAATCGGGATGGAACCAACTGGATACTTCGGCACCTTTGATCATTATGGAATCACTACAAATACCGTTGTGGATCTTGGCGACGATGATTGGTGTATAACCCCCCTAGTTGATAGATAATTCCTATTGGTTTAATCATGCATAATAAAATTGGATTGGTTACTTTATACTTTATTGTGTCACCTAGTTTATATGATAATAGTGTAAATGTCTGTGTGTCTACTATGGTCTATATAGAAATAAAGAAAAAATGTCTACAAGGCTATTTATAAAAGAGTTGTTTTTATTATGAAGTGATAAAGATAACGGGGGGGGGGAAAGGAAGAAATACAATGAAGATAAAAAGTAAATGGAAGGAATATGACATGAGAATAGGTATTTTTCATCCTACCTATTACTAATAGTACATGGGTGATATATAACAAAGAATGAAGTGTAAATAAATAATAAAAAAAAAGTATAAAATAAAAAGATGTGAATATAGAACAAGAGAAGTATATAACAATGTGTGTAAAACCCCCTAATGACATCAACCAAATATAACCCAACATATACAAACCAAATGAGAAGAGAATAAAAAAGGGAGGAGGGAAAGAGAATAATAAAAAGTGTGTGGTGGAGAGTAGATTACCAGAGAGAGAGATTAAGCAGTAGTTGTTTGGATAGGACCTTCAGCATCATCTGAGGTAGAAGAAGGACCAGTAGTAGAAGTAGCATTGACATTGGCGGCCGAAGTAGCAGCAGGAGAGGATCCAGTCAAGTACAAGTGTCGTTTCACCCGATCCTTCAATTCTGTCCACATCATTACCCTTTCCTTGTTCACACCACCCATGACCGATTGATTTTCTTGTGCCCGGCGTAATAGATAAGGAATGACTTCATCAATCATGCCATAAGGTAAGTACTTGTAAATAGAGTAGCCATTCTTGCCCAGACTATAAGAGATTTGATCCTGCATACCAAACAATTGACCAAAGTGGACGACACCCGATTTGGCCGAGACACCTTGACGATCCATTTCTTCTACAGTTTGTACGATCGAGTCCCGGTTGTGAGAGGCCACCATAAAGACAATGGGTGCCGTTGTTGCAGATAAGCTTTGGTGAGTGGTTTCTTGATGTTCATGTAATCGGCCCAAAAGGAATCGTACGCCACCATTAAAGGAAGCATGGGTATCTTCAACCGTATCATGAATGGGTGAAGGATAACCCAATTGCATTGCACGCTAGATAAGTAAAAGATAAGAGGAATGAGTAACGGAGTTTTTTTTTTCTTTTCCCAGCCCAAGGACATGGGACAGCATTGATTAGTCCCTTCCGAGGATCAGGCTAAACCCAACCCATAATTTCAAATCCCGATCCACTTCCCCACGTTTTTTCTTTTTCTTTACCTTTCGTTCTGAAACCATGTAAGCACCACGGACCAATTTAGCAGCAAAAGCAAAGTTTTCACGTCTAGCCAACTCCACATCCCGTTCGAGCTTAGCCTGAGCTGCCTTGGTATACATTTGATCTACATTATTAAAATCAAATAAAAAGTATTATTAGCATCCTATTTCATTACATCACCCCCCCCACAACCCTCGTTATGATTATAATAATCATTAGACTTACAAGTATTATAGACAGTAGGAATATGGTCTTGTTCATCACGACGGTTGTATTTCGATTGCAAATTCATAGCAACATGATCAATGGCTTCCTGGAAGTAAGATTGTTCAGCATCGACCATGATCCCCACCCGATGACGATGAGCCAAAGAGCACACTTGATCCAAACGGTTCACCATACGATCATAAGCCTTCAATTCGTCACTAGTCAACAGAGTATCCGATTCTTGAGCATCATCCGCCGCCGACCACCACACATCACGAGAAGTGCCCTGCAAGTTGAAGAGTTGAGAGAACATGATGGCATCAATATGAGGCTGGTGTTGATGCATGTATTCAATCAGGGCTTCCCGTTGTTGTTCTTGTTGTTCACATCGAGGCGGTGGTAAGACTTGAGACACCACATCCTTGAGAGCAGCCGATCCAACGAATCCATTGACTTGATGAGCTTGGAAGATATGTTCCATCTTGGTGATCACATGGTTGAGCCGAAGTAAGAGTTCTGGAGGAGCAAAAGCAGTAACCTTGATAGCAGCAAATGCACCCGTAGCACTAGCCGCATCCATCTTTGCATCTTGAGTAGTCGTATTATTCAAGGTAGATCCACGAGCAGCAGTCCTTACACAATGTTCCGTCATTGTCACCACGACATCAGCAGATTGTTCTTGTCGCCACCATTTACCAAGAGGTTGAGATAGTTCATCGTACATTTGAGGTACATCGGCTTGTTCCAAATGCAAATCGGCTTCAATCGATAGATCCAGAATACATTGAATACCTGATTGAGCTAGTCGATCCATACTGGCCACACATTCTTCAGGACTTTCACCACCACAGAATTGTCTAAAGAAGGTTTGCTTGACGAATCCATACACCAGGCTTTCCAAGTGAAGCTTTTCCGCCAAACTGATCGCATAAGGAGCCATATCCACAATCCAAGGGAATGTACATAGTTTGTAAACAAAGAGACCAACCAACAATTCTTCAGTACTACGAGCGTCTAGTGCAGTGCGATTGTTTTCATCCAAGAGGTCATGAATGGTACGAGAGGCAGAGGATGTTGAGAATGAGGAAGATGGTGACATGTTGGAAGGCAAGGTCAAGGTTTGAGCTTCGGCTTGTACACATTTACTAGGTGAGTTTGATGGATAAAGAAGAGTACCAGCAGTGACCAAAGTAGCAGCAGCAACAATAGAGGTCATCATGACTCGACTACGACCACCAACAAAGGAAGAGGGAGTTTTGTTGAATCCATGGTGGAATGATGCACGTTGAAGAAAGGGTCGTTGTTGTAAGAGGTAGTTGTTTGTAATAGATTGGTTTAAAAGAGAAGTAGTGGTAGTAGTTTTAACGGGAGAGAATGGACGAATGGTACGTGATAAACAAGGTCGATACATACCAATCATGCAAGTAATAGTAATAATAATAATAATAAATGTGATGTAAAAGAGAATGTATTCAATAAAGAAGAATGGATAATAAAAGGATAATAAACAACAATGGTAACAAAACGAATCACAATAATACTAGTTATAAAATAATAAAGAAAAGAAAAGAGAAAGGAAGAAGAAAGGAAATGAAATCGGGGGGTTTATAATATTTTTTTTTTTTTTTTTCGAGTGGCACTGAGTACCAAAAAAAAAAAAAAAAAAAAAAAAGTGACGGGGAAGGGCAAAACCTTTTAGGTTGGTGAATAAGGGACGATCTCCATCAATCATCTTATTAACCTTCTCTGGATTCTTTTTCCTGATACATATTCTATTCATCCCCAAGTTATAATAAATGAAAAAAAAAAAAGTAGATGAACCATTGTGTTGACTTGTCGTACAAAGGTCAATGGTTGATTTTTCAAAAAGACGTTTTATTTCCTTTTCCTGTTGTATACATGGTTCTCTCATCTTTTAGTTTTCGTAAAACCTATTACAATCAACCAATGTGGTGTTAAAAAAGACAATAGGTCAAGAAAATGGAAAAATGAGGGTGGTGCGGGAGTTCCAAATCAAGCAATTTTTCTTTTTTTTTTCCCACACTGAAACCAATCAGAGGCTGCTATTTCAAATTTTTAATCTCAAGCGGGATCCTGGTATGCTTATGCTGTCAAAGCAAACCTTATCTCTGTCTCACGAAACCGACTTGTGCTTAAACATTCCTCCAGACACTCCTTATTATAATACCCCATCCATCTCCTTTTTATTTATATTGATAGATAATAATAGATGATACTGTTTTCTTTCTTTATTATAACAAACAAAACAAGCCCCCAATTTTCAACAAAGATAAGGGATTGATTGCTTTTTGCTAGACATTGATAAGGGGGGGGGAGACAGGTAGTAACATACTCTCTCTCTCTCTTCTTCTTCTTCTTTATACAACCAAGGGCCAAGCAAATGGATGGGTTTGTTGTTGTATGTGTAATGTTTCCATATACGCTTCATCGGCCATTTCTCGTCTATGGCATGACTTCATGATGTGGCGCTGAAGTGCCAAAGCTTCTAATTTGGTCTTGATAGGTCTTGTGGTTTTTGTTTCCGTACTGGGCATCATCATCATTTCTTCAAGAGTGGCCATTTCCCATTGAGACGTCGTCTCTGCCAGTTTCAATTCCTCCAATTGATAAAAAGGCCCATGCCCTCCTAGTTGTAATCAAGATATGCACTTTATGATTTCTCCTTTGCATCTTTCTATAAAGATGACTTACCTTTTACTTTGTTCATAGTCGCTCGATACTCCCTTGATGCAGGGTCCGTTGACCTTCTATAAAAGAATGCTCGAATAACATTATTCATCCACCCCCTTGCCTCACACCCCTTGTCAGAATCCTCGAAAACCCGATTCATGCACCGACTTTTCTTTGAAATCCCGACCTTTTTTTTTTCTCTCACTCAAGGATTTTTTTTTTTTTTTTTTTTTTTTTTTTACCGATGATAATGATAAGGTGAGGGTGATGATGTGGTTTTCTTGGTGGATAGATAGTGACGCTGAGCTTTAGTAGTGGATTTAGTTTTCGACGATGATTTTGAGAAAAAGTGTTTCAACTCGTGAAAGGATAATGATAATCGCATCCTTATTGTAACAATTCAATGTAACTTTCTTTCAATGTAAAAAAGGTAGGGAAAAGAAAGAAAGAAAGAAAAAGATATGGTGTGCTTTCAATCTCATTTTGTTGATGATGATGATGATGTTGTTGTTGTTGTTGTACGTGGGTAGATCAAAAAACTGGAACCCGGAGCCACAATCCCGGTTTACTTGAATTAAAGTTTGCCCTGTTTTACACAAAATCTGTCAGATGACAAATAACGACCACTTTACAATGTTAATAGTATCATCATTGACAAGAAAACATGATCAAAGATCTTGGAATGCCAATGAGTATGATGCTATCTTTGCACTCTTTTGCATTTTGACATACCGGAGCATGATGCCGCATATTCAAATCCCGACATCGACCGCTCAGCTAGGATGACCTGTTCTTATCCTTCCATAAAGTTGCATGAATCGGTCTGATGTAAAGTACTGTACATATGACATACTATTTATGTACAGTTGATTACTAATACTGTACATAGTAGCTAATAATTGATGGATCAAGTATCTATTTATCCCTCACTACCGAAAAAAAAAAAAGTGTCAGGCATTCAGTTCCTGAACATCTAAAAAACATTTAAATCCCGCCCCTATTCAAATTTGCCTTGTGCGATCGAGAAAGAGAAGACGCACCTAGCAATGTAACTCTAGTAAATGGATGATATATGATGATTATACTCACTAAATAGAGTACATACAATGTAAGCAAAATATCAGTGATGATACAATAAACTGGCAGCACACATGGCTTTATTTGACAGGTTAGTCTCTGTGCCGCTTCTGGTGTAACCGCATGACCGAAGCATATTCCCTTTTAGGATAGGCATTTCTGGAATGCCGATGATAGGCATGCACTTTTTATTTATTTAAAAAAATGATATGATATGTATGATATGACATGTCATCGACCGAGTTGACATATAACTGCATATGTATCTGTGAGGTATGACATTGTGTCTTATATTGCGTGAAGGATCAAATGTCATATATAGTATGTATGATTCTACTATTTTTATTCCCTTGTATTAAAAAAAGACATACATACTGTAATAGTGCATACTTGTTTAAAGAAACAGATGATAACATTCATGTATCACCAATTGATACTTATCATTTTATTCATTCATATCATGACACTATTCCAAATATAAATGTCACCGTCTTTTTACTAAATCGATACAAGACCACTATTAATGACAGTATGTTTATTGTGATATCATTAAGAGCATAATAATAGTAACATGGTTTTTATTTGATGTAAAAGTAGCCCCATTTCCTATTAAACTAGATAAGCTAATCAAATATACTATACCAAGTTTAATGTGTAATTCCGATTCGTATCGCAGTTGAAGGGTAATTATATTAGAGAGAGAGAGAGAGAGAGGGAGAATCATGTGAGTGACATAAACCCTATGTACTGTACCATTGTAGCCCTTGGTCCCGTAGACTAATTTCTGTCACCATGTGTTCATAAAGTATAGTTTCATTGATATTCATCACCCCCTTACCTTTTGTATTAAAAGCCATTAAAGCAGTTGCTGATTAGTGGATTGCCTAATGATAGAGTAGAAAGTAATAGATAACAATCGGGGTAACCTGTACCGATGCTGATTCCTTGTATGTCAGGTTGGATGTGGTGTTGGAAGAGAGATGGAAGGAGAAGAAAAAAAAAAAAAAAAGTGGGGGAGAAAGTGATGGGAAAAAATCGGGATTTGAAAAATCGATTGGTTCAAAGGACGACCTCAAAAGATAAACCACCATTTTTTGTTTCGATCGATGGGGCGATGTGAGAGCTACAGAAAGAGGAAAGAGGGCCACCTCCTTATTCGATAATGAAATGTGCCTTTGTCGTCGGCGTTTTAAAATAGTTGCTGCATGATGTTGGTTTTCATTTGTTGGTTTATTCTACTTTCTATTGTGCTCAATTGTTGCGACCATATTGAGAAACAAAGAAAATCTTGAGAAACAAGAAGCTGAAAAAGAAGCTCAAGTTGGAAGAGGATGCTGTGGCAGAGTAGACCACAAGGATGGGTAAATCGTTCACTATTTAGTGATGAACTTACCAATAGCGCTTTTCTTTATTCCCTTCTTTTTTGAATCCCGATCCAATCAAAATCCATCAATTTTTAGAGTGTATTAGATTGAAAAATGAAAAAAAGGGAACATTTATTTTTTTTTGTTTTTTGTCTACTTTTATAATCGCCATACTTATAACTACTTTTACTGCTACTAATATTATGAACACATCGTTACATGACCACACATTTGGATACTTTAGCTTTATCAACCTCCTCTTGTCTGTTTAATCCATGTTGGTGCTGGTCATTACTTTGTGCTGTATACTGTTTCTGTGTCCTTGCCTGCTTTTCCTTTGCCTTGCGTTGCTTCTTACTCGAATCCAAATACTCTCCTCTCACCTTTAAACATTGCATGGCACCAGTATGACCCATAGCGGCGGCCTTTGACATCCATCGTTCAGCCTTGTCTTTATCGGCCATGGCGACACCGATACCACGTTCCAAATAAATGGCGACAGCAAAATGGGCTTTGGCAACAGTCCACGGATCGGTAGCTTGTACTTTGGTGGTGGCGGCACGACGGGCCCACAAATAGGCTTCACGATCAGACGCTGGCACATGGGGGGAACCTGTCAGATACCAACCGGATAACGCCAAACAGCCTTCAGGACTTCCTTGCTCAGCCGCTCTGGCATACCAATAGATCGACAAGGCATCATCCATCATCACCCATTGACCGTGCTCGTAACAATGACCCAGTTGGACTTGGCTTGGCATATATCCTCCTTGGGCGGCTTGGTGTAGTAATTCCATGGCATAGGCGGGATCGGCAATCAGACTGGTGGCATCTCCGACTTCTCCTGTTAATTGAATCATCGCCAAAGCATGTAAAGCATGGGGGGCTTGTGATGGTCGAGTGAATGGTGTGCTGTTGATATATGGAATGGATGATGACGAGGCTGAAGGTAAACAAGAAGATACAGTAGGGGAGGACGAGGACGATGCTGAAGAGGATGGTGTAGTGGATACTGACGACAATGTATTTGTTGTTATTATAGTATTAGCTGGTAACGATGTCGAGGTGGTAACATGACTGGCAGCGCGCTGTAACCAACTGATGGCTTCTCTGGGTAATGGTGTCGTATTGTAATACCCTCTCAACAAGATGATTCCTAATTTGTACATACTTCCGACATGGGCCAAGTGGGCAGCTTTACGATAAAACACCATGGCTCGTTGACCATCCTTACGGGTCCCAATACCCAACTCATGGCAGACGGCGGTACGATAAGTGGCTTCAGGGTGGGCTTGTTTGGACGCTTGGACATACCATTGGAATGCTTTACTGTGATCTTCCATCAGACCTAGTAATCCCATCCCGTAGCAATTGGCAAGAATAAACTGGGCTTCACTATCACCTCCTTTACCAAGACCTTGACCAGCACTCAGGCGTTTGAGGGTGCGTAGACATTCCAGGATCATCACTTGGCGGATGTGGTCTCTTTCCGGTGATCTCGATGGTGGTCGGTCAGTAATAGTGGTGCTGTTATCATTACGTTGATTGACCATGGATCTGGCTTGGTGGGCATCATCTTCGGCTAGTGTGGCAAGGAATCGGCGACATAACTTTAATTGACTGGTGGGATCTTGGGATTTACGGGCCAATGCACACCATCCATGGATACGCTCGACGGACTCTGGCCATGGAAACGGACGAGATGGTTGGCTATTGGACAAGGATGTATTGTATTGATGGCTACTATCAAACTTGGCCTGCTGTTGATCGATACTGGTGGCATTAGGTAAGGAAACAAGTGAATTGGAATGGGGGATGCTATTTTGCCGACCATGTTGACGTGTGGAACAAGAAACATGTCGTTTATGTGATGATGGATGGTGATAATGGGATAGATGGGATACGCTTACTGATCTACTTAATGTCTCTTGTTGGTGTAGATTGGTATGTGAACTTTGTCGATACAATCCCGAGTATTCGTCAAAGTACCATTGATTCAGATCATTATTGTGGTTGTGTGATCTATATCGGTACTCTTCTCCCATGGTCTCGGGTTTATGCTGGTGATGATCTAGGTTGGAATCGATCACATGATGCTGAACGACAAGATTACCGGTGGTGGTGGTGGGTGGATCGGAAACAGGTGGATATTGACTCTGATTGATAGGTCCCATCATGATGACTGATGATCTACTGTAATTGACAAGTCAATTGGGTCCGTTTTAAAGGTAGAAGGAAAAGAAAAACAAAAAGGAAAAGATTGTATGGTGTGTATGTGTGTATGTTGATTGGGTGATCGAACAGATTACTTGGGACGGGAAATTGTATAGGGACACTTTAGATTAGACAAAAGGATTGTTTGTTATCAGTCTTGCTTGACTGAAGAAATAAAGATGGAAAACAGAAATCAACTTTTTAGAGTAGAATAGAATAGATCACCTTTTTTTTAATTAATAAAACATGTTTTGATTATCATTTCTATGCTTCAGCTGGGGGTTGACTCTTTGTTTAGGCAATGTAGACTAGGAAAAAATAAATCTAGCACCGTCGATGTGTGTCAGTGATTAAGATAAAAGGAATAAATAAACAGACATGATGGTCAAATTTCCGAGGAAGATTGTTTTTTTATTATTAGTAGTAGTCTTAATAGAATCTGTACAAAAGGGTAAATGTGATTAAGATAGATTATAATGGGGGAAGGGTAGCTAATAGTCTATTGGAAGGTTTGATATGTAGAGGATATGGTTGAATCGGGTATCGGTTGTCGGTGATGTGATGATGATTCTATACTATGGTCTTCTTCTTTTCGTTCCTTTAATGCCGCCATGTTAACAGAGACAAATCCAACCACCACCAAAAGAGCCCCCATTGTATATTGGATTTGAGGGACAAAGTTCTTGAATACGATGTCACCAAATAATGCTAATGGAATCTAATTTACAAAAGAGAGAATGAATGATTTATATGAGTTATACCTTGTTCTATTTCCCTGCCCCCCCCCCTCTATTGTCACTTACTGTTAGAGAGATACCTAAAGTCACCACCAAAGGGGATGTCATCAACATCGCCAAGAGCCAAAGATAATCCGACAAGAATGTACCGATAAACGCATTGAGTAAGACGATGATCCATAGAGTGGGTGAATATGGCAGTTGGAAGGTTTCGATCCCCAGCCAATCCAAAAGAGGGAATACAGGCCATAAAAGGAGCACATTGAATGCACCGACGAATCCAAAAAAGAGAGGCATATTGATACGACTTTCATCCCCAATGCGTACTTTTAACAAGGTGGTGTAACCTCCATAAAACAAGGCGCCCAGTAATGCCAGTATATCGCCGATCAGAGCTGATGAGATGGTAGGAGATGGTGTCAGAGTGGCGTCGGTAGGATCATTGGATGGATAGGTATTTTGATCAGAGTAAGAAACAAGAATGACACCTACAAAACTATCAAGAAGAATGAGTAAACTCACCTTTTTTTTTTTGAGGGGGGGGGAGTTGATAATGGTCTACCTTACCTGGTGCATACAGATAACAATTTCACTACTGTTATCTTTTCCACATTAAACATGGCCCCGAAACCCAGAGTGAATAATCCTATCATGACAAGCGCATTGTTAATACAGACAGTTTGTTTAAATTGTTAGTATTTGTTTATTTGTGTCAACTTACCTGACATGGAGGCGAGAATGGTGCTGCTACCAACACTGGTATACGCCAAACTTGCATTGGTAGTGTAGTTGGCGAAAAACCAGAGGATACAAAAGGCAAAGCTTAATCGGATTGTTTCCAATGTCCCAAGTTTTGTGGTGGTGGTGGCGATATTAGATAGATGAGATCTTGACTCCAACTCCGAGAGCTGCGGAAGATTCAGGGCCACATATTAATGATAATAATAATAATAATAAAAGGGTTAACATCATCAGACGTGTCATACCGTCAAAAGGCATGATCATCATCTTCACTTGATAATAATCATGCCTGTATTCTCAATTCCTCTTACCTGCTGATATCCATGCTGTTGCCGTGGCCCAGTAGGTTCCCTGGTTGTGTTCAAGATTCTAGGAGATAGAGGTGAATTGCAGTTCAAATGGCGCCATGACCACCCAATCACGTTCCCCTGTTTTTCGACATCTTTTTTTATATTTTATCATACTTACTTTATGTCGTCTTCTGTATGTTTTCTTGACCTTTTAAATAACAATGGAATCAAATAAAAGGAGAATGTTGCTGTATTTAGATAAGTCACTAGGAAGGGTTTGTTGTATTGTAGTTCACCGAATATACTCTATGAATCATAAAAAGAGGGTGAGTCAAAGAGGAAGGGTTCATCAATGGAAGAAGCTACTTACGTTCATGGCAAAAGAGGAGGTCACCCATATAAACACCACACCTAGTAACGCAAAGATACCACCAAAGTAACGGCGCCTTGACAGATCGTGTTCTGCCATTCGAATGTTAATATATAAAAGATAAAGAGAGAAGAGAGAAGGAAAGAAAGATTTGCAAAAAAAAAAAGTGGGGAAATCTCATAAAATCAAAAAAGTTCGAATCCCGACAATCAACCGAAGTGAAGGGTTTACGATGATTGACCTTGTGCATCTGTGTCTTATCAAGAAAGAAAAACCACTATTGGGTACAAGTGATACCATGCTTGAAATCATATGAGCTATATTCATGGTATTAATTTACAGTCTTACATGATAAAGGGAATGGCAAGGTGATTTCATGCCATTGCGAATTATTCAGCCAGCCATAGAGCGGCATTTAAAATATATTGTCACACAAAGGGCTTCTTTTATCAGTGAGGGATGTAAAGACCCCATTCAACGTATGATTTACAACTATGCATAGGTGCTACTGTTGTTGTTGTTTTTATAAGAAAGCATTGTCACGTATAAGATATAGTTTGGCCAAAAGATTCAAGGGATATTTCTCTATTGAGAAGATGGAGATCACACCATTGACAGGCGTATCATGTATATCCCTCCTTAACATCTCTGTCTCTCATCCAAATGTTATCAAGGAGTCAATGGACTACATGACGATGCGAGTTGGCCGTACGACATTGGCCGAAAAGCCAAAAGAAAAAGACTGGGCGGTGATTGAAAATCAATGTCCCTTTTATATTACCGTCTCTATCTTTCTATTTTCCTTTTTTTCTTTTCTCCTTCATTACTCCATTCCTTTTATATCATTCTTCCCTTCTTCCCGCCACATTTCCCATCATATTATTATTATCTTTAAACTTATCACCACTCTCCTTATACTTCAATTGTTATCACTTGACCTTTTTTTGTAACTGTCAGTGGAAAAAAGGTAACATTAACTGTAATATGCTATTTGCATACTGACTCTTTTTTCTTAGTTGACACCATAAACATACACATATCGACATAACCTACACTTATACCAAGTCATGTCCTCTCATGTTAATTCAATGAAGCGACGTGCCTTGACTCCTTTGACCGATGAAGACTGGGAAAATAACCGACGCTATGGAGTGATCATCGATGCTGGATCTTCAGGCTCAAGAGTCTATGTGTATTCCTGGAAAGACCATGACTTTATGAAATCAACACATTCCATTGAAGAATTAAAAGGCACCATTCCTATTGTTGAACGGGCGGACAAGAACGGGCTCAAGTGGACTCATCGACAAGAACCTGGTAAAGAAGAACAAGG
The DNA here is from genome assembly GCA_025330725.1 of Chlamydoabsidia padenii. Classification (NCBI taxonomy): domain Eukaryota; kingdom Fungi; phylum Mucoromycota; class Mucoromycetes; order Mucorales; family Cunninghamellaceae; genus Chlamydoabsidia; species Chlamydoabsidia padenii. The sequence goes on along the minus strand of JAIWND010000002.1, from coordinate 1,524,197 downwards.
GGATAACAGGAAGGGGTTGAAAAAAAAGGGGGATCTTATCACTCACTCTCTTTTGTTTAACACAAACTACAGGTATCTCTACTTTTGGATCAAAGCCCAAAGAAGTAGGAGATCACTTGAAAGGACTGTTGGATTTTGCTCAAGAAGTGGTACCTAGGCATCTTCGACCCTCTACACCCGTATTCATGATGGCCACGGCAGGAATGCGGCTCTTACCCCTGGATGAACAACAAGTCTTGATGGAAACATCCTGTCGCTACATCAAGGAAAACTCGGCATTTCTAATCAACGATTGTAACACACATATTCAAACGATTCCTGGTGAACTAGAAGGTGTATATGGTTGGGTGGCCGTAAACTACTTGATGGGTGGATTCGATGCTAGCATTCAGTCAGACAAACAACAACAGAAACATACCTTTGGGTTCCTCGATATGGGCGGGGCTAGCACTCAAATAGCATTTGAACCGGATCATCATCAAAAAGAAGAACATGTAGCGGATTTGACCAAGATACATCTTAGAACATTGGATGGGTCAGCAGTCGATTACGATATCTTTGTCACTACTTTTTTGGGCTATGGCAGTAATGAAGCAAGGCGGCGCTATTTGGAACAACGTGTCAAGATGCTATTTGATGACCAAGAACGGAATCGGCGGCTAGGGAACATTGACGACATGGCAACAACAGGTTCAACGGTATCGGCAAATATTACCAAGGGGTTACTAGACGAACATCATCGGTTGCATCTTGATGATCCTTGTTTACCCCTCAATTTGGAATTAACGGATACTGATACGACAAGCGTATCTTTACAACTCAAGGGAACCGGGGATTTCGCTGCCTGTTTGGACGCTACTTTGCCTCTACTGAACAAGAACGCCGAATGTCCTACTCAACCATGTCTTTTTAATGGTGTCCATACCCCTCAGATCGACTGGTCGGTGCATCAATTTGTTGGTATATCGGAATATTGGTATACATCTCATGATGTCCTTGGTCTCGGTGGTGTCTATGATTTTAATGAATACGAACGCAAGGCAACATCATTTTGTGGCAAGGACTGGTCTTTGGCGCTTGAAGAGCACCCGGATTGGAACTCGGTTGAAATTCAGCGATATCAACTACAATGCTTCAAATCGGCTTGGATGGTGAATGTATTACATGGTGGGATTGAAGTACCACGTCAGGCGGATGAAGCGGGAAACAGCAATATGGAGCAGCACTTGGAATCAACAGGTGACGTGAAATGGATGGAACAATCAATCGAAAGCGTGGAACACAAAAACTGGAATCCACCTTTCCAAAGTATCGACACCATCAACGACATTCAAGTGTCTTGGACTTTGGGTGCTATGCTTCTTCATGTTGCCAATCAAATACCTTTAGTCGATCATGGTGGTAATGTTATACATGGAATCAGTGGCGATGACGAACAATCACATCTTGTTGCCGATGGGGTGGAACTACCTTTGGCTGACGCAGTGCATGATCATCACCATGGGACAATACTATCAGCAGCAACGACAATAACATCCGGCGAAACCAGCAATCATTTTTATGCATCTGTTCCTGAAGACAACACTGGGGCAGCATCGTGGTTGGACTTGGGGAATACTGTCTCGATTATCGGCTTGGTATCCATGTTGATTGTACTTGTTGGTGTGGTGCTATGGGAATGGTATCGACATTCGAAAAAACGACGACGTTCTTATGGTGGAGGCGATTATAGGCGTGTGGATACTAATGGCGGGATACTGGGAAATGTCGCGGTGGGACCAACATCAACCAGGCCATCATCACCAACACAACCATTCTCCACTCTTTTATCGACACTATTGGATGGCTCAATCATGGCCCTCAAACAAATCACAGCTCGGCCCATGGTTGTCCTTCGTTACTGGACTTCTCGAATCTTGACTCGACGGGGAAATAGTGAACTAGTGACTGATGACAATGTTGGTGTGTCTGGTAATACAGGGCTGGATCACTTGGAAACAAACCGGTATTATTATCATCCTCAACAAGACTCCACGATAGTGTACCAACAACAACTTTTACACCAGCAACATTCGCAACTGATGGAACAACAAGTATCACAAACGCCATCACCTTTACAATCACCATTCTATGAAACTCTAGGACCCTCCACCAAATCGCCTAGCATGATTTCCATGAAATATTGGCGCAAGAAACGGTACAGCGGAGATAGTCATCATATCTCACAACTTATACAGCCTGTGTACGGCAACGACAACAACTATGATTATGGTGGTGCGACATCAGCCATGATGGGGTATCCGAACCGATCCAATAGTATCTCTAATTTGGTAGCAAGAACAAGCTCACCTATGCTCTCTGGTGAAGGGCCGGTCTCTTCCGCCATGTCCATGTCAAGATCAAGATCAAGGATTGGGTTTTCTGCTTACGAAATCAGTGATGAAGGTGGCGATTATCTCAACTTTGGTAGTGATCATAATAATACCTCTCCGGATCTCCATCGATTGGCAACCACTGGCACTTCACGTACTCCTTCTCCTTCTCAAGTCACTCTGATCTCAAAACGGACCACGGTAAACACGCCTAGCCCTAAATGTAGTCCAAGATCAAGTCTAGAAAAAGGAACTGGTGGCGCGAATGACTATTAATTTACTTGTAGATTAGTTTACCCTCTATTGTTTTATATCATTCCTCTCCCTTTTTGTGTACACACATCTCCCTATATGGGACCTTTACTTGTATTACCACCTACTTTTACCACTTACATAGTCCTCTTATTATTCCCCCTTTTGCAATAAAATTATTAATAAACTGCACTGAACAAAAAAAAAAAATTTTTTTGTCTATTTATGTTTGTGATCCTGTTTTTATATATATATATCTTACATGATTGCGGAACTGGGCATTGCCATGTACCCAGGCATGTGATCAATGCATCCCTGATTTTTGAAAATGATCATACGGTGTCTATCAGGTTAAAGAAGTCTATCTATGGCATCAGAGAACCTGTAAATTAGATGTGAGTTGTGGATTATGTAATAAAAGGGACCTGGCGGTAAAGTTTGTTTTCCTTGGGTGATGATGATCCCTTGTCTATTTCACCATGACTAGATCATTAAAAAAGAAAACAAGCACAGTGATGAAGAAAATGTGCCCTTTCAAAAAGAAAAAGCATGCACCTATTTATCTCATTGATCAGTTTATATTCAATCTCCACGTTTTGTGCGTATTCTTTTGTTTTTGGTGCTTCCGAGGCTTGAAACTTGCACGATTGATTTCCCGCTCGCTTACATAAGTTGCGGGATACTAATTTAAGGTGGACCCTTTCATTAGTGCTTGAAACTTTTTTTTTTCTTTCTATGGCGGGATATGAAAAGTTGGATTTTTCTCTTTTTCCTTTTAAAAAAGAGTTGTGTCCTTTTTCTTTCCTTCTTTTTTCTCTCAGGTTGTCCTTCTTCCCTGTCTATTACCTTTTTTATTTTTTCTTATATATACACTTTACAAATCTACTACTTTATGGAAATACAGCATCATGAACCAGGGGCTTTACCTAGACAAAAACGAATCAAGGTCTCCAAAGCCTGTTACACTTGTCGAGTGAAGAAAATAAAGGTCAGTCGGTTTGTGGCAAAGTTGGTTTTTGTTTTGTTTTATTTGTTTACTTACTCCTCTTCTCTTTTTGATTCATATAGTGCGATGGACTCATTCCTTGTATGCAGGTAAAACGTCAATCTGGATCACAAAAGTGGGAATCTTTATTAACCCCTTCTTATTGTTTATCTTTATTCATCTCGTCCTCTTGTACAGTGCAAAGGTAATTAATCAACTCTCAACTTTACTTTTAAATTAACCGGCCTTCTCTTTCATTAATAGCTCGTCAACGACCTTGCTCCTTTTCGGCAGAAGGGGTGGACGGCGGTGTCTTGTATCCTCCACGATCGTCCATGGAATCACCAACAATGAGTACTTCTGGCAGCAGTACCTCGCCACCCTCTTTATCACCAAGCCAAACTAATTCGTTGACGACAGAACGCATGTCTATAACAAAACCATCAACAACAGCAAACGGGACTCGATCACCATCAACCACAATAGCTAATGACAGGCGTCATATGGAAATAACAGCACAGCGTTTGGATACTTTGGGACAAACTTGGCCTGGTTGTGAACTGGAAGATCTGGCACATGCTTCAACATCTTGGCCATTCCAACAACAGCAGCAGCAGCAAAGACCGAAAAGACCTGCGGATACACCTCCATTGTCTTTCTTCCTGACGGACACACTACAACCAGATAATAGTACTATATTAACAACAACAAAAGTAGTCTCACCAGGATCGAATATACAGCACACATTGATCTCTTTGTATTATCGTCATTGGTACCGCATTCTGCCTATCTTACCGAAATCAACTCTGCTCACTCTCTTGAACCGACCTTCACCTCACGCCTTTATCTCACCCTTGCTACTCAGTGCAATGTATGCTCAAGCTGCCCAAACTTCTGCTTCCTCTTCTTCGGATGCGGATCATTATGCTACTTTGGCAAAATCAATGTTGGACAGTTATATGGACACGCCTCAACTCTCTACAGTGATCGCTCTTGTCTTGCTATCTTTATATGAATCCAATCGACACGGGTATACCAGCTCTCCTTGCCAAATATCCATGTATCTTGCAATGGCTGTACGTATGTGCTTTGATTTGAATCTTCATGACTGCATCAACGATGGAACAGAAAATGTCAACAACAACGGGGATAATAACAATGAAACTATGGCGATGATGATCAAGGCGTTGAAACTCAGGGTATTTTGGTGCTGTTACTGTTTGGATCAATGGACAAGTCTGTGCTCTGATAGGCCTGGGACTATACATAGTAGTGATATTGGCGGCAAAATGAAACTTGATGGATCACTTGTTTTGGGAATGGAGGGTATGGAAATGATGATCGACCATGATGAACAGACTGCTATTGAAGGTTTGGTGGCATCGATCCATTTGGCTCAACTAGGGGAACGGCTATTACAACAATCATCACCTTCATCGGCACCTTCTATCGACAAGGCAAACCAAGCAGATCATCAATTGCTGGCTTTTTTGCAACATTTACCTGCTTCATTACATTGGACACCTTTACCTACTCCTGACTCATTATCATCACCAGCATCTTCACTCTATCAACCGATTCCGTCTCATCCTCCTCACAATTCTATCGTCGGCCAATTCCACCTCATCTTTAACTTGCTCCATCTTACACTTCTCATACGACCACTGCGAACATTGACCACGGCACCATCACAACAACAAAAACAACAACAGAATCAAATGGATACCAACAAGAACAACAAGGATCAGGTCTCATTACTTTTGCAACGGTGCTCGACGATTGCCACAAATTTAACTCAACTGGGATGTGCTTTGACAGATCAAATTGGATTCATATTGTGCTATCGAATGGTGTCTCATGCATTGATGCTTTCAGTCAGGGTCCATCTGATTCAATGCTATAATGTGATACAGCCATCACTCTCTTATTCCTCGGGTAACGATCACCAAAGGACAGCCAAACATGCTCGACTGATGTTTCAACGCTCATTACGTTCTCTACGAATACTGGTGCAACATCGTGTGATACCTGGTGTGGATGCTTTTACTACTTCCATGGAACGAATCTTGGAGACATTGGCCTTTGTACCACCTTCAATACTATCGCCATATCGAGACAACAATAACAACAACAACAACAACAACAACCGACATTATAGTACCAACGCCACTACAAATACATCTTATACAGTAACCAACAATCAGCAGCACCAGCAACAACAACAGCAACAATCGGTCTCAATACCATATCATCAGCATTATCAACAACAGCATACTTATTTGAATGGGGCAGAACAAAGTGCGGCAGAAGTTTTGTCGAATGCGTTCAGTACCAACAACACCTTTGTCACTTCAAACAACAACAACAACAACAACAACAACAACAACAACAACAACAACAGTAGCAACAGTAGCAACAATAGTAATAACGGCAAAAATACTGCTGCTCCACCTTCTTCTAATGGTACTGGTACCAATCCTGCATCATCACCAATTACATTATCACGATCATCACCTTCTCCTCCACCACCTTCTACAGGACTTGGCTCTCAATCAATCAAGCAACAAGGACAAAAACATCAAGAACAACCACCGCTGGTAGACGTGTCTTCATTGTACTCCTCTATCGCTAGCAATCCTTTGTACCATCAACAAATACAACCACACTTTGGCTATTCTCTACCTACTGGCAAACAAGATGAAGTCTGGGCATTACAAGAGCAATATCAACGTCAGCAACAACAGCAATACCAACCTTCACCTTCTTCTTCTTCATCGTCATCATCACCATCATCATCCACCTATGCACCTATGAATATGTACTCAACACAGCTCTGGTCATCTTCACAACTATTACCCTCAACCCACATGAAAAAGAAATCCTCAACAACATCACCAATCCCGCCAGCCAAATCATCATCTCCCGATACCAGTACACCAGCACCATTACTGAATATGACCACCTCACCTTATAAAAGTATCGGGCTTGGAGTGTATGCAAGTGCACAGCGGCATCATTCTGATGTGATTGGTCAACATTTTGCTGGTGATAAAACGGAACATCGCCCTGTCATTCTCAATCACCATGGACAAGTCGTGGTTACTTCCTCTGGATCCCCTTCCCCACCCATAGTAGATATCTAGTCATCACCCTGTTTTTATTACATACTATAGCTATTAAATATATCTTCTTCTTTTTTTATTATTAATTAATCAATAAAGCATTGTATCATATCATATAACTTAACTGCTGTAGTCAAACCCCGACCAACACCTTTTTTTTTAAAAATTAAAAAGTGGTACATACAGTACATATGATATAACCATGTTGTATACAACAGATTAACATATTGTTACAAGACAAATATTTATACTGATTCAAGTTTTTTAAAAGATACGCTAATTCATGCAAAAACTAAAATGTGAAGTCATATATACCACACAGACAAAAAAAGAATGTCGGCGTTTCAATAATTATATCGATGCATGAATTACTTTTTGGACAGTTTTTCATCAAGTTTATTTTATTACCAAACTAAACTACATAATATACACTATAAATTATATAAAAAGTAGAAAGGATTATTTTAAAGAGTTTTTAATTGTCAGGTAGGACTAGAATACTGTACTTCATTTGTTGAGCACTTGATCGTGGATGTCATTTCATAGAGGCATAAGATTCTTCAAAGAGACAAGATATATACGATTTTAAAAACACCTCGACAAACCATTTTGATATCATAATTACCCATCCTGTTTCCCCACCAAAAAGAGAATAACCATGTTGTGTTGCAATTCCCGGATCGGCCGTAGATCTTGGATCACCCTAGTCAAAGTCCATGTTATCCACACCCATAGACATACGGACTTTAGAGCCACAGAAAGTCAATTCTTTCCATTTCTTCTAATATGATGTTAGGTAAGTGTCGAGTCGATTTCAAGGATCCGTCTTGATGATTTCCCTCCGTTAATGGCACACAATGATACATACAAGTTTAATGCCATGTAACCTATCAAGTACAATCCCAAAGAATCCTATGAATCAAATAATCAACTTTTTTTTTTTTTTTTCAATTTAACTGTAACAGTAAGTTACCTTGTTTCCACATTTCAAATACGCATTCTTTCAGCATGGAAATCATAGAAGACCTGATCCAATACTCTTGATCCACAGTCAATGATGTTATCAAAAGAGACAAGCTAGTTCTTGATTCCTACAATATATATATATATATATATATATTATCATATATCGACTTTTTTTTCTGTTCGTTACCTTATCTTGCAACACAGCTGCTCAAGGAGGAGCCACCAAAGCTACACTCCAAGACCTTGGTACTATTGCTTGTTAGTATAGACCCAAGTAAGGGTGCCAAGCCTACTTGAATAGACAAAAAGTATTGTTCAGTGGTGAGTCGTTGTCGTCTTGCGAGATTAGTTTACAAGCACTTTACCTTCAAATAGGAAGAGACTTGCGGGGCCCTGAAGGCAGAGGTGCAAAGAGGGATTCGTGTTGATCTTGTCGTGGTTATACTTCACCGATCTATAGAGTGTATTCGCTTTAGCAGGCGTCTATATAGAGAAGAGGGCGATTAGTCTTTCAAGAAAGAAGCAGTTATCGTTCTTACATTTGGTCAAAGATAGGTGTAAAGTAGTCTCCGATTCAACAAGTATCACTAATCGTCAGTAAGCGCGTGTTACAACTAATTAAAGAAGAGGTTGTGAGCAATAAAGTAGGACAATCTAGTAGTATACTTACGTGCAAGTTGAGTGGATCAGAGCATTGTTAATGTGGAAGGTGGGAGTGGAAAAGAAAGAGGGGGAAATGTTTCAAAAGAAATCCACACCAGTGGACTAATTTTCAAATCCCGACAATGGTCCTAGCTATCCGAATGATTCAAAATAAAATAGGGACCCCGTAAAATACCCTTGTTGCAGGACAATGATTTACAATCTTGTTGCCCTATCAAGACAATCATTCGTTATGTGTACTTGATTGTTATTCTCTTGACCAAAAAGAAACACTGCAAACAACAGGAAATGTATTCTTAGTCGCAATGAGAATTTGTTAGATGTATGACCATAGACAAAAAAGTACGTATCGTCATTTATAATCAGAATAATGTCTTATCCTATGAAATAAAAAAAAGTAGGGCTGAATATGCAAAAAAAAAAAGCGGATCCTGAAATTTATTCAAAAAGGAAATCGGGACAAAGATGCATAAAGACTACATTGAACCCCCTTCTCCCTGTTTTTACATACGTATAATGTGTTGTACCATTGATGTTACAGCCTAATGAAGAGTCTTGACTACTTTGACATAATCAATAATCTCACCCAGCGACCCATCAGTTTGAATCGCATGATGTGTCAATTCCAAAACAGTAGGTGATACTTGCAATTCCGAAAATCCATAACTACCATAACGTTTGGCTGACCAAGGGGCATGAGGATCACCAGATTCTAAAACAGAGGGTCCTTCAGGTTGACCAGCATTCCCACTGATGACTTGGAAATATGAAGGTGGGTCAAGATAAGATGTAGTTTGAAGCGTATTATTGGCAATGGGGTAAGTACGTTCATAGTTATGGACATGACCAGCTAGTGAAAGAAGAAAATTAAGTCAGGGACCATCGGGTTTGAAATGCAGTTTATGCAACTTTTTTTTTTCTTTACCAAGGTATAAATCCACTTTATGTTTCAAAAGTACAGCTTCTAAACCACCCCACTGTTTCCCATCTTCATCCACAGGACCTTCCCGAATCAAATCAGCATCAGTGGTACAATCTTGACTATTTGATGAGCAATACATTGGATGATGTGTGACGAGTATAATCCAGGGACGAATGTGTCGTTGTTCATTGGCCAATTGTAAATCATGTTCCAGCCAATTCAGGGCACAATGGATTTGATCATCTGAACCTTGTTCGAGATATATCTCGGTAGAAAAAGAAATCAGATGGAGAGATTTGTAGTTAAAGGAATACATTAATGCATCAGGCGAGTTGGATTCTTGGTATGGCACAATATTGAATCTATTCGAGAAAAGAACCAGTTACAGTATTTTTAATCACCGCCATTGACTTTTTCAAATTCCTACCTGTTCTTATAATGAGAAAAGTTGTAAGCCCCTTCATGATTCCCAGTAACACCAAGATAAGGGATAGTGGCATATAACTGTTGAACAAAGTTCATATATTCATCACCTTTTAATCCATTAAAGTCCGCCATATTGTAAGCTTGATCCCCAGACACAGTAATAAAATCATAGGCATGAGATTGTGCCCGCTCTACCAATTGCTGCATCGATACCGCATTATTCAATCCCTAAACACATAAAAGTTGAACTATTGATTTTTTTTTTGTCCTGATTCATAAAGTTGACACTTACAATATCACTTGTAGCAATAAACTTGAAAGAGTCGGATCTAGACGCCGTGTGAAATTCAAACACCGCCGACCAAAACGTTGATGTTTGGTTAATGATAGATCCTACTTGATATTCATATATAGTGGCAGATTTTAATGGTTTGGTTTGAATGTTATGAAGATAAAGGGGTCGTTTTGCATCCCCACCATCGATAAAAGTCCAATCCTATGATCAATGCCCATGTGCTCAGTTTATGCAAATTCAAACGCCGCCAATGAACCCCTCTTTTTTCTTTTTTACTTCACTGGTGGTAACAATCACTGGTTTTTTAAAGTTTTCTTTCTTGACCCAGTATTTAAGAAGGGTGCCCTGAACGGCTTGAATAGTGGCAAATTGAATTTTGGCGTATCTGGCTTGATTTGAAATACTGAGGTGAATTTGTTGAGGTTCAGCCTGTTCATATGTCCGATTCCAAGGGACATTACCAAAAGAGTTGAAAGGATCAGGCGCAGACAACATCCCTGGACTACCTACAGGAGCACCATCGGTAAGGACGGAAAAGATGAGACTACAGAAGAAAATACCAACCCAGATACAATAACCCTTCATCATGTTGGAGGGAGGGAGAAGAAAAAAAGGCATGTAGCCTTCCATTTATAAAAGGACAAACTTTAGGTTTAAAGGAAACACTTCACTGTTACCCCTCCAATCATGCTTTTCTTTTTCTATTCATGCAACTGACTTTATCATCTCAACAAATATGGTGTCACTCTCTCGAGTTCCAGCCAATCAGAACAGAGAAATTGACCACACATAATCCCTCCATCATGCTACTTTTTTTTATTTTTATTTTACCCTTTCCATGTGCAGGTTTTGCTACCGACCTTCTTACATTAATCTTATCTTGATACAGAATAAGATAGCATCATCACGCATTCATCATCCCACAATGTCAAAAGGTAAAACATCTACATATTGCTGATGGTTCCTCCCGATTGTTTGTCCCCCACCACAATGTCATCTCGTGGTTCCTCATTCACATGAGTTTATTTGATTTTCATTATAATACTAAATAATATAACAACAGTGACAACGATATATATGATAAAGCATGCTATCCTATGACTAACTAAACAAACATCAAGACCAAATCCTAAAGTGAGATTAGATTGGCGTCCTTGGGTTTCTTGCCTTGGTCTACTTGTTCGTCCAGAGTGGTTGTTTCGTTATTGGTATCTGCTGTTTTCGATTTCGATTTCTTCTTTTTCGATGTGGCTGTCTATAAAATGGGAAGGAAGTGAGCAAGTTTTAATCATCCATGTAATCCAATTGCTTTACCTTTTCACCAGATGCAGCCTTTTTGGATTTAGCTTTAGCACGTTGTTCCTTTCGTTCCGCCTTTAATCGAGCCATTTCATTTTCTCGAACTTGTTCAGGGCTGAGATAGGTTTGGGATTGAGGGAACCGTTCTTCTTCACCAAGAGGGGTGTTGAGATCGACGTTGTGTAATTCATCTTCGTCCTTGGTGGCAAATATATCGTGTGTGTCCTTTTTGGTGTAAGTCGCCTTTTTCTTCTTGTTCACGTTCTTCTTGTGATCATTGGCTTGATCCTCGTCGTCGTCATCGCTACCCGATATGGCGGCATTCTCTGGCATTTCTTCTTCAGCATAGATAGGTGGTGGTGGTGTAGGTATCCTGGTATGGTTGCGTTTCTTGCTGCCTTTTTTAGATTTCTTGTTTTTCATCGATCTATCACCTACTAGTAGTAATATAAACCAAATACAGGTTAGTACGCATATTCTAATGTTCGTCACCCCTTCCTCTTTTTCTCTCTCTCTCTTTGTTATGCCTACCAGTATCATCCAATGATAATTCCACAATGGGTATTGAGTTAATTTCTTCCTCGTCTAATTCCAAAAGTTGGTCTCGTCGTTTTTGTTCAGGCTTGTCAGACATGATATAGTAAGGATCATTACGGTGTGCCTCCGCCCGAGCCATTCGTCGCTAAATAATGATGTAAAGAAAAAAAAAAAAAAAAAAAAAAAGAAAGAGTTGAGTCACCCTATACAAATATCCCCCCCCTTTTTTTTTTTTAAAAAAAAACAACAACAACTGGTCTTACCCTTTCCTTTTCTTCGTCGTTTTCCCCACTATTGCGTCGTTTCGAATGTTTGTTCTTCTTCTTTTTGGATTTCGATTTCAAGCCAGATCCCATTTTGTAACCATCATCTTCTATGGAGGAGTCATCAGAGTACATGTCAGGCATCAAGTCAGGCAAAGGAGCATTAATCCAAGCATCCAAATCAAGTCCTTCAGGTACAGGGACCTTTTTCTGGGCCTTGGGAGCGACAGGGTTGAGTTCATAGATAAAGAATAGACCAGGAAGACCTTCGAGGACAATTGGAGCACCTTCGTCAGCACCAGTGAATCCAGACACCGTGTCAATGATAATCTTAAATATCGTCTTTACATTACAAGCCTATTTTTAAAACAAAAAAAAAAAAAAAAAAAAAAAGAAACAAGTGAGTACTTGATACCTATATACAACCCTTAAAAAGCTAATATTTACCCGTTCCTGGACTTCAATGTCGGAGCTTCTTGTAAACATGTCCATTTTGTCAGTCATTACTTGAGTCACCTTGAGGAATTCACCTTGTAGTTCAGGATTCCATTGATGAGTCAATTCTGTCACCCAGTATGCATAGATCTTCATTATATTTTGTACATAGACGGCTTGGACTTTGACGGGTAATTTTGATGCCGTAGGTGTCAATAAACATTCCAAAGTTGTCGGTATATCATCCAAATAACTATATAAATGCAATCATATAGAGAGAGTATTAGCTTCGTTCAACAAGTATAGTATCTGTATTTCCTATACTTACTTGCAGTATTCACCACAAATCCAAGCAGCAGCAGTCAGTACTTCAATATTGGAGTCCCGTTTCTTGCATGTTTCCAAGAATTGACGATCAGAGAGTAGACGGAACTAGACATAAAAGTTAGCAAGTCATACTCTTTCCCTGCCTTGTTTTTATAATATTACCATTTGTTTGACACAATATTCTCGGACACTTTTGACCCTGACGGCAACATCCATTAGCTGGCTCATGAGTAGTTCACCAACGTTAACTCCGGCCGTGTGAGTGATTCCAACCAAGATAGAGATATACCATTCAAAGTTCGTAATGTTGTGATATTGATTCTGAGAGCAAATAAAGACAATGCGGTTGATAATGTCGGTTCTATAAATCGGATCCAAAATAGTGGAAGGTTCGTGAATCGAGGAAGGTGAGTTTTCTGAAGAAGGGATAAGGAGATGGGATACTAATCGTTTGACAATGTCCATCGTGTTCTTCCGATTAACCTACACAAAAAGATGATGGTTAAATGTTATACTTCTTTTGTGTGTGTGTGTCTCTTTCCTACCAGTCCAACCACCAAATCCAATGCACGTAATCTGATACTAATATCTTCATCATCAATACATTCCAAAATAAGATCTTTTTGTTCGGCCACCAGTTTAGGATGAGTCAAAAGTAGTTTTCCCATTGCAAGAAGACCGACATATTTCACTATAATGTAGAATTGTGTGGTGAGCATGATAATTTATGGTATAAAAGTGACTTACAATTCTGATCAGGATCTTCGAGGAAGGTTCGCAGCTTCTTTGCACAGGTTGATGCTAAAGCATGACTTGATTCACCAGCAGCTTCCAAGAATCCACCAGTTATAACAGTATAAATACATTCATACAAGAGAGACATAGCAGGGGTTGTTTGGATCAAAGATGTCAATGGAGGCAATAGTTTTTTGATCAAACGAGGTTCCAATGGTGTCAAGGAAGCAAACTATTTTTTTTTTTTTTTTTAAAAAAAAAAGAATGAGATTCTAATTGATCCATTTGTCATCTTACCAGTTTAATAATCTTGATTAACATCCAATTGTTTGAGGAAGTAGTCAATAGTTTAAAGAGTTGAGGGGCCAATGAGAGATAACTCTTTGGGTTCTTCCGGGCAAGTTCACAAATCACACCTACAACAGCTGAGACAACAGCTGTTTTACAAGTAATTATAATTTAGTTGATTAAGAATCAGTTGTAAATATTTACTTACAAGGATCGGCATCTTCCAGTTTTTCTTTGATTCGAGGGAAGCTGAGACGAAGTGCCTCGGGATACTTTAAAAACACCTTGTATAACATCAAGATCACCTTTTTCCTGATATATGGCCGAGAGTGATTCAACATGGCCACCAAATCTTGACACAAATCTCGAGCAAGGTCATGGGTCACAATATGAGAGAGTCCATTCACCGCAACACTAATATCTAGAGGATTGGGAGAGGCCAGGTCCTAGTACAGTATATATATATATATATTTATAATTAGATTACGTTCACTTTATTCGTTCATCCTATCAACTCCTTCCTTCCCTCTCTCCCCCTCAGTTCTATATATTACCTTTTTGATTAGATTAGTCGTCAACATGAGGACATCAGTATCTTGTTGGAAAGATTGAGTAGCAGCAAGATATCCACTTCGTTTGTAAAGAAAACGAGGACTTGACATCACTTCCACAATGTGAAAAGAGGCCCAAGACATATCATAACCTAGCATTTGTAACTATAAATAATAATAAGGCACACGTGCCAAGTAAGTTAATTAAACGCAAATACATACCATCCCCCAATTGTTTCGTCTGACTTACATAGGTTAATTTCGCAACAGCCATGGCCTTGATGTCAGCATCGTTTGACTTGACTTCGTTTCGGATTTCTTGAAGACAAACAGAGATGTATTTTTGTTCATTCTTCTTGTTGGCCCGTATCCCACGGATGAGATCAGTCAAGGTTTTTTCAAACATGAATGAGAGCAAAAGGAGGGTAAAGAAAAAAGAAGAGGGAAAAGTTGAAACGGGCTGGGACTTTATTTTGTATTTCAAATCCCGACTATTCCAAATGAGAACGATCAATGGTTGATACCGCTGGAAATCAGAAAAGGCAAGACACCCTATCCAACCATACCAGCCTGTTGCCAATATATTTCATTGATGATAAAATAATACATAAATTCCTTTCTCCTTCTCTCTCCCCAGCATCAACACTTTTAGTTATGATTTGTAAAAAAAAAAAAAGAGGCATATTTTCAAATCCCGACATAACCGAGGAGGTAGTGTATGCATACCAATAGACGCGAAGAAGACAAAGAGGCATCATTGGTGTTTTATTATTTATTTTATAATTTGGTAAATGTAATATGAGATGATAAGAAGACAATATGTACTATGTGGAATTGGGGAGTCTAATTAATCTAGGCATTCATTCGAGATTTGGCTTCATTAGTGACAGATTCGATGACGTCGAGTTGGAGTAATTCCTTGACAGAATAAGATAAAGATGCTATATAACAAGAAGAAAGGAATGAGATTTCTTGGTGATTCCTGTTTCATGGATGATTAATTAATTACCTTCATAAGTGTAAACCACAATGGTATCATTAATATACATGTATTGTTTGGCCAAAGCAGCAATACAGTTAATTACACGAGCAATATCATTACGTTCTTCTGATTCAATAGGCTATTAAAATTAAAAGTGAATAACCAATATTCAGTAGAATCATCCATATACTTACATCATTTACACTAGAGTAGACAACACTTGTATCAAAATCATCAGTTGCCACATTAGATAAACCTTGTAACTTTTTGTTGACCCAAATGTATCCATTCAAACCCAAGATGATATCTACACCGCACGGTAAAGTATGGAATTGTGATTTACATCGTTGTACCAATACAGGAGGAACACAAAGGAAGGATCCGTTTCTTAGTTTGCAAAACTTGAATCCACGTGTATGAAGTCCCATCGTTCCGTCCGAATAAAAGCTTTGTACTTCGGCCTTGAAAGATTCAAGTTAGTATTATGCAGAGTAAAGATACAACAAGCACTTACCACCAACACATCACCCTCGGAGAAGAATTGCCGCATTTGGAGTTCATCCGATTCAGTTTTACGTCTCTATAAAAGAAGAAGGGATGAGCATCAAATGGAATGTGAAAAGTTTTCTATCATTTTTACCTGTACACCACCGGGCAAACTGACTGAGCTAAGTAATAACATGGCGTCTTGTCGACCGTTAACATCTACCTTCCAACGTTTCATGGCCACCTATATATAAAACAATAATGTAAGTTTTCCCCTCCCTCAGTCTTTAGTCTTCGTTCCAATGTTGTTCGTTACCTCTGTAATGCGACCCACCACAATATCCCCAATTTCTGGTGTATATCGACTTTTCAAAGGACGCACAGAGAGTAATTTGTTGACCCGTTCTACCGTACCAGCAACAGAAGATATCACAGCAGACCCTTCTTCTTCAGCATAAGTCCCATGACCTCTCATAAATTGTTGATCAGTGGTGACAGTTTCCCCAGGATTAACAAGTGGTGTGTCGTATTGATCAATATCCATACTTTTGCCATCGGGTTTGGTACGTGCCGTGACTTGATCGGTCGATACTGGTGATAAGATGCGTAAATCCATGTGTAAAAGTGTTATAGGTTGAAATAAGAAAGAGGAAAGGGCAAAAGTTTTCATACTTTATACAAAAAAAAAAATCAAGTCTAAATCCCGACTCGTTGGTGGTGGCTGGTGGGAAATAAAATTCATCTGAACTTTTTTTTTTTTTTTTTTTTTTTCTTCTTCTTCTTACTACTTCTTTTACTTTTGATCTATATATTAATGTCTCCTCATAAAACAAAACAACCGGAAAAGAAGGAAAGTCAACGTGTGATACGCCGACGTAACGAACAAGCTGCCATCAATACCATTGAAACAAAACTTGCCAACCCTGTAAGTATCGACTCGTAACCTGAATCTGCTCTTTTATACTAACCCTTACTTTTATACTTGATAGGAAGCGTTTGTTGACTCAAAATACTTTAATGACTTACCTCTCTCTGATCGAACAAAGGATGGTTTGAAGAAAGCGGGTTTCACACAACTAACGGAAATCCAACGCAAGGCTCTTCCTCTTGCTTTAGCTAAGCGGGATGTATTGGGTGCTGCTAAAACTGGTAGTGGCAAAACTCTCTCCTTCTTGATTCCGGTAAAGTGTAGGAATAACAGCAGACTCGAGTATTATTATTATTATTATTATTATTTTACTAATTGATATATTTATACTAGGTACTCGATATTCTTTACCGATCGCACTGGAATGCTTCTGATGGTCTTGGTGCCTTGATCATCTCTCCCACTCGTGAATTGGCTGTACAAATCTTTGAAGTCTTGAAAAAGATTGGTCGCACACATACTTTCTCTGCTGGGTTGATTATTGGTGGTAAAGAACTACAAGTCGAACAAGAACGTATTGCTCATATGAATATCTTGGTGGCTACTCCTGGTCGTCTACTTCAACACATGGATCAAACTGTGGGCTTCAATTGTGATAATCTTCAAGTACTAGGTAAAGAACATTATAAAGGAAAAATCAAGGGAATAGGCTTATAACTAACTTGACTACAAATTGTTTGATAGTCTTGGACGAAGCGGATCGGATCATGGATATGGGTTTTCAACGCACCATCAATGCAGTGATAGAAAATCTTCCTAAACAACGACAAACCCTACTCTTCTCAGCAACTCAAACACGATCTGTTAAGGATTTGGCACGACTCAGTCTCAAGGACCCTGAATATGTAGCAGTACACGAACAAGCGGAACACAGCACACCTCAAAAATTGACTCAACATTATGTAGTATGCGAATTACAAGACAAGCTCGATATCCTCTACTCATTTATCAAGACTCATCTCAAGAGCAAGGTGATTGTATTCTTGTCCAGCTGCAAACAGACTCGATTCGTTTACGAAACCTTTTGTAAACTTCAACCTGGTATACCAATCATCCATCTCCACGGCAAACAAAAGCAAACCAAACGAGTCGATATCTTCCGCCAATTTACACATAAACAACATGCTATCTTGTTTTGTACCGACATTGCTGCTCGTGGGTTGGATTTCCCTGCTGTTGATTGGGTAGTGCAATTGGATTGTCCTGAAGATGCTGATACCTATATCCATCGTGCTGGTCGTACTGCTCGGTTTGATGCTGAAGGTCATGCTCTTTTAATGTTGGTGCCCACTGAAAAGGATGGTATGCTGGAGGAACTCAAGAACAAGAAGGTACCTATTGAAGAAATCAAGATCAAGTCAAACAAACAACAATCCATTCGAACTCAACTACAGAGCTTCTGTTTCCAAGATCCCGAAATCAAGTATTTGGGTCAAAGGGTAGGCTGTATATAATAATATTATCGCACTCTCTCTCTCTCTCTCTCTCTCTCATACTCTCTCTCTCTTTTGTATTGTAGGCATTCGTAGCGTATATGCGATCAGTATACCTTCAACGAAAGAAAAACATATTCAAGGTGACGGAATTACCTGCTGATGAATTTGCCCACTCTCTTGGTTTGGCTGGTACTCCAAAGATCAAGTTTGTCAAGAAAGCTGAAAAATCTGTGGGTCCTCTCAAAGCTGCCCCTGCTAAATCCGCCACTGATGATGAAGACGATGAAGACGAAGAAGAAGAAAAGGAAACACAAAAGGTAAAAACAAGTAAAAAAGTGGATTGACGATTTAATATATTAACACACTCTTCTTCTTTTTTTTTTTTTTCAAGGCCAAGACCAAGTATGATCGTATGTTCCAGAAACGTAATCAGGATATTCTCTCTGAACATTACACCAAGTTGGTGGATTATGAAGGTGATAAACTCGGTGGTGATGACGATGACGATGACTTTATGACCATTGGCCGTAAAGATCATGCTCTGGATAGTGACTCTGATGATAATATGAAGGTAAAATCACAATCAAGTTTGATGTAATAGTATAGAGTACTAAATGTTGATTCATTATAATAGGACACCAAAGCCGACAATCTCTCTAAACGACAAGCCAAGATGGGTAAAAAGGAACTTGCTAAACGATCGTCCAAGGGTGAAAAACTTGTCTTTGATGACGAAGGAAAGGTAAAGTTGGGTAACAACTCTTTCCCAAACAATATACTAATGTTTTTCTATTTATATATATATATATATATATAGCCACATCAACTTTATGAAATGGTGGATGAAGCTGACTTTTTGAAGGATGGTGATGCCAAGGCGCAAAAAGATGCATTCATCAGTGAAACAGGTGAATTGATGAAGATGGCTGATGTGGATGACAAGGCTTTGGCTAAACAGAAACGGGCTGATAAAAAGTATAAGCGCAAGATGAAGGAAAAAGAAGTAAGTGACTAATATGTGATATACACTGGCAATAAACTCACTCACTCCCCTCTTTTTTTTTTTTCTTCTTTCTGATCAATTAGGCTCGTGAACAAGGTGCTGAATACGACTCTGATGAACAAGACGAATACAGTCAAGACGATGACGAAATGGATCAAGATAGCCTCTCTTCTTCTGATGACGACGAACAAGACAAACCTACTCAAAAACGAAAATGGTTCCAGAAATCAAGTGATGATGAACAAGACGACGACTCTAGTCCCAAGAAACGGGTTCTTCAAGTGGATCAACCAGAAACTATTCAAGATCAAGAAGCTTTGGCACTGAAGCTCTTGGGCGCACTATGATTTACCTCATCATTGTTTTAACATCATTATCCTTTTTTTTTTTTTTTACTTTTATTTATCATTTACGTATCCTCCATCTAGTTAGTTAACTTCTACACATATCATCCCCCCTCATTCTTTTTTACTATCTGCATTTTGTTTGTGTTTAAAAAACCACGTCAATAAAAACCATATAGAACATATTATTTAACAATCTCATTGTCTTTATAGATAGGTGCCTCTTTACAATATAAACAAGGGGCCATGATCCCCCAAAAAAGGATATCGGAGTTTTCATTTACTTGGCGGCATGAATAGCGGGGTTTACATGATATGGAAAGGTTCACAGTTCTGTATCATACAATCAAAAACTGTGGGGACATTTTAACTAATACAAATGCAGTTTGACATCCATTTTTTATTAATAAGCAATAGTGTTGTCTATTTATTAACCAAGTACAATAAAAATAACTATAACTAATCCAAGCCAGATCATGCAATTGTTCTATTCCTATAGACCTAATGTTACATCCTTTATTCATAATGGAGAGTCTGCCAAAGTGTCTGGAATTCATTACTATAAGCTTTCGCCGAGGATAGTATATTGGTGATGATTACATTTTCTCGGTTTTTGAATCGAGCAAGACCTATTTTTTGTTTGTTTGTCTTACCCTATAGATCAATTAAAGCTACCAGTTATGACAATGTGTTCATCAATGACAGCAAATTTGTAATGCATAAATTGTTCACTATAAAGATGTCAAGTTAGCCAGACAAGTATTAGCCCTCCTGTTTTTCTTATATATGTATCATTACCTGTCATCTGTCTTGAAGGGTATCCCATATTTTTGGTAAAGTCTTCGTATATCCGCTCCTTCACAATCCAATTGATCATTATTAGTA
This sequence comes from Chlamydoabsidia padenii, assembly GCA_025330725.1. NCBI lineage: Eukaryota > Fungi > Mucoromycota > Mucoromycetes > Mucorales > Cunninghamellaceae > Chlamydoabsidia > Chlamydoabsidia padenii. The sequence continues at coordinate 1,503,695 of JAIWND010000002.1, read as the reverse complement.
ACGATCTTGACATCTACCCCGCGTTCCTTGGCATCTATCAATACATTCGCAGCCTTGTTGTCAGTAAGTGAGAATACGGCAATATGTAATGTCTTTTTCGCTATGGACAAAGTACCATGGAACATCTATGTATACAAGTAAAAAAACAAAAAAAAACAAAAACAAATCAGTATCATTTTTTTTTTCATCCTTCCCAACCCCTCCTATTTTCATTATAGATTTCTCCAGATGGGAAGAATATAGGAATGCAGTATGTATCCGATGGCAACGAGTTCAAGTAAGAGCAAGGTCGGAATTCCTGACATGACACACCACCTTGACGTCGATACTGATTGCGACAATATCGTTTCCTTTCCACCGTTTGGAATTTATCACGAGAAGGAGTCATACCACGAGCTTGTACACCGCCGATTGTTTGTTCTTAATCTGATCCATCATCATCGTCCCTATCATAAGTATCGTATTCCAAGGCGAGTTTTTCCAAGTGTAAGGTTTCAGCCTTGATCATCATAACGAGCGGGTCGAGATGAGCCTTCGGTGGAGTTGATAGTATTATGTAATTCACCAGGAGGAGGAGTACCGTCAAATCCATCTGGTCCAAACATTGTTTTGAATAAAGTGACCACTTGAGACTGGAGTAATCTATCCAACTGTTTGTCATTTTCAGTTTCCATGTCTTGATCAGCAGCAGCAAATAGTTGGTTCAGCATATTGTGGCATGACCATTGTCATCACGACATTCAAGTTTAAGAAAGGAGTCCAAGTGTTTAGACGCTTGACTTTGTGCTTGTTGGTTTGTCAATAATAGCACTGGCGAATGACATGGACTATATATATATATATATATATATATATGAAAGAGAGAGAGAGTTCATTATTCGTTAGTTCTAGTGGATTAGTTTTGTGTCAGGGACATGCGTACCTTTTGCAAAAAGTCGGATAGATTCATTCGTGCATCTTCATTACAAGCAAGTTGTCGAGACGTGGTATAATGTCTAAATGGAAGAAGAAGGACAAGAAATAAACAAATAAAGAAGATAGAAATGAGTCGGGTCTTCCCTTTTCACTTTTTTTTCCCCATAGAAATGTTTAATGCCCGACGGTCAATCCCACTTTTTGTAACTCGACTAAGCGGCATACTCCCATAGATCCATTCATACATGAAAGGGTATTATACTGAATGATAGTACTTCTTTTTCTTTTTCTTTTTCTTCTGTTAGGGATCGAGCTATTCTTTGGTACCTTTACCTTTCACTTTTTGAAGGGTAAAGATCGACTATTTTAAATCCCGCTTCCCTGCATATTTCCCAGTTGAAACATTAAATAGTAGGCTGGTTTCAGTAAAAAGTAACGTGATAAAGTTTAAGCAGCATTTATTTATAAAATATATTTAGAAAAGTGAAGATAAAGGAGGTGTGTACATCAAGATAAAGATAAAGTCAAAAAAAAAGCCTATTTCCCATTGGCATTGACCGTGGTATAAAGTTCTTTTGCTGCCGTCGGCTCAAATGCACTATTGATTGAAGATTCATTAAAGACAGAGATAATTTGATCTTTAACATCACTCAAAGAAGTTTCCAGTTGCGTGTACTCAGAGTTCGTCATGGTATTCAAAGATCCGAAAGGCAATAATTCTTCACATGCAAGTAAACCAAGTCCATAAGTTGAGACAAAATCAAGTATACGTTGCCGAGTGGTTTCATTTAATGGGAGAGACTTCATAATAGATTTTTTGCCGGCATGAGCCTTGGGTGGCATATCTCCATTGTCCACTTTTTTTTTTTTCCATCATGCAAGTCGGGATTTTAAAAAAGTTAATATATCAAAGATCAAATGATAAATCATTCTGACACCATTTACCTTTTGAAACAAAACTCACCATCCATGCATGAAAAGGAAGCTTGCTGATGTTTGTAGGAGGTCGTGAGAGGTATTTCATATAGGCTTCGTGCAACACTTTGGCACGACAGCATAGATCATACAGACGACAAGACAATTGAAAAGTGGCATACTGGGGGTTTGAACTGAGCGTATTGTATTTAGACCACAAGTAGACATACGATTCGGCAAGATCCTTGATGGAAAGATTAGACAAAAGCTATAAAGAGAGAGTATTAGTGAAAGATACATCAATGGCAATGGCAGATCCACTTACGGAAGCGTCCGAGATGAGGGGGTAGGGTTCACTTTCATTCGCTTGGTAGACGTTTCGGATGCCTTCTTTACGCTGGTCTAGAGTTTCCTTGCTAGGAATTGAGAGTGTGCTTGTACTTTGATTATCCATGATTGTTAATTAAAGATGTTGAGAAATGATGATGAAAAACATGATGATTTTTCTCCACTTTATATAACCAAAATAGACTATCGGGATTTCAATTGTTTTTTTTTTTGTGGGTTTGAACTTTGACTTTTTCTATTTTTATTTTTGTCTTCTTTGTACTTTTCTTCCTCTTTTTCTCCTTCTCCCCTTTTTTTCGGGTTTGTTTTGTTTAAACTAACAACTGGCAACAATCACACATGGCGGAAATACCAGGCTACTATTACGATGAAGAAAAGAACCGGCATTTCAAGATCATGCCTACCGGTCCTTACAGTCTAGCCTCCATCAATCAGAAAAAGCGGGAACGGGAACGGGAACAAGAACAACAACAACAACAACAACAACAGTTACGATCAAAAAAGCGACAACATCCCATGGATACCTCCTCGATACTTGAATTCCATCGCCAGCGATCTCTACTTCCCTCTGTCTCTCTTCGATCCATGGTGGGCTACGGTGCAAAGTCCATCTTTAAACAATTAACACATGTAGGATCAGTATCTCTTTCATTCACAAACCACAATGAACATCACTTGGCTGGTGAAACACCTCTACCTCCCGTCGACAATATGGCTGTCAACATTACAACATGCGGCTTTGATCAACAAGTACAACAAAACGGCGGTGCTATTCTTGTCAGTCAACGAGGTCTGGTAACACGGTATGGATTCCAAGTATCACCCACTTTTGAAGCATGGACAACAAGTTCGACATGGTATTGTGGAGGATCTAATACAACATCACTTCATTTTGGTCGACCCTACATTAGTCAACAAGAATGGAATCAAACTGTGATTGGCACCTCGATAGGACAGGATCCAAGGCATCCTAATAGACTTTGGCGATCTTGTTTACTTTTAGATACACCTACACTTGGTTCGTCCCTTTTACCTCAACCTTTCGTGGTGGCTTCATTCACAAGACAAAAGGATACTTTCTGGTCATCGTTTGTGGGGGATGAACACGATATTACTCTTGTAGGTGGCGAACGACAACTATATATTCTAAACGCCAACTTTAATTTAGTATCCAAGGTGGCCAGCAAGTCTGCCATTTTTACCACTCACCTGGTCGAACACCAACCTCAACTTGCTTGGATAGGACGTCGTGATGGACGCATCATATTGGTGGACACACGGGAAAACAACACATCTCACTGTCTTCAATTTTATACAAGCTCGGCGGTCACTCATCTCAAACCATTGGCACCTTATTCTTCGGGACATGCTTTGTTGGCAGCGGCTATGGACGGATCTCTTTCTCTCTTGGACACCAGGTTTTGTGCTCCTTCTTCTTCATCATCAACAACAAAAGGACGGGACTACAACAACAACAACAAGAAACACACCTTATCTAAACCACTACGACAGTTTTATGGTCATACGAACGATCATTCTAGGAATCTCGCCTTTGATGTGGATCTTAATCTAAAGCTGATGGCAATGGCTGGTAATGACAATGTGATTCGATTATGGTCGCTGGAAGATCAAGATAATGAAGTCCATCCCTTTTGGTCTTCGAATCCTTACTCTGGTCAAATCTCTCAAGCTGCTATTCTTTCCTCGGTGGTGACTCCTAAAGATGCAACCAAGATGCCTTTAATGAAACGGTCCAATCCTGGTCTTTTGGTTTGTGCACCTACTCCATCCTTTGATTGGTATTCCCTTCCCTAGTCATACATACATACATACCCCTTCTTCCCCCCCTTTTTTTTACATACACATTTTTATATATAACTCTCATACTGTATTTATAGTCTCTTTGTATATCATAATAAAATGATGGGGTCCCTTGTACTAGTTTTTACTCTGGGACGTTAATATATTGTCAAATAATTCTTTGTCTTTTGGTGTAATGTAGTGTTGTATATATAGCTTCGGACCATTGCATTTTGAATGGGCTGGATGAATGCAGATCCCTTTGACGGAAAGATCTTCGTTCAAGTGCAACCCCATCACCTTCCCATTTTATTTTTTTGCCTTCCTTTGAAACCACTTCTTTCTTACATTCTTATGGGTAAGCGGGTTTTGAAATAAGTTTGGTCTGTCCATTTTCATTTATAACAAAAGTCAGGTTAAAACAGTCTTGAGGCTACATTGCTTTATACGGAGAACTTGGTACAATGGCCATTATGTAAACTTTGTTCGAAATAGGCTAAGGAATGCTCATGGTCACTTTAATCATTAGCATCACTTGTCCATTAAGCCAGTAGAGGTCTCCCAAGATTCAAGGTGAGGGTAAGCGGGTTTTGAACCAAGTTTTATCTTGTGTCAATTTTCATTCTGCAACTTTTTTTTAACAAAAGCCAGGGTAAAACAGTCTTGAGGCTATACTGCTCCATACAGTGGACTTGGTATATTGGCCATTATGTAAAGTTTGTTGGAAATAGGCTATAATATCCACATCGCTACTTTAATCATTAGCATCCGTTGACAATTGGAGCGAGTAGAGCCTTTCCAAATGTTAGTAGAGGCACGCGTGATCTGAAATATTACGGAAAGGAACCAGACTTCATTTTATCTTTCTTACAAAGGACAGGTAAAAGTCGTCACAAGCCTGAACATACTGACACACGGGACTTGGCCCTAAGCTGTTTCGGTGATTTATGTTAGAAATATGACATAGCATTCACATGGCCACTTTAATCATTAGCATCCGTTAACAATTGAGCGAGTAACGCTCTTCAAAAATTTCGTGCACCTAGCATGACCCTATCAAATGTAACTTGCTAGACGGACGGGATTTGAAAAAAAAAATTTTTTGTCTTGATGTTGGTTTTCAAAGATGAGAACTCCAATATCAATGTACATTCATCTCAACCTGGACCCACATGGAATCTTGTTGGGAATACATTCAATGAAAAAAAAACCCCCATCTACTATATGTTAAGGATGGAGATTTCACTTTTGGGCGATAAAAGTGTTCTCGATTTGTAATGCCAATTTAATTTCGATTCCCGAACGTTTAAATGTACACCCCGCAACCACACAACTACATACAATTCCAAGTGTCGACCCTTTCTGTACTAGGTGCAAGCATCTACATTTTTTCATTCAAAATAAAAAATGTTAAAAACTATAGGTATATGTTTTTTATTAAAAGAGGGGGGGGTAGATAATTCAATTTGCAAGGGATAAAAATACAGACATTATGAAGGTAATATAAAAGATAAACTATAGGAGATCGATCATCAAGCAGATTCTTGTCCACTGGCGGCATATACAAAGAAGAGTACCCAAGCGACAATAAAGGCAGCACCAAAGATACCAACAAAGAGGAAACCAGTACGAGGGAGTTTTTGATCAGCATATGCATCTTCACCACCTTCGGCCAAACGAAGTTCACGTGCATTGACTTCTTTCATGTAGGCTTCACGTTTGCGTCGAGAAGCTTCCAAAGCGTTTTCATACCAAATACGTTGAGACAGCCAGAGAATACAGATGAGGACAAAACCGATGGCAGCCAGACATAAAAAGACAATCATCACACCCGTATACGCTTGATTGGCCGTGTTGTCTTGCACCACGCCCACCACGATATCCAGAATGGTTGTACCAATGTTGTTGGAGCTTTTGTAGATACCCAAACCTGTACCAATATAGTCTGAAGGCAAAATCATACCAATAGAGGTGATCATGGCAATAGGACCAAAGGCAAGAGAGATACTGTAAAAGACCATACCTACGACAGCGCTGACATAGGTCCAGCCAAGTAAAACAGAGCTGAGAATCAAGAAGATGGAAGACAGAAGCACTATGGGGAAGAAGAAAAAAAAAAGAGTTAGTATGTGTACCATGATTTTTTTTCTGCTAAACAAACTTACAAATAACGATACGGAAACCAAACATGTCCATGATGATACCCAAGATAGGGGTGGCGACAATAGGCACAGTTTGAGAGGCACTGGCTTGATATCCTGCAAGACTGTTCGTGGTGTGGAAGTGCATGGTGACAAATTCGGTGGAGATGGTTTGGAAGGAAGACCAGACGGCAGCATACAAGAATTCAATCAAGATAATGAGCCAATAGAGAGCAGGGAACTTGAAGATACTTCGCCATTTAAATGTCTTCTTTGCCTTGAGTTTATCCAGTTCAGATTGAGTAGCGGTGAATTGGCCACGCAGTTTCTTGACGATGAGAGCATAGATCACGTTCATAGCGATGGAGAAGGCACACAGAATGAAGGAGAGCCAAAAGGGCCATACCCAGTCGTTCGTAGCATCGGCAATAGGATTGGCCACCAAGGTACCCAAAAAAGTAGCCAGGCGACTGATGGAGAGTTGAAGACCAATTGCAATAGCCAAGTGATTCGTACGGAACCATTTTGATAAGAGAGATTCTTGCATTGTAACCTATACATAGATTATTTTGAAAAAGTTATAAAAAAATAAAAAAAAAGCCAGTGCTTATCATTATATGAATGTTTACGACTTACAATGAGACCACTGCCAATACCAAAAATGACACGACCCACAATCATAAGAGGGAAGGAGGTATATTTACCAGCTATGGCAGTCAACAAACTACCAATAATGACCAGGACGTTCACCGCCAAGGTACCCCAGACGGAACCAAACATATCAATAAAAAGACCACCAGCAATAGGGAAGACAGTGTTGATAATAGAGACAGAGGATGATAAAACACCATACTGTGTATTGTCAATACCAAGTTGCTATTGTCAGGATAAAGAGTTTTCGTTAGTATTCGCTTGGGTCCGATAGTATGGCACTTACTGCTTTGATAGGTTTTTTCATCGCACCAAGAGCACTTTGTGAGAAGTGAGAGCCCACTAAATAAATAAAAGATAGTTAGAATGAGCATCAAGCTTCAACATGAATTAGACATGTAAAGTTAATACTTACGAGGGAGTAACAAGGCAGTACCGAGAGCAATCGCTTTATATTGCCAAGGGGCGTTTGCAAAAGCAGCATCAGATCCAGATTGTAGAGCTTTTTGATCTTCTTCTTCAGTAATGTTTTCCACAGGTGTAGCATGAGAATGGTTGCTGTCATATTCGGTCTTTTCGTCAGTCAAGTCGGTCCCCATGATGGAAGTTTAATAAATGGAGTAAGGAAAAGAGAAAGGAAAGGAAAAAAAAAAAAAAAAAAAAAAAGGACAGATTAAAGTTTTGTAGGGTCGTCGGATCTTGAAAAACAAAAAATCAAGGGAATACTATTATCTGATTTTTAGATTACTTTTTCGTTCTACTATATATACTATAAATTATCAGATGGTTTCAATCCAATTGGTCTCCTCATTCAAAGTATCTTTCGATTTCTTTTATCTCCTCCCAAGATCTACTTATATCATGGGTAACTGAATGTTAGTAGCTCACTTGCACTTTTAGTTTTCCCATTTCACTATAATTGGTGAGTATAAACATGAGAGAAGAAAAAAAACGTCTGATTTTGGGTATGGCGGGAAATGAAATACCGACTGAGAAAAAAAAAAAAAAAACTTTCTTACAGGGGCTTACCCAGAAGATCAAAATAGTTACACACTGATTATAGAGATGCTGGATTTGGTTTGGGCTCTGTGTGCTATTGTTCCTGGTTGTTACTTTTTGTACAAAGGGGCAACCATTCCCAAGTGTTCTCCTCAATATGTAGTATACCTCCAAAAAAAGTTATTTTACAAATGGCTCGTTACTGCGATGGAAGTTCAGGAACAAAGATCTGATTTCCGATCTTTTGTGCTGACTATACATAGTTGATTCCCAAGGTTACACCATTTTTAATCTTTAACTTTAAACCCTCGAGTATTCCTTCCATACTGATCCCGTCTCCCACAATATTGTGCAAGATCAGATTCCAAGCTCATTTAAAGGAATTATCATAAAGTCTGGTAAACAGTAACAAGTTTTATTATTACAACAATACACATATAATCACCGGCCACATATTCATCTATTATAAAATCAATGTAGCTATAGTAAAAGGAAGAGGGGGGGGAGGTAGTTGACTATATTATGTGATTCACCAAAAAAGGCCATGCACGAGTCCAAGTGGAATCCAGATCAGATTAGTTTAATTTGGTGGTAGGCTGGCTGATCATCCTACTTTCACGAATAGACACCCATGAACACAAGAAGGGTTGGTTAGTATTGATAGGGAATGCTTTGTTTCATTCATGGATCTTTGTTAACCATCCTTTTTTTTTCATGTTACCTTTAGCACAATTCCAAGTGTCCTGTAGAATCCCTTTACCTGACTTTTATAGAATCGTCACCCACCAGTTATCTCAAAGCAATTCGTATATGTCGGAATATACATAGAGTCTTGAAGTTGTGTGTGCGCTCGTGACAAGGACGGTTTGCCTTTTCTTGATACATTTGAGCCTGTGGATTGAATCATAAAAGAGAAAGAATTAAATTAGTAGAGATCAGAGCGATTCAGCCATAAGTTTGACCATATACCTGTAAGAGCATAGTGCGTTATGTTCTTTGTGTTGTAGAGAGTACTTGAGATTAAAGAAGTGAAAAGGTGGGCAGGAATGAAAAAGACGAAAGAAGGAAGAAACAAAATGAGGAGGGGGAGTTCAAATTTATATATTTTGAGAACCCGCCATATGCCTCTCCACACTGATGATAATAATAAAAGTCATAGACAAACAAAAAGTTTATTCATTTTATTCAACAATTTAAACATTTATGATTGCAACTATATGTGCGCGGGGAGGATACTATAACTAAATAGGCGGACATGCCTCTTTTACAACCACACCATGTTGTGCACTTGAGAAGAGCAAGGACAGTTTCTGAATCTTCTTCACTACCTGTTCAAGACCACCATCGTCAGAAGCGCCAACCAGTGCATTGCCATGAGTCACGCTGATGTAATCAAAGATACCTGTCAAACTAGTGTAGCCATCCTTCCAAAATTCAGTACGGCCATTGTCCAGTTTCGCATACACCTTGACGTAGACACCTGATAATGGTTGGTTTGTATCTGAGCTATTGACTGGAGCGAGGACACGAGCAATACCATATTGTTCCGAGACATGGACAGTCAGAGCATGATTAAAGTGAGTTTGGCATTGTGTCTTCCCATGAGCGTGCACCTCCACCAGCATATTTCCAAGCAAAGGCACAGGTACCGAATGTCGATGAGGTCGAATCTTGTTAACACCAATCCATTCCATATCATCGTCTTGATCCACTAGCGTCACATCATCGTGGGATGGTTGATTAATCAGGTCGATTTTTTCCACGTGGTTGGCCTTGACCCATCCATAATTTGACATCTTGTTGGTGTTGTTCAAGAATGGTTGGTTGGAGAACATGACTTCAGCATTGATATTGTAGAATCGCACTTGAAGTTGAGTGACATTGGCGTAGCGTATCACCACCTTGTTGTCCTTGATGGTAAAATCAAATACAGGGTCAGTACCAATGGCGGATTTGTTTTCCTTTGTTGGTAAGCTGTCTGCATTGATGTTTTGCTGATCATCACCATTTTCCACCTGGGCGACAAAGTCGTTCAATTCGCCAAATAGATTTCGCCAACGTAGAGAGCCGCATGACTTGTATTTATCCACAATTTGCTTGACAGTAGAGATATCCAAGGTATTGCCTACCTTAACGCGCGTGGCAAGATAAGCACCCAGATAATCCCTTTGTATGGCTGCTACGTCGTTGTTGGTATCGTCATCTTCTTGGGTAATTACTTGTTGTGAGAGTTGATATGTTTGATGGGCTTCACCTATGCGGCCTTGAAGAATCAGATAGATTGACAGAATTATGTAGTCGTTTGATTTGCGATCGAGGAGCTGGTTCAAATAGTCCAAGAAGCGATCGTACTGTTGATAGAATTCTTGATTGTCAATTTCATTAGAGGAGCCAAGAGAATGGACTAAAAAACAAGCACATAAAACAAAAAAAGTTAATATTCAATGTTACCTATTTTGTGAACTTTGTATATATGTATCATTTACCTCTTGCGTTAGCCATTGGATAGTAGTCCAACACTTTGGGGTATTCTTGTCCACTGGATCGCCATTTCACCAACGGAGAATCAAATACCACACCTGTTCTTTCCAACAGCATTGATCGTTCTTGTAACAGGAGATCAGTAATGATATCAACAAAACCATGGTAGACACCGTATGCATAGAGAGAGCTTTCGTAATGTTTATGGGTCGTCAAGATAGTCAAAAGAGATCGAGCAAAGGATTGATTTGTCATTCGCCATGCCACAAGTGACCAATCCAAGGTATTCAGTTTTCCGCCATTATTTTCCACATACGTCAAGACATCTTTTGCTGTTCCAGTGCTGTTGACAACCGACCATGATGCGTAGTCTGATAAAGGAGTGTTGTTTGCTTGGTATTGCTTATGCTCGTCCGGTTCTGTTACTGTCAATGCCAAAGGTTGTGTTTGATTGACCAATATCATTGTCGGTGTTGACTTGTTGCTGGTAGTTTCGAGCTGAGTTTTTTGTTGTTCACCGACAGTAACTGCAAACTGATGGAAGGTACCATGGACTGGGAAGTAAAAGCTGCCCACTACTTCATGCCATGTTGTATAAGGCTGAATCATGATGCTTTTTGATTGACAATAGGGCGTGTCGCCAAGAGGTACAGCGCCTGTTGGAATTTGCAAAGTCAATTCACATATAGCAGTTTTGGTTGAGATGTCTATGTTATGGTGATATAATTAGATTAGTATGCGTTATATAATTTTAATTAAAAAAAAAACGTTATCACTTACTGCTAACAGCCAAATGCCATCCATAGGGCGTGCGCACCATGAGCTGATTGGGGTCCACGATGTGTTGATCGTCAGCTGCGTTGTCGGTGTTCTTGTTCTGTTCAAAGAGATGTTGCCCAAGTAATAGCGTAGGATTAGCCACAGGTGATTCGTCGCATTTCTAAACGTAATCAGATCATGTAAAAATGGAGATTAGTAGTGAATACCTTTGTGTGCGTATGTGTTACTTTACCTTTAAAGACCTATAAAAGATCATCAATGGAGAATCCGCCGTTATATTGATGTGTCCACTAGTAGAATCAACAGCTTTTTCATAGCTACATGCATGCTTCATAGGAAGATCGGTCAAGGCGAGAGCGAATATCATTTCGGTGATATTGGTGGTTGCATATATGACATTCTAAGTAAAAAAAAAAAAAAAAAAAAAAAAAAAAAAAAAAAAAAAAAGTTGGTTCAATCCTTTTCTCCCCATTTTCCCATTGCCAAACTTACACCAGATACAAAGATATCAATTTTATTTTCCAAGTAGTCAATCCAGAATTTGTTCACCTTGATGAGTTCTGATTTGTCGCTATAGTATTCTTTTTCCGCCCATTCAGATGTAGGTTCCATGTAATTATAAGGTTTCTGGAGCCGACGACGCTTCGCTGATTGTTCCCGGAGTACCATGAGGGAATCATCATCATCATCATCATTTTGATCACTGTATGTATCATCACCAAAATCGTAGTCTTCTTGTACACCTTGATCATCTTCACTAGATTCTGCATTGTCTTTTAAATACACGTATAAGGAGAGACAACATATTAGTAATTTGAATATATCCATTTCTTTTCTTTTTTTTTTTTGTCTTACCATCAATATCCATGGAATCGGAAACATTATCGTGAGAGAAGTTGGCCATGGCCATAGGTGCAAATGCCCGTTTGGCATGACGTTGAATACCTGAAGCAGAGCCAAACGACACCTCAGAGTGCATCCGCCCAACAATACCAGAGGAGCTTGGAGCTGGAGCCGCGCATGCTTGAACAAAGTCCATGCTTTTCATTACAGGAGCATTCAGTAAACTACCAGCGAGGACAGTATCAAAAGGCTGGTCAGATAAGCTTGGTTCATGATTCGCCTTGAATGATTCCAGGACCACAGGTAGCACAGAAGGTACACGTCTTGCCAGTAGTGCCTTTTCGGGTACCGTAAGTTGTTGGAATAGATGTAAGCTGTTGGCGTATTTGGTCAAATCGGCGTCTATCAAGTAATAGTCCATAAATGTTTTGTTGATCTTACTCTATGTAATATAAAGGGACATTGAATGATTAATATTTCTATTTTTAGAATCCCGATTAGCATTTGCATGAATCCTGTTTTACCTTGATAAATGGTTTAATATTGACTTCAAAAAAGTCGACATCCTTGTTCTTGATCCAGAGATTCAGTTCGTGGGTGTTGATTTTTCCGTGTGCTTTGATTTTTTCTTCATTGGTCCATGTTGTCCATTGTCGCAGAATGTCAAAGTCTTTCAAGTCGTTAGCATGGTTCGGAGCAAGTAGTTTGTACAAGTCCAATAGCTTGTCTTGACTATCTACCAATTCAAATTCATGTTGTGTCGGATCCATTTCGACAGAAGTGAGAGGATGAGAAGGCGATAATGTTGTAATCACCTTATTTCGGAGATATGCTGCATTGATGTCCAAGTTTTGATCAGTTTGTCGTTGATCGTTGAGTTTCAAGACTATATCCACATCAGATAAGACCAGAGTTCTGCTGACAGCTTGATCCCCAGACATAATAACTACTTGCACCAGATTACCATCACCAAGCTGACTACGGTCGACTACAAATTCACCATCTTCATTGGGCTTGAGGATCATGACATGATTCTTTTGATCCAAAAATGCTAAAAGAAAAAAAAAAAAGTATGTGATTAGTTTTCATCCCGGTTTTATGCCTATCAATAAACTTACCAAAGTTCATGTCGGAGTAATCGGACCCGTTAGTCATGCGATGGAGACAGCGAGTTTGAAGGGAGTGATATGCTTCAGCAGAGCGTGTTTGAGTAGTTTCGCCAGTAAATCCTTGATTACCTTGACCAGTGATCCGAGTTTTAACCGTAGTTGACCCATTTTTCTATAAACATAACAACAAACATAGTAAGTACCAATGCTATGTACGATATGTCTTGTTTCTCTTACCTTTGGATTCACCAAAATAGATGGTTCCGTTATAGTGCTACCAACGTACATATCTTGCTTGGATCGGTTAAGGATGTATTGATATTCTTCACCAAGTTTTCGACCAGTAAGATATATGTGTTCCAATCCACCTTGCGCCATAGTTCCATAAGACAAGCGTCGAGTTTGAGCGTTCTTCAATTGAGTAGCAGACAGCGAATCAGTCAGGGCAGGCACAAATGAAGAGGTTGTGATAACAGCAATGGGTGGTCGAGAGGATGTTGTCCCATTCTTCAATTTCAGGGTCAAACTTTTGTCGGTAGTCTCTACTTGTTCGATTTCGAGTGGTTTCTTGATTACATCGCCAGTCGATTCCCCGTGGATTCGATCACCAATCATCCAGTTGTTCCAAAACTTGATATTTACGTGGTTGGCTTTATTGTTCACAATAGTGATTTCGATCAAGCTGTCGTAGCGCTGATAGGGTCTTGATAAATAGAAGCAGTAAGATCCTTCGGGTAGCCCATTTACCACTGTAACCGTCGATCCAGTGTACTGAAGTCGCTTTGTATAGTCCACGACAGGCATTCTACGTGTGATGGTAAAACAAAAGTGGATTAGTAAAGGAAATATATAATCGTAGTTATACATTTATTGGCAATTACCTTCTGACCCCAGTCTGGAATAATGTACAGTTACATCCTTCAGACATGGTAAATGGAATCTTGAATTCGGTGTTGGCAGAGTATTGTATGTTCAAGGGCAGAGCGGCTTCATCTTTTTTTCCGACGGATTTCCAATTGTCACCAAGTAAATCCCAAGTTTTCCAAGGCTTGTTGATGCTGATCGATTCCACGTTATCCAAAGTACCAAGAGTGATGTAACCATTATTGTCGCTTTGCATGGTGATATCAATGCTTTTGTGTGTTAGTGTATGTTTAAATGAGAGGGCGAGAGCATGATCCTTATGTGGTTCACCTACATACAATAAGATTCGTCAGTACCAGTGGGGAGTATATTTTTATTCTTACCATTTTTGCCAATCACATGAAGTAAATATCCAGATGCATCAACGCGAAGTTGGGTGGCAGTGATTTCATCTTGTTCAGTTGTCGCACATCTTATTTCCCGAGTACATTCAAGTTGTTTCCAGGGTTCATCTTGAGACATGGTTTTTACCTTTGCAGACAGTGTCAATTTGATGGATTCCACTAGATATACGCATGCAGATAGAGAGAGTATGAGTACCAGATATTATGTTAAAAAAAAAAGTGAAAAACTTACGAGAGCTAGGAACCGAGAATCCACATTCAATGACATTTCCATGTGTCATTGTAAGTTTTCTGAAAGTAGTAGAGCTTTTGACATCATTTGTATTTGTAGTTACCACCTCCAATGCTATATTGTCTAGTAGCTTGAGCGATAATGTCTGATCATGAATCTTGAGAGCAGGAGTGATGATGACCTATATACATACATATAAAAGAAAAGTTGAGTAAAAAAGTTCCTTCTTTTTTTTTTATCATTTGAGTATACCTACCTTGGTACGTTTATTTGGAATCAAGCTTTCATAGTTGATATAAAATGATGCCTCCAGAGAATAAGATTCTTCTTCGTGGTAGAATTCAAGAGGTTGACAATATCCATCGGGGGTAACAAGTAAGGCCCGAACATCCTTCCCATCTTTAGAGCGATATGGAATCAAAATGTTACCAGTGTCGTCAGCCTAACAATAAGTAAATCAAACAAATAAACAACCCTATTCCAAATCAGACAATGACAATATTTACCGCGTAGGATTCGTTTTCCAACCAAACAGTAGCGTCTTTTAGAGGATTGTTGTATTCATCCAAAATGAGTAGGAGATGACCAGCAGCTGACTTTTGCATAACGTGCCGCAAATAACCCTATTCATGTAAATATACAATTTGTGAGATCGAGTTTTACAGTTTATTTTTTTTAATTTATTTTTTTAGCAAAGATGTATGCGTATTGATATCACTTACCTTTTGTATGATGGCACGACACTGATCTTGACCACCAATGAAATCAATCATCCAGGCACCACGACCAGTGAAGACCACTGGATTGATAGCTTTTTCATATTGAGGACCACCAAACACAAAGGTTTCTTCGATCCTTTGGAGAGCAGGTCGAGTCGAATAATCCACATGGTGTTCATAAACAGGACAAAGACCATCCACATTGAGTTTGTTCCCATCCTTGATGGTAGTGTCATGAGGGTGCAGTTTCCAATAGTTGTAAAGATCAATAGGGAAGATACGCATAGTCAATTGAGGTACATTCTTGATGATAACATGGGTCTTGATACAATCGTCCTTGGTGAGTCTGTTGTTTGTTTTATGAAGAGTGGCGAGTCCAAAGGTCAAAATAGTTTGCTTGACCAATTCTCCATAAGCAGCGTTACCGAGCACCTTGGACCAAGATCTGATATTATCATTTTCAACCAATCCACTGGTCAGCATCACTTTGGCATGTAGAGGTTCCAAGAAAGACTTTTGATCCAAATAGGCGCCAAATGGTTGCAAGGAGTTGAGTTTTTGAGCTCGAATAAGACCAGCCAAGTATTCTTCAATGACCTCCTTTTCTTCTTGAGCGGACACTTTACATTTTCCGAGAAGGGGGATCTAATATAAATGCAGTGGTTAAGTAAGAGTAAACGCCAAATATCACAATAATAAAATCCTGCTTACCTTGATGTCCGAGTCTTGTGGGTATCGTCCAAAGAGAGTAGATTGACTTGGTAAAGGAGAGGTAACGTCATCGTTTTTCTTGACACGAGACTGTGAGAAATACCTGTTGATTTGACAAAAGAAAAAAAGAAAAAAGAGAGTTAGGCTTTTTCTGTTCCATATAACAGACTAATTATTTTGAATATGTCTACTTACCCCAAAAGCAAATCTTGGTCGAGTTCACCACGAAGAAGAGTAGATCTGAGCCTTTGGAAGGTGATACGTGCCTTGATGAGACGGAATGGCCCATCCATTAATCTATCAGCAAATCGATCCAGTTCCGCCAAATAAGAGTCCCACTTATCGTCACCATCCCAGACTTGCAATGATTTCTGACCATCCACGTCTTGCACATAAGCGTCAGGTACTAGTTTTTCCATATAGTTTGTTACAAATCCATTGACTTGAAGAATAGCAGGCAGTAAAGTTGAGAGTTCCTTCATTTGATCCAGAGTCAGATTATGCAAAGGTAGCCGAGCCACCTTGTCAGCCAAAACATCTCGTCTTTGTGTTTCGAAAGGTCGCCACAGATTAACCAAATAGGAAACAATGGGCACAGCATCGTTTGTTACTGGTTTCCATAAAAGTCGTTCCAAGACTTTTGTTTGTTGTTCAGAGTCTAGTTTAGACCAGAATTGTTGTACCGTTGGCCAGGCAGTTTCTTTGAGTTGGTGTAGTTCGTCAGTATCCATGAGTCCACGCATCACTTTATCATTGTTTAAGAAAGTGGCATCCAGAGAGGTTGGGTATGACTTTTTCGTGTCAGAGACGTCATGCGCAGTAGTTACTTGGTCATTTATAGGCAGGTCGACGGTTGTTGAAGAGTGTTGGTGCTCCGCTAGTGGTAAGTTCAAAGAGAGACTATCTTGAATAAATTTTTTCGACTTGTCACCATTAATAAACCAAGTCAACAGGTAGAAGCGAGATTCCAATTCGGTATACCGTGCAGACAAAAAGAATTGGTCCTTGTAGTTCTTGAGAAGTTGGTCCATTTCCTTGAGTAATTCAGTTTCTTGTTCGGTAGGAGGCCTGTTTGTAGAATCTGCAGAAGAAAAGTTGAGCGCCGCTGATAATTTCTGCAAGAGAGTGAGACCATGATAGTAGTACCAGTCTTCAGTTCCAGCAACGGTCGAGTGAGATACCACCTTCTCACGAGCTGTAATGTCGGCACCAGCAAGAGCAAAGGATTCCTTGATACTTGAAATGGCAGGCATATGTTTTCAATAAGTTGTATAAAAGTGTCAGTTAAATAATACAAGTAACAATAGACACCAGTGTTTAGAGTAAAAGAAGAAGAAGAAAAAAGAAAGGAGCAAGTGGAAGAGAATTTAAAAATGGTAAAAGGCGCGCTCGTCAAATTATGTACGAGCGGGATTTGAAATATACCGACAAGTTAGAGGAAAATGTATTAAACGTTTACATCATCGCCCGCCCACTGTATCTTATTTTCGATGCCAAGTATGATCTCATACATGTATTTTTATAGGAGCTATACTGTCAGTGTAGTTAATTGATTAAAAAAAAAAGAAAGGAGTTGTGTAAAAAGTGAGGAAGAGGCGCATTGTTACACACACAATGAACGTAATGGCTTGATCCCAAAGAAAGGGTTGAAAAGATAAAATGTCTACCATGACATCCTTTTAGCAATCCATGATTAACATTAAACTACTACAATGTGTGCAAAGTTGTTTGGTGGATGACCTGTGCATGAGTGTGAATCATTCAGATTATTCATTCATGGGCGGGGATTGAAATATTTCAAAATTGTTAAATCTGAGCTCCTTTCCACACAAGCACTCTCTCTTTCTTTTCTTTGTTCATCATCTCGTGTGGTTATTCTTGTCACCTTGCCATTTTTTATTACTATTATTATTGTTATCATCCTCGTCTTTATTACCCTTATTCCCTTCCATACGACTCTTATTTAACAACTACCACTTTACTACATAAACATCAACCTACCAGCATCTTGTAAGTATCCATGTATGTAAACTTGGTTTATCAGTGATGAAGATAACACCCATCTAAACTGTCAAGATGGACTTATATAACTAACTGATTCTTCTTTTATTACTTTTAGATTCCTTTTAAACCATTAACAGCAATGAATAACGATATTACTGAAACTATTGATCTGGACTCTATCATTGCAAGACTATTGGAAGGTAAAAGGCATTAAGAGTAAAAAACAAAACAAAAAGGGTCAATAGGACTCGACACTAATTGGTTTTATGTTTTGCTGTTTACTAATATAGTACGTGGGAGTCGACCTGGGAAACAAGTACAACTGTCTGAAGCGGAAATTCGCTACCTCTGTGTCAAGGCTAGGGAAATATTTGTTAGTCAGCCAATTCTGTTGGATCTGGAAGCTCCTATCAAGATATGTGGTAAGCAGAAGAAGGATTGGTAGTTTGCCATTTTACTAATATCTTTGTCATAGGTGATATTCATGGTCAATATTATGATCTTTTAAGGCTATTTGAATATGGTGGATTCCCTCCTGAATCCAATTACTTATTCCTTGGTGACTATGTAGATCGTGGTAAACAATCACTGGAAACGATATGTTTATTGCTTGCATACAAAATCAAATACCCTGTCAACTTTTTTATCCTTCGTGGTAATCATGAATGTGCTTCTATCAATCGGATCTATGGCTTTTATGATGAATGTAAGTAATGTGGCCAAAAAGGATAGGCAGGAGGGGATGATATAACTTGCACCAACTCTTTTATATATATATATATCTATATATATTATTACTATAGGCAAACGACGATACAACATCAAATTATGGAAGACTTTTACAGACTGTTTCAATTGTTTACCCATTGCTGCCATTATTGATGAAAAGATCTTTTGTATGCATGGTGGTCTCTCCCCTGATTTACAAAACATGGAACAAATTCGACGAGTAATGCGCCCAACAGATGTCCCCGATACCGGTAAGTATAAATGAATACTTCATATGATGAACTAACCCTTTTGTTTCTCTCTCTTTTTAGGTTTATTGTGTGATTTGTTATGGGCTGATCCCGATAAAGATATCTCTGGATGGAATGAAAATGATCGTGGTGTATCTTTTACGTTTGGATCGGATATTGTTGGCAAATTCTTACAGAAACATGATTTGGATCTTATCTGCCGGGCGCATCAAGTGGTGGAAGATGGTTATGAATTCTTTGCAAAACGACAACTGGTAACACTCTTCTCGGCGCCTAACTATTGTGGTGAATTCGACAATGCTGGGGCCATGATGAGTGTAGATGAATCTTTACTCTGCTCATTCCAGGTAAGTTTACTACAGGCACAAATCATAATCGAAAAGTTGGATATAAACTTTATTTGTTTATTTACTAGATCCTCAAACCTGCTGAAAAACGATCAAAAAGCGCTTATAATGGACGTGGACGGGGCAAAAAGAATGGAAAATAGTTATAGTATTCTTATTATTAGTTAGTAGTGGAATTATATAGTAGGATTTTTGTTTGATATGCATGAATTGTATGAATAAAGAAAAAGAATTGCTTCCGTATAACGTGGTACAAGTTTATATATTTTTACTTTGATACTTATTTACAGTAACAAGGTTAAACGTTGTAGCAAGATATGGCGGGTGTTGAAATGGAGAGTCTTGAAATTGCATGAAGCCAAAAAAAAAACCCCAGCGGGATTTAAAATCGTCAAACCCGTCCGTCCACCCTCCCTTTTTTTGTTTCGTCTTTTTCTTCTTCTTTACTTTATATAAATAACTATATCCAACATGACAAGTCAATCAGTTTATGATAAAACTGATTCCAACTTGTATTCTTCCACCAATACCGTTTCCTTTGGTTTCCCTTCACCTTTGTCGACAAACCAAAACACCAGTATCAACAAGAAACCTCCAGTATCGGCACCCAGCCCATTACGACAGAAACAAACAGCAAATCAAGGACGTCCTGAAAGTTTAAAACAAGGGTCATTGGCTACCTCTCCAGAAAGTAAGTGGGTTTAAATGTCTTTGTCACCTTGTCATGCTCATCTTTTACTAACTATACTTTACTTATAATTGGAGGCCAGCTTTTAGATAAATGGTCAGAAGATTTACAACAGTACGAAGAGGTCCTGGATTCTCTAGCATCAAACAGTTTGGACAACACTGTGAAGGAACAGATCAAGCACGTCGATCAATGGTATTGTTATCTCGGTGAAACTGAAAGAATAGCCACCATATATGCACTCCTCAAACACTCCACACCACTTCAAATCCGATTCTTTATCACTGTTCTTCAACAACTAGAGAAACAGGATCCTGTTAGCTCACTATTATCACCTGCCTGTGCCGAATATGGTAAGTCAAAAAAAAGGAAACCCCTCCACGTACTACTGATCTCCCACAACTGTCTTCTTAATCCAGATACCCCGATGAAGGATGCAACGACTACGAAAACAACATCCCCTCACCGAAACGTACTGAATAACAATAGCCACCGACACTCTTTAGCATTTGGTGAATTGGATGAATCGCCACTCACTCAACAATCCTACACCTCCTTGATGGAATCTGGGGGTATCTTGGAATCTTCTTCTTCTTCTTCTTCTTCTGGGGGCCGAAATCTATCTGATGACTTTTTAGACATACCAGGTGCTCAATCATGTTTAGCCTCAGCTACACCAAGCGGTTGGCCTCATCACAAGGGATTAGGCACAGGAAATCCAGACACTGCATCTTATTATCGACACATTATGACAAGTCCTGAATCTGCTGACATCTCTCATCGGTCATTAGGCGTTTCACCTCACAATGAAGGTAACAACAATACGAATACCAAATCAAAAACAACATCAACCTCCAACCAACAACCCACAGGGACGTATCTTTCTTTTGGTACTGGCGCACTATCTATGACTCCTACTACCACTCGAATATCAGGTCATTTTGATAACTTGGCATCACCAACAGCAGTTCAATTCTCCGATTCCATCATTCGCTCAGCCAATAACATCAAAACCAACAGTAAAAGATCATCCGACATATATCCTCTTCCTCACCCTTCTTCATCGATCGACCAATGGCCAGTTTATGCAACAAAACTAGATGATACAGAGAATCTCCGACGACGATCTCAGTACAATAATAATACCACTGATGGATCACATCACCATTATATATCACCACAGCAACCATCAACATATACAATCAATAATATGAATGGCGACGAAAGGTTTATACATCGGGACGACTGTGTAATGACGACTCAAGGACCCCGACAAACGAACCATCATCACTTTACTGGAAATCGATATCACTCGGATGTAGTGAACATTAAATTAATGCAAGGTAAAAAAAAAAATAATAATAATAATCACCACTGATGCATCTTTAATGGGTTTTGATTATATGATGATAGATGTACCTGCATGGCTCAAGTCTCTCAGACTACACAAATACACACACCTTTTTGAAACAATGACTTGGCAAGCCATTATCTCATTGACTAATGATGAATTGGTCGAAAAAGGGGTTGCGACTTTGGGAGCAAGAAGGAAACTGCTGAAGGTGTTTGATCAGGTGAAGCAGCATTGTGACATGATGGTAAGTAATAGAGATGATAGGTCTTGATCTCGCTCTCTAACCAACTAATCTTCTTTTATATACTGTATGTATGTATCTATGTAGAATATCAAGCATGAGACCGAATAATATATGAATCTTGTAATAGATAGCTATCTCCCCTTCTCCTTGTAATAAAACTATATTGTTTTTTAATAAATGTATCATCCTCATGATTTATGCAGTATTATGATTTGATTGTTGGGCTGGAATAATATATCCAAAGTGCGTGTAACTGTTTTTAATGGGTTTGGAATCAAAGATGTAGTCTTCATTAAAAGGGAATGTTCTTTCAGCACATACCATCAGGTTGTACTACATTGGCTTAATCATGATATGCGAACCAACTTGTTTAATCTCTTCTAGCCCCTCTACATTTTTTTTCCCTTCAAATTCTAATGAAGGAACATTTATAGGTGGGCTCGAGACACCACAGATACCTTGATGAAAAGGCATACGTCTTCTTCTCTTTTAGGCCTTGCCCCCCGAGATTTTCCGCAAGGTGAACAGGAATTTAAATCCCGACAACTGACTGGGAAAGAAACTAAAAGATAAAAAACATTTTTTCTTTCTTGTACTTTCTTTCCTCACCTCCTCACTTTATTTATTCCACTTGTCCTATTTATACACCTTAATCACTCACTTCTAAAGACCTATAAAGAAAATAAAAGAAAAACATTGTTTTTTATCTTCTTTTGATCGGTTTTGTCTATAATTCCCCTACTTGATTTAAATCCACATATCAACAGCGACCAATCATACCTTCAGCATGGCTTTCCGCTTCAACTGGCCAGAATTTGACACAGAGTTCTATGACGAAGCAAAGGCACAATTTGAAACAGCACTCAACAAAGGTAACAAACCTAAAAACATTGTGGATCATATAACGGTAAAAGAACTACACATGGGTACTCTGGTAAGTTGGGGGGAAAAAATGAAAATGATATAATCCACCTTATCCCTCAGGTCAACCAGTTTATTAACTCTCTCTCCCCCTTCTATCTATATAACTTTAGCCCCCTGAATTGGAGATACTTGAAATTGGAGAACTGACGACTGACAAGTTTCGTGGTATCTTCAAGCTCACTTACGCCGGCGACGCCTATATTGTGTTGCAAACCAAAGTGCAGGTAAAAAAATAAAAATAAAAAAAAAATGATGGACACTAATTGAATTCCCGCTCTTCTCTCTTATTAACACAAACACAACACAACTTGCCTCTTTTCTTCACCTAGGCCAACCCAATGTATGCAAAACAATCAGCTCTTCCTCGACATACACGACCGAATATTCTTGCTGCTGATTATCCTCTGGTGGTACCTATGCTTCTACGTATCAGTGACTTGAAACTACGGGGTATTGTCGTCCTGGTGGTATCGAAAACAAAAGGCATCACATTGGTATTCAAGAACGACCCACTAGAAAACATCCTTATCAGCTCCACCTTTGATAGTGTCACCAGCGTCCGAAACTTTTTACAACGGGAAATCGAAAAACAACTACGCAACCTGTTTCAAGAAGATTTACCAGTCATGATCCACAACCTCAGCTTACGGCATATCCAAAGTGAACAAGAAAAGGCGAAGAAACAACAACAAGAAGCAAGATTGAAGGCTCAACAACTACGGAAATTGGAAAGGAAAAATCGAACTGGTTGTGGTGCTTCTCCTCCCATGTCAGTATTCTCGGAACCTGGATTACGGCAACAACAAAAACAGCAACAACAACAACAACAACAACAACAACAACAACAAGCATTCTCTTCGTCAAGACCTGGATCTTATATCTTTCCACATCCTTCTCTTTTGGCTACCATGGAAACATCCTCTATGCCTGACCTCTCACCCAACTTATCATCACCTAACTACCATTCACAACAACATCGACCAATCACACCTTCTGTCAATCTCTCGGATATCTCGTTTCCGTTTATCGAAGACCCGGCGGCATTTCTCGACAGTGCAAGGTTTGCTACTTACTATCGACCTGGGTCTGGTGTGTATAGCTCCTTCAGCGACTTGTATCTTGCTAGTGAAAACCCTACTGGCTCTATGAAATCGGCATTACCTAGGGCTCCTGTGGGTAGTTCTTCAAGTTATCACCACCATTCAACAAAGACACCTGTTACAGCCGCCAATTTATCAACTTTGGATCTTCTATATCATCAACATCGACTTGCTTCATTACACCTCTCGGCATCCACACAACCACCAGCACCACCTATATCTTCAGCACCCAAGACGATTCCGGATGTATTTAGTGATGATGGTGAACAGGGCTTTTATTACGACGACGATGAGGATGATCAATACAACGATTACGATAGTGTCAATCCAATTGACCAGCAATCCTCTCATCATGGTTTACCTTCACCCTCTTCGTCTTCAGCTATGGCTTCTTCTGTCTATGGACTCTATGCGGATGATGTGGATGCACCTTGGTATGTAACGGAAGGGCTGGGCCTACCTCTACAAGATGAAGACGATGAAATGGCGCGACAATTGATTCTGCCCGCCGATCAAGCCATTGTCTTGGATCCATTTGAAAATGCCGGTGCAGCGAAACTGGCTCAACTCTCAAAAAATCATCATACAATCTCACCATTTACTCATGCTATTGATCATGTCACCTACCGAAGTCTACCTCATGCTGTCAAACCTACCATTCGACCAAAACACAAGAAAATTCCGAAACGTCGTATCATCCGCCTCAACCTTTCTGCCACCTCGTCCCAATAGATCACCCTTTATGTACTTGTAGTTTTATTTATCACTCTTCCCTTTTATTTATCTTCCCCTTTATCATTTTATCTGTCTTGTACATTCTAATTTTTACCTATATATTCATCCATATCTCTTACATATATGTATTCACTTTTATTCCCCATCTATTCGTCATTCGAAATAAACTATTAGACTTTTATTTTATCTCAATTTGGAATAATCTGGTTTTACTGTCTTAAATGCAAAGAATAATATATAAGGATCGTCATTCATGCAACTCTACATCATACAGGCTCTGCCGCTTTTTTTTCCCGTGGGTGTGTATGATATCATTGTCCTTATTTTACCATAGTGTATGAATGAACATGGTTTACAGGTGGAATGCAAATCGAGGATTTTCACCGTAATGCGTTTTCAAACCCCGTCACCCCCCGTTTATGCTGTAGATTCACCCCATTCAATAGAATCACATCCCCACATAGACAAGACAATTAGAGAAGAATCATGTTTATATTTATATAAGTTTTTGGTCAAAATGAAGATTAAAAAGAGTAAAAGTGAAGTGTAAAGTGATGTATAATTGATGAGGAGCAGATGGTGAGTAAACGAATAAGGGGGGGTAATATTGATAACTGTATAATGTAAAAGAGGGGAAGATACAACAAAAAAAGAAGAAATAGAATCTAGGAGTCCATAATGTTCTGGCCTTGTTGACGGCCATAACCTAAAAACCACCACCATACTACTTCATAACAAAACACGAATTGACGTAATGTTTGCACCATCGACAGGCGTTGTTCCCGGAACCTAAAGATGATATCCCATAACACATCATCGTCCTTGTTATTATTGTGGTTATCAGAGAGTTGGCGCAAAGCAGTATCAATAGTACAAAATGCCCCCGATCGACCACATCCCGCCGAGCAATGAATCACCATGGGTCCAATAATCATTTGCTGTGATGCCGATTCGTACCGTCGTTGTGCATGGTCGGCCAATTGTACCAGTTGTAAAGTACCTAATGGGTTGTCAGGTACACCATAATCCATCCATCCTGTATAATGTAATTGCGTGATGTTCCTGATCGGTTGGCCATGTTTCTCCATTGTGAATTCCCGTTCATATATCACATCTTCTTTCCAATCGGATCCAGTCACCTTGTGTTCTGTTTGAGATACCAATGTTAATCGAGTAGGTCCATATTGGATGGCTTGGTTGATATCGGAAGGCCAGTATCGATGACATTTGATCTATAACACACACACACAAGAAGGAATCAATAAGGGGGAGGTGATTAGACAACAATGACTTACCTTGTTCATTTCTTCTTCTTTGGTCAGCATGACCACCACACGCGAGTTTTGTTCCCATACCACTTGCCAGAAATCATCAAATGTAGAAGGTAAAGGACCTTGTGTTGAAATGTAACGCCGGTAAGGTTGTTGATACCATTGAGAGGATTTCATCATCTTGAGACAAGAGGGATTGACTTGACCAGAAGAGGGTGAGATGGGTGATGAGTTCTTATTACTATTTGTTGGTGGTGAGGCTGTAGATACGGATGATAATGGCGATGGCGTATTGCTCCTTTTCGATGATCCAGATGATGACGATGATGCTGATGATGTTGATGATGTGTCGGTATTGGAGCTGTCAGAAGACTTGGTCATGATGGAAAGTCGCATCGGTGTAGGAGAGGCGGCGGTAGATTCTTGTTGGTAGTACTGAATATAACTGGCGTTGATATAGCCTGTTGATCCACTTGGGGTATCTTGGATCTTGACACGAGTGTATTCTATGTATATATAAAAAGAAGGTAACCCAGTGTTAGTAAGGATGCCAATGATGGTAACTAATGATTACCAAATGGCCAAATGTTTGTGTATCGATTCAGAGCCCCCATTTCAATACCAGCGACAATGCTGAGAGGATAATCCAATGGATCAGTCGTGGTATCTTTTGAATGAAAGTGCATGATGTTTTGTAATCGACGTTGTTCAGTTCTTTCCAGTTTCTACATCACCAACCAAAAAAAAAAGGGGGGGGTTAGTAAAAGGTGACCTTTTCTTTTTTACATTACATACGAGTGATGAAGACTTACTTCATAAAGTTCAGCCAAGGAGACAGTACCAAGTTCACCAGCCTTGTGATCGACCATGGTTCGTTGTAACCACCCAGGTGCTTTGAAGATCTTTTTCCCTTGTTGATTTGTCTCGAGAGTAGCACCAGCAATGGCACGTGGTATCGGGTCCAAATTATCCATTTCAATCAGCAGAGTGTTGTGATGATCTTTGAGCAGGACAGGGTGACAATTATCCGGTAGTCGAATAGGAAACCTTTCCTTGATAGGTCCATGGGAGAGTTCCATGTTTTGACGAATGTTGGAGAAGAATGGATTGAAGGCTTGATTTTCAAATTGAGGCATCGGTGCTGTATATGGTCCGAGAGGTGCAGGTGGTAAGGAGCCCAGGCGTAATGACGGTGTTTTCATCCCATTCAGCACTTTGTTGTGTGGAGTGGATCCAGTTGTTGATGGTGCTGCCGTCAAGATACATTGGTTGGGATGTAATGATTGAAATGCATCATATCCGCCTAAAAACAACAAGTATATTTAGTATCTTTGTCCTTTTTTTTTTCTTCTCTCTCTCTCTTTCCACTTTACCTTGAAGATAATACAATGAGCCTTTATATCCAGCATGAATCATCTTGTTGGCCAAATAAGAGGTTGCACACTGTTCGGAAGACACCGTAGAAGATTGATCATAAAACACAACCACAGGACAAGAAGACCATTGTTTCAACCGAGATCGATCTGCCTCTACTGTTGCTTCATAGAGTTTATCCATTGTGAACGTCGGTCGTTTGAGAATCGTGTTGGGCACCGACACATTGATAGCCTTCTTGATACGAGCATGAGAGAATTGGATAAATGATCGGACATCCAAAATAAGAGTGGTGGAAGAGGATGAGTTTAGATAACCTGTCAGTTGTTCAGGTGTGATAGGAAGAAGACCCGTTGTTGGTGGTGGTAGAGCATTCAGGTTTAATGGTTTGGATGCTCGTCGTCGGTCAGCAATCGATCCTCCGAGTGTCACAGCCGGCTTTCGTTCTATAGTCGGTGAGAAGACAGTAGGTTGGGAAGAATGACGTTGATGGATGGCATTCATAAAGTCTTGGTGAAGCATGGGACTAATGGGTGCTGTAAAGTAAGGTGTAGTACCGCCATTATCGTTTTCCTCTGTCTTGCTGTCGCCATTGTTGTGCATGCCCGCATGGTTCACTGTGTTGTTGGAAGAGCTTGTCGTCAGCATCGAGTTCGGCACTGTCATGGGTGTGAAATAGGCATCACCCTGACGTCTAT
Source organism: Chlamydoabsidia padenii (assembly GCA_025330725.1). Taxonomy (NCBI): domain Eukaryota; kingdom Fungi; phylum Mucoromycota; class Mucoromycetes; order Mucorales; family Cunninghamellaceae; genus Chlamydoabsidia; species Chlamydoabsidia padenii. The sequence continues at coordinate 1,476,064 of JAIWND010000002.1, read as the reverse complement.
GGCTTGGTGATTCGAAGGTAATGCTCATTATGAGGAATCGTGGGTTTTAGGGGTCTGCGTTTTGGCCGTCGTTGTAGAATGAGGTGGATAAGAATGTATAATGACTGGCAGATAGTAGTATAATGATGTACGCTGGAGCAGGAAGTGTGCGGGGTGGGGTTCCAAAATAAAATAAAAAAGAAAAGGGAAGGAAGATGAAAAAAAAAAAAAAAGAGGGAGGTGATTTTTTTTTTCTGTAGTCACAGTCTCAAAAAAAAAAAAAAGAGCGGGCGAGACTCTTCTGGTCGTCATAGTTGCCTTTTTCGTTATGGTAAAGCTGGGATGTCGCAGAATCGTCTTTCTTTTTTATTTGTTGCAATGTTGATGGGGTGCTCTTTAAAACTAGCGTCTTTTTATTGCATTTGCTGAACTAAACCATAATTACCCTCAATTATTACTATTACCGCTTTACTTACTTTTCATTTCATTTACCAACTTTTTACAACCATCCACTCGGGTTTCTCTTTTTCCATGCTTGTCTCTCCACACTAGACCATATTTGTCTCAAAAGTAGGGAACTAGCATTTGTTTGGTCCAGTATGGGCGGAAATTGAAATGGTCAATGCAGAAAATTGAAAATTTACCAATGCTTCCATTTTCAATTCCCGCCGATGTGTACGTGAGAATAAGCTCGTTTTTTTTATATAGTTAAAGTTTTTTATTTTAAAAATCCTCCAATGATGATAAAGTAGGGCACACAAAGAAAACATAAAGAAAGTAATAAAAAAAAAAAAGATCAAATAAAACAACCTAAGCTAGGGGATTTGATTGGAGGTGAGTCAATTGTGCCAAAAAGAAAAAGAAAAACCTAGCGGAGATCATGGAATTGATCACGATTGTTCTTGAAGAAGGATTGGATATCTTGGGGATCGCGGCCTAACAATTCCTTCAAGTCATTGGTAACAATATCCATACAACCTTGGTTCGCAAGTTCCCATATTTCACAAAGAGTTTGGATCAGTTCATTATTCAAGTAGCGACCGAGAGGGAAAGTGTAGGGTTTGTCATGGCGGGCGGAGGACTCGGGGCGGTGCTTGAATCGCTTGTCATCACGCATTTCGCGGAGCATCTTTTCCATTTCGCTATGACTGACTTGCTTGAACTTGATGTCAGTGTTGCCCAAACCTTGTCCAATCTGCTTGGTCAGTTCTTCCATGTTGTAATTTTGGCGGGGAGTGAATTGCAATTCTTGCTTGTTCTTTTGATCTTCAAAGAATCCTTGTTGTTGGTTCTTCTTGGCTAGCTTGACAATGGCTTCCAAAATGTCTTGCAAATCAACAGTATTCCATTTCTTGTCCTTCTTGATGGGCAGAGGGAGTTGGTTTTGACTTTCCAGGTAAGGGGCCAGGAAGTAGAACATTTGAGCAGGGATAGGTAAGCGCACAATCGAAAACTTTTCATGACCCATGGTTTCCTTGACTTTTTCTTCAAGTTGGTAGTATTGCTTCAAGGTTTTGAATTGTTGTTGGTCATTGGCTTGTTCAATGTTTTGAACACCGAGGCTAGCAAGAAAAAAAAAGAAAATGAGTAATCCAAAAAAAGAAATTCATGCGGCGGGGTTTGAAACATACAGTGAGAGCATGCATAAATGTTCGACCTTTTCCTTCTTGGCAGCCTTGATAACATTTTCACCTTCACGCATACGATGTTGATCATGTTCAGGGATGAGGACCACAGCCTTGGCATGTTGCAAATGTTCACGCACCTTATCTTCTTGGTTGTAGTCGACTTCGCGGACATCAGCACCCATATGTCTTAATTGGTCCATATCTTGCTTGTTACGGCACAAAACACGGAGCTTGCATTGATGGTTTTTGTTACGGAATTCCTCCAAGAAACGGTAGGCCAAGGCAAAACCACAAAGAGAGTCACCGTTGGTGATAACACAGATTTGTTCAGAAGACATGGTTGAGAGAAGAGAATATTGTATTTGTAAAGTGAAGAATTTTGTTCCTGAACCGGGTGAAAGGTCTTTCTTTTATACCTTTTCGCCCTTTTACTTTTTCTCACAGTTACTTTACCAAGGTGAGCCAACGAGCACCAATCACCCATCGTAAAGAAGGTACCCGGTCATTTAGCGTGAGAAATGTAGTCAGTGGTAAAGAAAAACAAGAATACAATATGAGGTTAGGATTGTAAGCAACCTGTTCATTTACTTTGTCTACTTGTATAAAACCCGTACCCATTCAATTATCAATCCCCGCTTTAAATCCCGACTGCATGAATGACATCCAATATGTGTACTTTTATTGATTGGCACATATGATACAAAATAAGAAATAACTAATACCTAAGATAAAGTAGTCTAATCTAAGATATGCATAAAAAGTAAAGTAAGAGGACTATTTGTATTGGAGAGAGAGAATCTTGCCAATAGTTTCATACTGGATATTAGTTGTCCCTTCATAGATGGCCCCAATCTTTGCATCCCTATAAAACTTTTCAATACTATCAACAGCCAAAAAAAAAAAAAAAAGTTTAATTCCTTTTTTTTTCCCTTCTTATCTGTTAGTGTTTCTTTCTACCTACCCAGTTTCCCGCACGAATCCATTCCCACCCATCCATTCGACAGCATAATTGGCGGTCATTTCGGCCACACGTGAAGCTTTGGATTTGGCCATAGCAGCTTGCATAACAAATGGTTGACCTTCTTCCTTGAGTCTGGCTGCATTGTAAGTCAGTAGTCTTGCTGCTTCGATTTCCACTGCCACCTGAGCGAATTGATGTTGCATAGCTTGGAAGGAGGCGATCGGGCGTCCGAATTGTCGACGTTCATGAGCATATTTGGCTGCTATATCAAAAGCACCTTGAGCAAGCCCAATCATCTATTGATTAAGGAGTGGGTTAAAAAATCAGTGTGGGGTTTTCATCAGAGTAGAAGGGATGATTGTTCTTACCTGTGCTGCAATACCAATACGTCCTTCGTTGAGAGAATCAATTGCATACTTATACCCTTGTCCAACTTTTCCCAAGACATTTTCTTTTGGTACCTTGACATTATCAATATTGAGCACACAAGTGGACGATGCACGGATTCCAAGCTAAATTTAAGGATAGTTAGTATTCGTTTGATTCTTTTCATGGGTCTTACCTTCTTTTCCTTTTTGGCGACTTCAATCCCCCAGTCTTTTTCGACTACAAAGGCTGTAATACCTTTATACCCTTTAGATGGATCACTAATATTCCCCCCCCCAATTGAAGATGAGTATGTTGTTATATTTTAAACCCCGACATAACTTACACAGTAGCAAAGATCACAAAGATTTCCGATTCACCCGAATTACTGATCCACATCTTGTTTCCATTCAATACATAATGATCGCCTTTATCTTCAGCCTTTGTTTGAAGAGAAAAAGCATCACTACCCGCGCCAGCTTCAGAGATACAAAAACTGCCGACAGTATCCGTTGCCAGGCGAGGTAGGTACTTGACCTTCAATGCATCATCACCAAATTTACGAATTACCGTGTTTGTTACCGTGTTCTATATAATACATAGAAAGAAGAGTCAGGATATATTCGTTAAAAGGAGAGATAAAGTGATCACTTGCATGAATATCACAAAGAGCGCTAACAGAAGGATCCACTTTTGCAAGTTCTTCAATAGCAATCACTGCCCCTGTAAAAGAGCATTCGGCACCACCCAAATCCACAGGTGTTTCAAGTCCCATAAGCTAAATAGAGGAAAGAAAGAGTTAGATGTGTTTAGTTTTGATTATTTTGTTTTTACCCCATTTTCAAACATTGCCTTGATCAAATCTTTATCCATAGTTTCAGTTTCATCCATATGTTGGACTTTAGGTAAAATAAGGTCGTGTGCAAATCGGGACACTATTGAAGAGTGAACGCCAAGGTTAGTCATTATCACTATAACGGCACTTCTCCCTTTTTTCTTTTCATCTTACCAGTTTCTTTTAACATTAGTTCTTCTTCAGTGAAGTTGTAAAGTGAAGTAGGTGAAGTGCAGGCCTTAGGACCAGCTGTCATTTTGATATAATGACTTTAACAAAAAGGGATTAGTACCAACCATGTCATCAACCATACCAGTCAACAGTTATTGCTTACCGTTTAGGTATCACTAAGAAGGAAGAGCGACGAGTGGTTTGTAAAATAGAGTGTAACATTATGTGAGTTGGGGAATAAAAAGAAAAAGAAAAGAAGACAAAAAAAAAAGAAAGAGTTCCTTGATATTGCATATATTTTCAAATCCCGATTGTTCTCACGGGTAAGAGAGAAAGGGACAAAGACAAGTGAATCAAATATGGACAAACTATGGTTTTTATTTAAAGATGGTTCTATAATACAAAGTAGGATGCTGATAGTAATATATAAGTGATTGGAGAGGGGATGGGGAATAAAGGTGGAATGACTATACTACTAGTTAACTCGGCATAAGAGTTCACCACCCACGTTCTTTTCAATGGCTTCTTGTAGATCCATGACCCCCCGGTTAGTGTTCATGATGGCGATTTCACCAGGTTGTAAAGGAGCAATGAATTTAGCACGTCGTCCGCTGGCCAAGTGTTTCATTTCGTTGACGTTATAAGTGACCTTTTTCGATGGTTTGCTAATGACCGACATGGCGTTAAGAGCTGGTTTGTTTTCCTTATATTTGAGTTGTAACCATAATCGACGAGTGGCGATATTGCTGGGAGTGGTGGGTGTGAATGTAGCGTCGGGTGCCAGGTGGTTGCCTCGAGTGACAGAGGTCAAGAAACCTTCCTTGTATAATACATTGGTGATAGCGAGGTTCATTTTCGTTTCGGGTACGGCCATAGATTGGAGTCGAGCGCGGAACCCGTTTTGAATGCGAGCACAAAGGTCATAAACACGGGGCATGATGGATGAGAGAAGAAGGAAAGGAAGAGAAAAAAAAAAAAAGGGCCCGCCTTGATGTTTTGGCAAGGTGACTTGCTCAGCCACCCCGCTTCAATTTTGGTAGTCGGGCGGTCAAAGAATCTCTAGACACGCACTTTTTTTTTCTCTTTCTCTCTCTCTTCTTTTCCCTCACCCTTTAAAATAGTGTGGACTCACAATAACATATAATCCACCATGGTAAGTAGATGAAGAAAAGAACAAAAAGACATGACACAATACTAACTTATACTAATAATACTTTATACATGACCCTTCTCATTATACTTGTTAACCTCCTAGTCGAAAAGCTCAAAAATGTCAAATATCATCAACTACCGACTTCGGGTAACGTTATCGGATGCGCGGGTGTTGACGGGACAAATGTTGGCGTTTGACAAACACATGAATTTGGTATTGGCAGACTGTGAAGAATTCCGCAAGATCAAACCCAAAGGCACCAAAAAGAATAACGACAAAACAAAGGATCAAAAGGAACAAGATATGAAACGAACTCTGGGTCTGGTTATTTTGCGTGGTGAAACAATTGTTAGTATCAGTATCGATGGTCCTCCTCCTCCATCAGCTGATGACGCTAGAAGTAGAATGGCCATGATGGGTGGTCCTGGTATGGGTAGAGTAAGTATTATAGATGTATATAAATAGATGTAAATCATTGTTAATCATTAACCTCTCTCTTATATTATTAGCCTGCCGGTCGTGGTTTACCAGCTGCTCCTCCTCCAGGTATGCCTATGCCTGGTTTATCTGGTCCTGTACGTGGTGTAGGTGGTCCTGCTCCTGGTGTAAGTATTGAAAAATAAATTTGACTTTACAGATTTTAGTTTATTTAACCATGGTTATAATATAATAGATGATGGCTCCCAGACCTGGATTCGGTGCTCCTCCTATGCCTTATGGCCGACCTCCTATGCCTGGTGGAGTAAGTAGACTTATATGACATAGTAACGGTTGAACTAGAATGATACTTATTGAATTTTGTAGCCTCCTCCTGGATTCCGACCTGGACCTCCTCAGAACTTTAGACCTCCCCCTCCTGGATTCCGCCCTCCTCCTCCTGGCATGGTAAGATATATACAAGAGTGAATGGAATAACGAAATTAATGCATATTTGTCTCTTTTTATATAGCCGCCACAAGGATTCCCACCTGCCGGCCGTGGATTCAGTCGACCTCCCCCTCCCCCTCCTGGTTACGGTAGACCCCCTCAATAAACTTGATTGATTGATCTCCACTCTTTCTCTTTATATATTTTCTGTTTTACAATTCATCTTATATATAATAGTATAGTATTCACTTTGTGCCAACTTTTTATATTGTTACTTGCCTTGTCTCGAATAAAGGATACTCTTTTTTTTTTTTTTTACCTGGTTGTCAAATGGAAAAAATTTTATGGAGGCGGTATTTAAATGATTTATTTTTTTGTTTTATCTTTTTACTTCTTTACCTTCTCTTTTATTCTTTTTAACAATGGATGACGATGGTTTGATGCTCAACTTTGCTCCTGCGAAGCCTAAACCTGTCAGTAAACCACCACCCAAAGCAACAACGGCAACAGTAACAACTAATGGATCTACGACTTCCTTGATCACTCACAAGATGCCTGCCTCTGACGATACACCTACAGCAGCCAGTACGGTTAAACATCTTCACGGCAAGGCACAGATCCAATCGTCTCTCTTCACCTCAAATCCAGCCATTCAAACCCAAAGCGGCTTGGACGCCACCAACAAGATGGATCAATTACCTAGTAATGCACCTGGTGCAGCAGACGACACTCACTCCTTTGCCAGTATGGGTCTATGTACTGAACTGATCCAAGCTCTCAACAAGATGAATGTACAACAGCCAACACTTGTCCAACGACGTGCTCTTCCTCTTCTTCTCGGTCCAGCACAACATCAACAAACAGCCTACGATTTGACTCGTAACAACAACAAGACATTAGCCTCAGATGTGGATGTCGTCGTACAAGCACAAACTGGGTCTGGTAAAACTCTGACTTATCTTTTACCCATTGTCCAACGACTGGTGGCAGCATCAACCTATCATACTGAAAAAAGTACATCCAGTGCAGCATTTGGTGATCGAACTATTGGTACGGTGGCGATCATCTTGACCCCCACTCGTGAATTGGCTCAACAGGTAACCGCGGTCCTTCAACAACTCTTACAACTACCACGACCCGCCAACAACGACTATCGACGACATCATTGGATGGTAGCAGGTATGGTAATGGGTGGTGACAGCAAGGCAAAGGAAAAGGCACGATTACGTAAAGGTGTCAATCTATTGGTCAGCACTCCTGGTCGACTCTTGGATCATTTGGAAAATACAAAGAGTTTTGACATTCGACATTTGAAATGGTTGGTGTTGGATGAAGCTGATCGGTTATTGGATCTTGGATTCGAAGAAACACTAAAGAAGATTATGGATTTGATCAAGGAACGGACTGCTCAACCTCCCCAGACCAACTTTAAACAGCACTTGCAATCATCGGTTTGGCCAAGATCTCGACAAACCATTCTTTGCTCGGCAACATTACGTGATGATGTAAAACATTTGGCTGGTACTTCTTTGATGGACCCGGTATTTGTGCGTGGATCGGATCAAGATGGTGTGGACAACAACAACACGAAGAAGAACAAGAACAAGGCGGACGATGACGACCACCACAATGACTACGATGACGACGACAAGTTCACGACACCGAATCAACTCAATCAGACTTACACCATCACACCAGCCAAATTACGACTAGTGACTCTGACAGCAATGCTACAACATTGGATGAAGAATAAACGCAAATCAAGTAAAGTGATTGTATTTTTCTCTTGCTGTGATTCCGTCGACTTTCATTACGATCTCTTTGCCAATGGTGGTAAACCCCTGAAAACTGATTTGGATGAAGATAAGGATGACTTGCTATCTATTTTGGACAACCACGACGACGACAATGATGATGAAAATGACCCTAAACGACAAAACTATCAACAACAACTCCAACAAAAAAACAAGAAGACTCGAAAGGAACGACAAGAAGAACAAGATGAATTCCGGCGTCAACCCAGTCAAGTCAGTGCTCTACTAGGCGGTGATCTCCAAGGCAACGACAATGGCGACGGAGTATCTGTTTATCGATTACATGGTGATTTGGAACAACATATTCGAACCTCGACCTTTTCGACGTTTAGTGAAGCATCCAGTGGGGTGTTACTGTGTACCGATGTTGCTGCTCGTGGGTTGGATCTTCCTAATGTGGATTGCATCATCCAATATGATCCTCCTACCGACATGAAGGATTATGTGCATCGGGTGGGACGAACGGCTCGATTGGGCAAAGCTGGTGAAGCTCGACTGTTTTTGCTACCTAGTGAAATGGATTACTTACCGATCCTCAAGGCTCAAGGCATGAACATCCAATCTGTTACTGTGGAATCTATCTTGGCCAACTCTTTTGGAAAATTGCAACATGTATATGAAACAAAGGCTCAAGAATATCAAAACCAACTGGAACGTTATGTCCTATCCGAAGAAGAAGTAAGTAAACCACTGAAACATACACACACACAAAAAAAAAAAAAAAAAAAGACACTCTTCACTCACTCTCTTCTTCTTCTTCTTCTTATAGCATGTGATGTTGGCTCGTAAAGCATTCTGGTCCAGTGTCCGAGCATATGCCACTCATGCTGGCTCAGAAAAACATGTCTTCCATGTCAAGAAACTTCATCTTGGTCATCTTGCCAAATCGTTTGCTTTGCGTGAAGCGCCTTCTCACTTACAAGATCCCAACAAGCTTAAGAAGAAAAAGGATGCCAAACAAGAACGGATGCCCGGGAAACAGAAACTATTGGACAAAAACAAGTCAAAATCTAATGGTAAACACGATGGTAAACCTCAACAAAAGAAACGGAAACAGTACGATCAAGCGGATGAATTTGCCATTGCCACTGCCGATTACATGACTGGTGGTCCTACTACCAAGAAAAAGAAGAAGGCCCTCAACAAGAAATAGGGGGTTTTTTTTTTAGAATAGCATTACTTTGTATTACAACCCACTTTTTATTACCATGTCATATTATATTTTTTTTTATCTTTGTATTTTATCTGCATATCCAATAAAGAACTCATATTTTTAACGTCCCAAAAGAAGATCTTGTCTTGTCTATTCCTTCTCTTCATACAACTTTTAAATGACTTTACGTTTTTAGTTGTCGATACAAACAAAAGGTATCAACGACAATATGATTTGGTGTATACATTGCCTATGTATACTCATTCATCCAACATGAACAAAGATGATCTGTGTTTTTGCATGAATGGCGGAGTTGTAAATCGAAGAAATCGAAGAACGGGTCCACCAATCAACCAGAGACAGTTACCAAACCATCATAACAAACATCAACATAAAAACGGTATAAAGGAGACATTAGTTTAAATATGTAAGATTTTTTATTTTATTTTGGAATAGGAGATAGTAAAAAAAAAAAAAAACTACAACAAGCAAACGACAACTATACATAACAAATAGTCAATTAAGTAGGTATAACATAACTATCTAAACTATTCGGCCTTTTCTTCTTCCTTGATGTCGGTCTTTTCAAAGCCTTCAACCAAGTCAGGGATTTCATCATCATCATCTTCACCTTCGGCAGCACCACCTTGAGCAGCTTGATAAGCTTCAGCCAACTTGCGGAGACTGGCCAAAGAATCAGGGCCCAATTGGTTCAAGATACCAGGGACTATCAAACAAAAAGGTCGGTTTAGTGAGTATGACATCCAATCCCATTGTTTATATATATATATGCACTTACCAAGTTCAGTCAAATCCTTTTCAACAGCACGACCATGGATGGCAAAAGTGTTGGCGTTGGCAGCAGCTTGGATACGAGGAGCGGACAAATGGATCACCTTACCGTCATCACGGAACATGTTGACTTCTTCAATACCAGGAATGGGTTGCACCTTCAAGCTTTGGAGAGTAGCTTGGAGCTTACGGTCATCACCAGTGTTGGTCTTGGTCACCTTCTTGACCTTACGACGAGGAGTACCTTTAATACAAGACAAAAAAAAAAAAAAAGGGCAATGATTAATCTTTTTTCCTTTTTGATTCTTGTATTGCTTTATATTTATAGTCAAGCTGGTTTTTCCTTACCCTTGCCACCGATACGGACTTGTTGTTGAAGCTTGGCGAGTTTTTCGGCGTTCATGGTGATTATCTATTCAAGAAAGTAAAAGAGGGAAAAGAAAAAGAAAAAAAAATTGCGTGTGTGTGTTTTTTTTTTACTTGCTTCTCTCAACCAGCCACCCGCCAATTTTTTTTTTTGAATTTTCAATTCCCGCTTACTCGCCTCATCCCAACCTGATTGAGGACCCTCCCCATTCATCATGCTAATCCATCTTTCTTTTATGAGCGTGCTCATCTTTGTAATCAAAAGAAAAAAAGCCATTAGCAAGATAAAAAAGGTTTACTTTGTGTGTCATCTTCATTTTCTCACGTGCATATCGGAACGGTGGAAGCAAATTTGGCAACTTGTAAGAGCGGCAGTTGAAATGAAGCGATTTTTTGGGTCATGTCTCCACAATGAGTAGGAGCCAATCAAATGTGGCGGTTAGAAATGCATTGGAAACCATAAAACCCCTCCCTCCTTATTTTTCTCTTCTCTTTCTTTTATTATTTTTAAATCTTGTACCATAATGTATTTAAACAAAGTCCCTCATTACTCGAATACTATACTACGTTTTATTCGTGGTCGTCGATGGTATGCTCAAGCATCTTCTCTACTACAAGAAACGCCTTCAAGTGCGTCTGTCAAGGTGAAACTTACAGTAAACGAACTGACTCGTTCTGCTTATTATAACCAAGGTAAGTTCTTTTTTTTTTTTTTTTTTTTTTTTTTTTTTTGGTTAATGCACTGACTCATGTTGAATCCTTACATTAATCTACTTTAGGCACCAAGTTATCTACTCGAACAAAAAGTCAATGGGGACTTCAAGGATTGACACCTCCCGCGGTTGAAACATTGGAAACACAGAAAACAAGGGCGTTATATCTTTTGCGATCCAAGTCTTCTTCTTTGGAAAAGTATATCTTTTTGGGCCAGCTTCGTAACTCCAATTCTAGATTGTTTTATAAACTGGTGAACGATCAATTTGAAGTAAGTAAACGATTGTGATCAAGAAGAATAATCAAGTTACTCACCTTTGTTATTATCAAAATAGGAAATTGCCCCCATTATCTATACCCCAACTGTTGGTGAAGCCTGTGTTGAATACTCAAACATTTATCCATTCCTTGCTCCACCAGGTAAGTTTTAATAAAGTAGATATATGAAAGATGACAGATTAATGAACTAAACATCCTTTTCCATCTATTTTGAACAAACAAACAAGGTGTGCCGGATGGACTTTATATTACTATCAATGATTTACCCAACTTGAAAGATATCATTCGTAACTATTGTGAAAAGGCTGGTCGGGAAATACCTGAAATCACGGTGGTGTCCGATGGCTCGCGTATCTTGGGATTAGGCGATCTCGGTGTAAATGGTATTGGTATTCCTATTGGAAAGTTACAACTCTATGTCGGTGCTGCTGGTATTGATCCTCGCAAGACTTTGCCCATCATTCTGGATTTTGGAACCAATAATGAAAAGTATTTGAATGATCCTCTTTATCTTGGACTGAAACAAAGACGTCCCAATGATGAAAAGGTAAGACTGGTATAGGAACAAGATGATATGATTATTAATTAACAATGCATTACTTTTTTTTTTTTTATTAGTTTTATGATTCCATGGATCAAGTCATGAAGGCCTTGTATGATGTTTTCCCAGACATCTTGGTGCAATTTGAAGACTTCCAATCTGATAGAGTAAGTCATACTTCCCTTCCTATTTATGATATCAAGTAACTAAAAATAAACAATATTTTGTCTATAGGCTTTTGGACTCCTCGAAAAGTACCAGCACAACAAACTCTGTTTTAATGATGACATTCAAGGCACGGGCTCTGTGATTCTCGCCGGGTTTATCAACGCAATCAGACTGGCTGAAGAAAAGGCAAATCTTAAACCTCAAGATCATCGTATTGTCTTTTTTGGTGCAGGCTCATCTGCCATTGGGGTTGGCAAACAAATCCAAAGCTACTTTATGCGTCGACATGGGTTATCTGAACAAGAAGCAAAAAAGATATTCTACTATGTGGACAGTAAAGGTTTGATCACCAATGATCGTGGCGACAAATTGGCACAACACAAGGTATACTTTGCTCGGGATGATAATCAGCAAAAGCAATTCAAGTCTCTTGCTCATGTGATTGACCATGTCCAACCTACAGCGTAAGTTTGGTGTTGGGGGGGGGGACAAAAGAAAAAAAGTAGCTAACAGAAAATCGGGAATGATATAGATTAATAGGATTATCCGGTCAAGGCAAAGCATTCACCAACACCACACTACAAAAAATGGGCGATCTCAACAAGGCACCTATCATCTTCCCGCTCTCCAACCCGATGACCAATGCCGAATGTACCTTTGACCAAGCCATGTACAATACGGATGAACGTGTCATCTTTGCGTCTGGTACAGCCTTCCCATCTTATATCAGCGCCTCGGGTAAATCGGTTACTGCAGGTCAAGGCAACAATATGTATATTTTCCCCGGCCTAGGTCTAGGCACCCTGGTGGCGAAATCGAAGCTGGTCTCGGATGGTATGATATTTGCCGCCGCGGAAGGTTTGGCAAGTACTTTGTCTTTGGATGATCTGGAACAAGGCGCCATCTATCCTTCTTTGACTCGGATCCGTGAAGTCTCTATCAAGGTTGCTATGGCAGTGTGTCGACAGGCCCTGGATGAAAACTTGGTCACCAATCCTGCGCTCTTGGAACTAGCTCAACAACAATCATCACAATCTCTGGATCAGTCTCTTCTGAAATATATTGAAGATAGTATGTGGGATCCTAATCAAGATGAAAACTTTGATGTGGCTCTTTAATTTATGGAACTGGTATTTTAGTTTATAATAGTAGGTTTAGTTGCTTTTAGTCATCCTTTTTTTTTTTTTTTTTACATCATATTTGTTATCAAGTCTCGTTTAAAAAATAAACATTGTATACATCATCATTATCGTCATCATCAAAATGTGGGAATGGGGTGAAGTGGTTTGATATGATAGGGGGAGAGGGTCTGTGGGTGTGTTATGATGTCTTGTATACTACTATGAACCATGCAATGATGGGCCCTCGCTTTCCGGTTTGGTCGCACTTTGAATGGCATGAATGAACTTTATGGTGCCGGATTTTTGTTCTAAAAGTAACATTCATTCTTACCTGAAATCTGAATCACAAGACATTACTTGATTAGTATTTGGAAAACACTTTTTACGTCTCTATTTAATTGTCTTTGAGATGACTATCGATCGATGTAAAGATACAGTAATAAAAATAAAAATAAAAAGTCGGAACTTGAAAAACTACCGATGCATAAACCGCTTCACTAAAAAAGGGAACTTGAAATAAAAACCATATAAATGAACTCTCGAACGAATCAGACAAATACCTGATCACTCTTTTCTTTTCTTTGTATACCTCTACAATGCAAATTCGATCAGCTTTAGTATTCCTCGGTGTTTTGAGTATAGTTGGCTTTCAAGTAAGCGGCAAACAAATGGACCCCCAAGTAACCAGTGTCCATACCAATTTGGAAATGGATCTGGCAAACGGAGTCAAAGCGTTACATCGCCATGCTGATGAAGATGAAGAATATGATTGTGAAGAGTCTCATACTTACCATCGTCATCGTCATCATCACAAAGACCATAACAGTACGTCTCAAGCTACTCCTGACCCTACTGCTACTGATAGCCAACAAGTGGACCCTACTGCCAGTGATAGCCGACAAGTGGAAACTGGCGGCCAACATACTGACAGTCAACAAACAGCTGATACTGCTACCCAAAGTGATGTATCAACCACTATCAATTCGTCACTTGATCCTGCTACATCGGCTCCTACTGACGATGGGGGGCAACCTACCGTGGTGTATCCTCCGGGTGGGTCTACTGTCACCGTGACACACACTGAAGTTGTCATTGAATCACCTACTGCTACTTTGACCTTTTCATCTTTGACTCCATCTGCTTCATCTTCTAACCCTTCTTCGTCTTCCTCTGGTAATGGTGGTGGTGGATCCAATGTGAACTCTGCTTCGTAAGGACTATTATGCAAAACTCAGGGGCACTTTTTACTAATTTCAAAACCCGACTTTTTTTTTCTTCTTGTGAATAGATACCTTTCACCATTGAATATTATGACTTTGCTAGCTGTCACTGGTACAATTTTTATGCAGCTACTATAACTATCTATATTTTGCCTCTCTCCTTTTCTCTCTCTCTCTTTATTCACACGTAAAAGCATTTCCTAGTTTATGCTTTTCACTTCCATATATGCATACACGGAAGTAGTATGCGATATTAGCCTTCTTACTTTTTCCACAATATAAAGTTTTTATGTTTTTCATCAATGTTCAAAGTATAGAGCTAACATGAATTATAATAGAAAGGTCAAGTTGAACTCAAGTTGGGAGAGGGTATAATTGATCTTGTCACTTCGCTAGGAGCGGGATTTGAATTTGACCCATTCTACTAAATCAACCAAAATAGAAAAAGCCACACCTGTCATATAAAAAACATGGAATGGACACCCGCTATTTTTCCTCCCTTGTTTACTTTTTCCCCCTCTCTCCTCTTCCTCTTCCTCTTCCTCGTTTCATTTTACATCCATGGAAAAAACGTTTGCTAATCTTCTTCGCCATTCGAAACTTGCCAGCTACGACCGCCGACTCAACCAAGTTTATCATTCTCCAAAACAAAGTAAACATCGCGGGGATTGGGGTGTTAAACGGAATCTTCCCACTGTCATTCGTACACCTTTTGTCACCATTGGTCAACTGGACACTGTAGAACATCAAACACCATGGGATTCCGGTCATAGTCAAGTGGCCTTTGTAAACCGATGGAAGGAAAACTTTGGAAATACTGGCACATCATCCACTCGACCACGACCTCACCTCGACAACCTTGCCACCATGACACGCTCACAATTCAACCACTATATCAAACATACCATTACCCCTGATACTGTCAAGGCTTTCCACGAAGAATTACGAGCCAATAAAATCACCCAGGACCAAGTCTATGATTATCTGAAAATCAGCTTCAATCCTGAACCTGCAACCAAGATGGGACCCTTTTACAGCACCATGACAACAACAACGGACGACGATGAACGAATGGTACAAGGTCGTATTCTCAACACTCAAAAAGGTGGATATGCAGTTGGTATTGGTGGTATTGTTGCTCTTCTTCCTAAACGACTGGCAGTGGGGATCAAGAAACCAGGCGATCGACTCATCGTACGTCAATTCTATGTCCGTCGTGCGTATATTGATGATCAAGGCAAACCTCAGGTGATTGTCTCTTTACAACCCAAATCTATTACCACCACTTTACAACAACAACAACAACAACAACAACAACAACAACAACAACAACAACATATTGATATCAATCAAACTTTATCATCACCCACTTCAGCTTTACCTCCCACCTCACCATTTTACAGGAAAAATACTCAAGGACCTTTTAGACCATGGTCGGCATCTACAGATGATCTCTTTGCTACTACACCTCCTAACAATTTGGATGATTTACAACTCTTTTTATTGGGACAAGATAATACCGGACGATCGAAACGTGGACACACGACTTCTTCATCGTCATCATCATCACCTTCATCACCATTGGATCTGGATCAACATAATCAGTCTGAACCCAAATCACAGGATGAATTGCTGGAGGGTCACTCTGTCTTGATGAATCGCATCATTGATCTGTTAAAAAAAGGTGCTTCTAAAAAAGAAAGCAAATAAATAGTCAATAGTAGAATAGAATAGAATTGTTTTATTTGTATTTTAAACTTTGGGGGTAAAAAATGTATTTTGTAGTATGATGATCAATAAAAAGTTAATAAAAGGCTTGTATTATAGTAATTTACAACCATGGTTTTATTGTACGTTTAATAAAGTGGGGTATTGTATTAACTAGTCTGTAGGAATGTTGACCAAGGACCGGAATCACATTCAATCATGGTGTCTTCCTTCGTTTTGCATTGTCTAAAATAGTCATCATGACCGTCATCGTTGTTTGTAGTTACTATACTTCGACCCAATTGAGAGTATTTATCTAAAAAAAGGAGGGGTGAGTGATTTTATTTTATCATACCATCCATGTCCCTTTGTTTTACCTGATCCACAAGTCCAAGCGTAGCCATCAACTAGGAGTATAAAATTACAACTATGAGCACATGTTTTTCATCCGTCCTCTTTTTAACTTACCATCTATGACCACAGTATGGTTAGTTCCACAACACACTTTATCCACCAAGACATCTATATCTTGACCATCATCATTAATAAATGATGCCAAGCGAATAGGGTCTGCATCATTGAGATCTTGTCCAGCAAGAGATCCCCAACCCAGTCGACCTTGATCATTCCATCCAAGTGTATATAAATCATTATGCAAAATGACAGCCGAATGGAATGGCCCGCAGGCAACCTTGACACCAGATTCCTTGTCGTTTCCCATCGTGCCTAGTCCATCAAAAAAGTCCAATACCATTGGTCGATCCACATGTTGTATAGTGCCTGTATCCATCCCAAGTTGTCCCATTCTATTGCTGCCTAGTCCATACACAGGTGCTGAGCCTTCCACCCCAAAGAGCACATGAGTTGTCGAGATGGCCATACTTGTTACTTTTGTTGGTATCAGTAGTTCTTTTACTTGGTTACATTGTTCAATATCATATTCCTGTACCTTCCCATCCCCTAGATATAAAGACAGTTAAAGACACATGAATCATTCACTTGTATTTTATCCTCATTTACCTGATAAAAGATATAGTCGATTCAGACCATGACATAATCCAGCATCTGTGATGTTTTCACCCAGTAGTAGTCCATTGCCGACATCAAAAGTATCTTTTTGAATATCCCACCAGACGGCGTTCCCAGTATCGTCAATGGTTCCTAGCCCGACTTGAAGATCCCCATAGATACATAGCGTGGTTTTATTGGAGGCCAGATTTGTCTTATTCCAGTATGTCACTAGCGCCTGTAGTCTTGCATTGGTGAATCCCCATATTTCAATCATCCGTTGATCTATTTGTTTTGAAAAGAAAAAAAAAAAAAAAGAGAAAAGTTCATACTACAAGGTACTTTACTGGTATACGTTTTTACCTGTCAAGACAAAGGTGGATTCCCAAGTCGTCATCAATATTCGACTTACATTGGTATGTCTATCCATAACTTTTGTTGAGCACCGTTTGCTGAGTTGTCCAAAGGCATTGAATCCAAAGGCATATAGTTTATGGCATTTTGTCGATTCCATGTCTTTTGCTGAAGGATTAAAAAGAAAAGAAAGGATTGAGAATAAGCAAAGGGAAATTGAAATAGAGCTTATTTTCAAATGCCGACTTTTTCGTCCATCAAAAAGGAACAAGCATGATCTTTTTTATTCTCTTTTCTTTCCTCCAAATTCTCCCATTCCTTTATACCTTTATTATACTTTTTTTTTTTTTTAAAAAAAAATAAATTCATGATACCTCCTCCAACACAATACTCCTTCCATGATTCCTTCTGGACCAGCACTTCTCCACTCGAAACTCTTCCAAAGTTTAGTCATGGGTTGTCAGTCTTACACACCAAACTTGCTCAATCCATGGAAGAAAACAAGGCCATCCTCCACTATTTATTTCAACGTATTCGTGCAGAGGAACAATATGCCAAGTCTCTGGATGCCATCATGGACAGCAATAACAAGATGGATAATGTCTTTAGCCGCGACATGGGTGCCTCTCTGAAACAATGTTACCAAGTCGTCCGTACTGAAAGCAAGTCATCTGCCGAAGCCCACCTGTCACGAGCAACCAACTTGGTCACCACAGCACTAGATCCTGTCGAACGAATGGCTGCTAAATACACCAAGATTATCAACAACAGCAAAAGTATCATGACCACTCTCATTACACGATTCGAAACTCAGGCACAGGTTACCACGGATGCTCACCAGGACTATATCATCAAGTGTAAAAAGGTACTTGCTAACTATCCTTCCTACCAATCCTCTCATAACACTACAGTATTACTTGCCAACAAAACGTGGTGTCGGGACGATCTAGTATTGCTTCTCGAACGACTTGAACAAACGCACCACCCTTTACTGGGTCAAAACATACTGGATGAAATGATCGCTCACTACAAAGAAGATGGCTCTGACTCGACTAATCTTGCTGGTGATGCTTTATTGACCTGTCAACATTTGCTAACTCAAGAATGGATTCTGGCTTTTGCACCTGCTGCTAATGAAGATGATAACAACAAGGATACTCGTCAGCGTATCACTGCATTCACCACATCTCCTGATATTGCCTATACTATTCAACAAGTCCCTGGACTTTCTCATGATGTTGATTCTATGTCTTTTGGTGCCGACTCTTCCTCTTCTTCCTCCTTGACGTCTTTTTGGAGTCGACAACGATGGACTGGATCAAACATTAAGCAAATTGGCTCTCTGGAACAGCTTTGTCAAGATATGAATACAGCGGATCAGGTGTACAAGGTTTCTGTTCAAAAAGCCGAATCTCTACGAATGGAAGTGGAGGAGAATTTGGTAATTGAAAACGAGCAACATGATTACCAAAAGAAATAGATACTAATCACCTTTTTTTTTTAAATTTGGATTTATGGTCTTATAGTTTATGCACTTTGAAGAAATGGAATGTCTTGAATTGGAAAGAATACATACTCTCAAACAAGGTAGGAACAATATTAAAAAAAAAAAAATGGGATGAGGGATGTACTAAATGAATTCTTATTTCTTGATTTAGCTTTTATCTCCATGGCGGCTGCCTTTTCGAATACAATACCAATCTACAAGGATATATATGATCGTATGATGTTGTATCAAGAAACATTACGACCCGATAAAGATATTCAAGCTATAGTGGAACAATATCGAACAAGCCGATTCTGTCCTCGACCCATTCTCTATGAAAACTACTTCTCTCGCGCTGCCTCAAGTAAGTAGACACTATATATATATATATATACATGGCCTATTGGTCCCCTGATTAATTTATTCTTTCTTTTGACAGGTCAATTGTTTGGTGTCCCACTGGAAGATGTCTCCCAAAGAGAAAAAACTCAGGTACCATTGATCATCACAAATGGATTGGCGGTCATTGAATTCGGTAATTATGGCATGACAATATAGTGTCTGGATGATCTAACTCTCTCTTTTTAATTTATAGAACTTGCCAAACTATGCAATGAAGGTAACTTTAAAAATACTATCAATAGAGACAACAGAACTTTAACATTATTGCGATTGTTTATAGAACGTCAAAAAGTATGGACCACACCATTACCTCTGGATCTGATTCATAAGGCGCGCAATGAATTAAACAACATGAATGGATCTCTTATAACTCAAGAAACATTGAAAAGGTACGACATACTGCTTCTCGCTTCTGTGCTTTGGTTATACTTGTTGGAACTACCGGAATGTCTCGCTACATTTGAACTATATGATACACTCAAGATATTATATGCCAATCGTAAGTAAAATGTGGATTTTGGGACGGCTGGTAAAAGGTAGGGATATGTATATAACCTCTTTATGTTTTTATAGAGAATCAGCAAGATATGGATTGTCATCTGATGTCTCTTGGTAAACTAATGACTACGTTGCCCTCTGCCAATTATGAAACCCTCAAATCTTTCTTATACCATATTAAAAGGTAACATGGGACAGCGTAAAGGACAAATCTAATTTACAATTTGGGGGAATATAGGTTGATCGACATGACGGAGAAACCAACATCACTTGTTCAGACATTGATACTCAGATTCACCTATATCATCATACGACCCGACCTGATATCAACATCGAACAGACATGACAGACACCCTCACAGATTTGTGCGGGACTTGATCGAGCACGTGGATGTGATTTTCTCCAAGGAAGTAGATCAGGGGCAAACCAAACATCATATTCGACAACAGCAACGAACTACAGCATTAATCAATTCTCGCCCATCCTCTTTGGAATTCAGCACCAAACTTCCATCCTTGGATTCATCATCCATGGCATCAACTATATCCAATTCGGACGATACTGTCACCAAAGATGTCACCAACGGTCCTCCTGTCCGAAAACGATCCTTCATGGCTTTTGTTCGGCGATCAAGTACCGTTGAAACTGGAACAGTAGTACATGATTCATCAAGACGACCTATCCCGATGCCATCCACAAGCACGCTGTTTGAAGATCCCGAAGACATTGATTTGACTCCCATGGTAAAAACTTATAATCCTGATGGCGTACCCACCATCTCCTCTCCATCTATTACCAAGTCATCATCCCATCTCTCTTTAGGTGAAGAAGAAGATGAGGATGATCATATTAGTATAGATTCCTTTTTTTTATAGTTTATTCTTTTTAATCCGTATCATATCTCCCCTCTTGACTGTATAATTATCTAATCTATAACAATACTAATAAAAACATATATTATAATAAAGTGTAGTGATTTGTGGTATGGTGCAACTTTGCGGTTGAAACCCGGAATTTGAAAAAAAATATGGAGGACCTGGATTGAATGCGGGACTCGGAAGCTCAAATTTCATGGAATTCATGCAGAACGCCTTTTGAACCCAAAATCCATGTTTTGCATCTTGTGGTCTAGGGACAATATAGAAGATGTATGACAGTTAGTCATTTCGGAAAGATTAACAGCCATATCCAAAAAGACGTGTTATAAAAAGACAAAAGGCAAGACATCTAATACTTTATTCGATTATATACAATTTATTACATCTAAAACACAACAAGATCACCTATACTATGCTATATAAACCCATCTATCTATTCCGATTCCATGTCTTTTTGTATATTTTGTAGTTTGTCGGCCCATAAAGAGGACCCATTGTTTAAAGACAGCCAAACCGATCGAGCAACATTAATGACTGGTGATGGTAGACCTATACATAAATAAATAAAAAGTCAATCATCATACAAAGTACTTCTTTTCCTTTTTTTTTTTTTTTTCTTTCTTCTTCTTCTTACCTGCTACCTGAGCCACTTTCAATCCATGTGATTGCCTGCAAACACCAGGCTCAACACGATGAAGAAAAGAGAATCCAAATTGATCTTCATGTATATCAGTCTTGAAGCATTGGAGATTCCCAAAAGAGCCTACAGCATCGGCCAGTTCATGATAGTGGGTGGCAAAAAGAGTTCGACAACCCACCCGCCGACTTAGGTCATCGAGAATAGCATACGCCAACGCAAATCCATCAGCAGTAGAAGTCCCTCTACCGACCTCGTCCATGATCACCAAAGATTTTGGAGTAGCATGTTGCAATATGGTGGCTGTTTCTGTCATTTCCACCATAAACGTCGATTGATCCTGAGCCAAGTTATCCGCCGCACCTACACGACTAAAAATCCAATCCGTCAATCCAATATCAGCCTGTCTGGCCGGTACAAAGCTGCCCATGTGTGCCATTACCGTGATGATGGCATTCTGTCGCAAAAAAGTGCTTTTACCACCCATGTTAGGTCCCGTCAACAGCCAGAGTCGATGATCCTTCTTCAGTTCGCAATTATTCCTTGTAAACAGTCGCCCCTTTTTTGCCAAATGAGATTCAACCACAGGATGTCGCCCACCTACAATAGTCGTGTCTTGAGCATTGTTGATTCCAGGTCTTGTCCAATCATGTTGTTTCGCTAGACAAGCAAATGTCGTCAAAATATCCAATTGGGCGAGAGTATCACAGCTTTTGATGATAGAATGACTGTGAGCAAGCAAACGACCTACGAGTTGTTCAAACACCTGTGCTTCAATATCCCTAATTTGTGCTATCGTGTCATCCAGTTTGATTGATATGTCGGTCCATGATGATAAATGATAACGTCGTTTGCTTTTTGTTTGGTGTATAAGCGTCAATGTCCCTTGTTGATGATAATGAGATTCCAATTTCTTTGACGGTGCCGCATTTACTTCCACCACATGCCGATAGGGAGCCTGTGAGATGAGAGAGAGAGACCTTCCACAAATAGATCGTAGTTCATCTTGCAGTAAACCTTTGTTTTCTTCCAGTTGTTTCAAATTGTTGTAGAGTCGTTTCAATTTGCGGGAATAGTTCGGGTTCACGTATCCAATCTGTCGATCGGCCGGTGAGTCCGTATTGTCATCGTCGCCTATGATCGCTTCATTATCCGTCAAGTTTTGATCCACGAATGCCGCTTGTATATCATCGATCAGAGTGTCGTGAGGGTCCAAATCTGCGAGTAAGGATTCGACAGGTGCTGGTAGTGATGTATCGTGACGAAACATGTGTCGGATGGATTTCATAATGTTGAGAGTGTGGTTGATTTCATACAAGTCAGAATACTGGCCCCGTCGCATCGCCAATCGTTGTAGCGTCCTTTGTGCATCCGTACTTTGTTTCAAAAGATCACGGACTTGATCCATGGTATAAGGATCCTGGTAAAAGTAATCAACAATATTCAGTCGATGTTGAATCGCTTGTTGAGAGCCTAAAGGACAGGATAACCATTGAGAGAGTAACCTTGAACCTGCACTTGTTGTTGTATGATCGAGGATTCCAAGTAAGCTGTTCTGTCGACGCCCATCTTTCAATCCTTTGAGTAATTCCAAGGAAGTCATAGCCGCACTGTCGATCCGAAGTGTGTCTTTCACAATAAATGGGCTTGGTTGCAGTAGCCTAGGTTTCCGACCCACATGAGTTTGATCAATGTAATGCAATAAAGCCATTCCTGCCGCCAATGATTGATCCGAAAATATGTCGAGAGCCACTGTTCCGCCATCATTTGCCGCCATAGATGTCAGTGTTGATCGACACAGAGCCCCGTCAAAGTTGGTTTCCGGTTGATAAGTAATGAAGAGAGAAGGATTAGTGGCAAGGATACGAGTAACAGGATCAAAAAGATCTTGATCCATACCATCGAGGAGCTGATCGTGTTTGTTATCAATAGTTGGTTCCATCCACTGAGGTAAGATGACTTCTCTTGGTCCAATTCGAGTGATGTCGTCCTTGAATGCTTGTAGTGTCGATTGTTGAAGTTTGATTTCGCCCACCGATAAATCCACCCAAGCCAAGCCGATAGGGGCTGTTTCAGTAGTCAAGTCAGTCACCGGGAAGACGGCCAAAAGATAGTTATAAGCATGAGCATTCAGGTAGCGTTCTTCAATCACTGTACCAGGAGTAATGATTCTTGTAATGTCCCGTTCCATTCCCAGCACAGATCCATCTTGACGCAAGAGATTACCAAGTTGTTCACAGAGAGCGACGCGGCATCCCAATCGGTTGACCAAGATATCGACGTAGCGGTCCAGTGCTCGGGAGGGGAAGCCAGCAAAATCAACCACTTGTCCATTCGCCACTTTCTTCCTGGTTAATTTCAAATCAAGAAGAGGTGCGTACTTTGTTGCATGCTTTTCGTATAGCTATAAAATAAAATAAACAAAAAGGAGAGGATTAATAACAGTAGAGGAGTAGAACTTGTTCTTGTACTTACTTCATAAAAGTCACCAACTTGTACCAATAATACACACTGAGAATGCTTTTTTGTTAATTCACGCACCGTGTCGAGTACTACAGATCCACTTGTTGTTTGTTTGGGTTCTAAAGGAATCGGTTCAACGATGACAGGTACATTATGTTTGCTGACTTTTTTCTGCACAGGTTCGAAGAGTTGATCAGCAGTGCCTTGAGTCACACGTTTGGATAAATTGGAGGTAGAAGAGAAGTGTTTTATTGATCGATGAATTGCATACCGATGACCAAGTGCATAACGCAAACGGCAAAGCATACGTCAGTGACAAATAAAAAGAACAAAAAAAAAAAAAAAAAAAAAAAAGACAGAGAAGGAAGAAGAAGAAAAAAAAAAAAAAAAAAAGGTAAATTTCAAGGACAGCTCCAACCCCGACACAATTGTAATCCCGCTTTTGACGATTGTCATGCAAAGGGTTACTGACATCCAGGCACTGTAACGAAGGATGTGTAGTCAACGTATAGTTTATTTATTTGAGTTAAGATAATATGGTATTTAAAAGGTGGGAATTGGGTTAAAATAGTAATGAAGTAATGGGAGAGGAGAAAGCAGTCTACATATTAAATGTATCCATCAAAAGAGTAAAGATGTTATGTGAGGGGTTGCCTATATTTTTACATTCACTTTTTTTTTTTTGAGCAGATATAGAGAATCGAAGAATGAATAATGAAGAAGATAATTAAAAAAGAAGGTATGGTAACAGTGAAGGGGAGGGAATAGGATATAACGCCATCACAAGAGAGTAGTACTAGTGAGCTACAGGCGTGACAGATAGATTCGTGCCCAAGTTAACACCGGTATCCAAATCATTAGCAGCAGCATCAGGGTAGTAGAAGAAGGAGATGGCCACAATCAAGTATACACTACATAACATGAGTCCTTCCAACCAATTGCTTCGCCCGTCCTACAGAGGAATAAAGAGAAGAGTTAGCTAGTCGAATGGGTGTTTTTTTTTTGTCGGTTAACTTACCATAATAAGATAGTTGACCATTACTACAGCGATGAACATGGTGGCGGTTTCGTACATGTTGAAGTATAAACTCATATTGACACCGATACCCCAGCCAATGATCACCATGATAGGAGTAACAAGAAGTGCGATCTGCATACTACTTCCAACCGCAACGCCCAAAGCCAAATCCATCTATATGGTTCAAAATATAAACGAAAATTCTAGATTAGTAACCACATATCCTCTTTATTCATCCCTCGTTTTTACCTTGTTCTTGTATGCCACAGAGACTGCAGTAACATGTTCAGCGGCACTATACATAAAAAAAGAAAAGCATTAAAGTTAGTAAAGAATCCAAAGATGATCGCCATTGATGATCACTTACTCTGTTCGAGGGAGCAATAGAGTTCACAAGATAGATAAGAAAAAGAAGAGTTAGTATAGATTGTTACAAAGGTGCAAGATATTTGTGGTTGATGACTTACTCTATAAAATGATATCAAATGAAGAAGAAGAGTCGCGTTAGTAACCTGTCACATCACCCGCCATGATTGTACTTACCCCAATGATCGGTAGCAAGATGAGACCAACAAAAGTTTCACTAATGTTCCATTGTTCAACCACAGCTTCGATAGCAGAGACAAGGAATTCAGCACAGATGGCTACAAACACAGTGATAAAGAATAACCTAAAAAGCATGAATGTTAGTTTTGACATTGATTTCCTTTTCAGTTAGTACTTACATGAGACCAGCCAACATCCCGGGCATCACTGGATATTCTTCTTCGTCGTCGTCATCTTCACCTTCAGTTCCAGTAAGTGTGCTGCTTCGTTCGGCATCATTCACCCGGGTTCGAGAATTACGTCGGGAGAAGTGGAATGCTTCAGGAGGTGGCGCCAAAAACTATATATATATATATATATATAATTTAGTATACACGATACAAAACAATATTTGTCTCCTTACCAATTGCTTGTGTGTTCGAAGCTATAATACCAAACAAAGAGTTCCATTCCATCGTAGGATCACACGTGTACATATTAAAATAAAAGAGAGAAACAATAAAGTGTTAGTAATCATGTTAAAAAAGGAGTATAGAGTGAAATATAGGGGTGGGGCAAAAAAAAGGGGGGGCGGGAGTGAGGCGGGATTTTTTCAGCCCAAATCCAAAGAGGAGGAATGAAAGGAGTGGGTGAGTAGGGAGATAGAGAGATATTTTACCTGGAAGAAGAGATAGGAAGCATAGATAATCAACAACAAGATAGAAGTAGCCCGAGAGATAGCCAAAATGTCGTGTACTTCAGCAGCAGACGATACCGATTGTAAAGTAGATCCATAGAATGCAGCAGGCATCAACAGAGAAGAAGTGGCAATAAACAGGAGACCAGCCGACGTTTGAGCAACTGTAACGTTAAACACTTGTTCTTTATATCGATAACCACCTAACCAAAAGCACATGCCCAACACCAAGAGTAGATTAGAGAGAATAGAGCCCAACATGGAACTTTGTACAATCACCACCAAGTTTTGACTAAGTGCAATGATTGACACAATAAGTTCGACAGCATTACCAAACGTAGCATTTAGTAATCCACCAACCACCTTTTTTGAGAGTGTAATAAGAAGAGAGAGAGAGAGAGAGAGAGAGAGAGAAAAGAGGGAAGCGGAAGAGAAGAAAGGGATAACCAAAAAGGAATGGTTTATATAAAATGGTCGGGGTCGGCGTTTTAAAATGAGATCGCATATCGAGAGACGAATAATAAAAAATAGGAGATCAGTACATGTACAATACATAAGCAGATATGTGATAAATACGAAATATTAAGGAACTTACCTCTCCTGTTCTTAATGCAATGTCTTCAGTCACATCACCCAATAGTTTGGCCAAAGGAATGATAGCGATGAAATTTAATACAAAAGTAGCAGTAGGACCCCAAAAGAAATGAGAGACGATACCAAAGGGGATAAAAATCAATAGCACATTCAACCACGAACCTGTCATGATAGCATAAAATCCGTGTTTATAAGTCGGTTTGGGTCGTTCATTTCCTTCTTGACTTTGTTGACGTCGTAGTTGTTGTTGTTGTTGTGTATTAGTTGATTTGGTTGAATTAGCATCATGTTGTTCTTCTTGTTGATTACTTGGTAATGCTACAGTGGAAGGATCGAGTGCACTATCATCTTGTTGAATCTTCTCTTCAAACATTCCCGGTGTCGGTGAATCGCCGACAAGGATATCACTATGCCGTTGTGTAACGGAGGTGAAAGATGAGGAAACGTCGGAGCGGGATTCCATTTTTTGCATTAATCAATATTAAAGAAATGTGTGGTGTATATGTATTTATATATGTATAAAGAATTAAGATCAATAGATAAATCGACGCAAAGTTATTTTGTTTGAAATGGAGTAAAAAGAGAATGGAAGATGCAGAAAAGAAAAAAAGAAGAAGAGATGGAAAGAAAAAGAGGGAGGTAGTTATAAAGGAAAAAACAAAGGGTGATGTTAAAAAAAAAAAAGGGGAGAAGGCGAGATGATGGTC
Source organism: Chlamydoabsidia padenii (assembly GCA_025330725.1). Lineage (NCBI taxonomy): Eukaryota > Fungi > Mucoromycota > Mucoromycetes > Mucorales > Cunninghamellaceae > Chlamydoabsidia > Chlamydoabsidia padenii. The sequence continues at coordinate 1,448,962 of JAIWND010000002.1, read as the reverse complement.
AAGGGGCTAATTGTGATAACGTTGATGAAAAAAAAAAAAAAAAGGTTCTTCAACAAAAGAGGATAAACAAGAAGATTTTTTATTGTAAAATGGTTTGTCTGATCAAAACAAACAAGATTTATTGAGGTATCTAATACTTGGTTAACAATTATTCTAGGTTTCTTCACGTTGGCATTGCATTCGAATCCCGCATTATGGCATAGGCTGGTTTGTTTCTAGATATAAAGAGAGAAATAAACTGTCATTATAATCATATGTTCATACTATTTGCCTTGTACTTGGTTACCTTGATAGTTTTCCATGTCAGCAAAAATCAAGATCACCCGCAAGTCCATGTATGTTTGTCCATTGTCGATTTCCACATATCACTGTTTAGTTACTAGGATCGGAGTAGATAAGATTGTCAAGTTGCTGGTGTTGTTGTTTGTTGGCTAAAAGTAACTATATATAAACGTTGTTAAAATGTCGGTTAGTGCATATCAACCATAAATATTGCATGCTGTTTTGTATATACTTTACATGCTGTTGTTGTTACAATCACCATCATTTTCATATAACATGCTGCGTACAAAAAGATGCATTATCCCCCACCTTCCACCTATTCTTTTCATCGTACATTTGTTATTTCCCACACTACTCTATCTTTTTTTTTTTTTTTTGTTGCTTTTCACCGTTCACCTTTATAAACACCAGATATATAATGGAGACCAGACCAAAAAGACGTACCTAGACCGAGGATTCCTCCCCCCCTAAGAAATGATAAAAGACAGGGATCCTGTTTTGATAGTTAAATGGTTCCTGATTTATTTAAGCAGTCTAACCATGTCTATTATAATTGGTACAATGATCCTAATAGCAGGCATTGCACATGATCCCCCTTCAGCACCATTGACGCATCGTTTGTTTTGACCGGTAATTCGAGTAATCCATTTGCTGCTATCATGCTGCCCATCCTGCTGCTTTGTTGTTTTTCCCCAGTAGATGTTGCTTCCAGATGACCTGTGGATGAATTGATGTACACACGGACTCGATGATATTCCGGTCGGGTATCCAAATATATGTCGTGTGATATCTAGCAGTAATTTCAGAATTTGTTATTGGTCTATTATTACATATATGCATCCTACCTTTACTGGTATCTTGACATTCCCAGGTTGACCAACACCAGACATTTGTTTCAAAGCAGGAAGGACAAATAGGTAAAAAGTGACAGTGGCAGATACAGGGTTACCAGGTAGAGCAAACACCAATTTGTCGTTTGTACCCTCCTTGTTACTTTGTGTTGTTGTTGTTGTTGTTAGGTGGTCGAAAGGTATGGTGGCAAAGGTTGTCGGTTTCCCAGGCTTCATATTAACACGACCAAAATGGATTGTTGCATTAAACTTTTGTTCTAATAGCGGTTTGATGTAATCAGCTTCGCCCATCGATACTCCGCCAGTCGTAATAATCATATCCAAATCGATCAAGGCTTTTTCTAGACATGTCTGGATATCATCTACCCGATCATCGACAATACCCAAATCCACCGCATCAAATCCTGCTTGTCGTGCCGCCGCCAATAGTGTCAATCGATTAGAATCCCGGATTTCACCTGGTGCCAAGGGTCTTGATGTCATTGAAATGTCTTGTACTTCATTACCAGTAGAGAGGATCCCCAATCGCGGTTTTCGATAAACTACAACAGAAGTTACACCCACCGATGCGAGTACACCAAGTTCACCCCCAACCGTCGAGAATAGTGTTCCCTTTGTGCATACGAGGTCACCTTGTCGACAGTCACTGCCAATGGGTCGGATCATAGCACCAGCGCTGATTGGTTGTAATATTTCAACTGTTGATTCTTCTTTGTTGTCCTGAGCCATGTCAACCAACCTTGTGTCTTCCACCATGACCACTGCATTCGCTCCATCAGGGACCAATCCACCAGTGGCGACACGGGCAATATGTTTTCGTTGTAACTTGTAGTGAGTATCAGTAGATCCGGATTCTGCTTGATAATGACTAGAGGCCAAGGACACATGAGATACAGGGTAGATCCCTGGGCCATCTTCAGCTGTTTATAATCAAATACAAATTAGTACATCATGATAATGCAAGTACCATTATTGTTGTTTTTTTCACTTCTATTACCATAAACAGCATAACCATCAACAACAGATGCACGATAACCAGGAACAGATTCTTTTGCATAAACGTCTTCAGCCAGAACATATCCAATGAGGTCTTCTGAGAGTGGTAGGCAGATGGTTCCAACAGGTGCGGCATAACGGCGAATAATTGAGTATGCATCATCCACAGGTATCATCGGATAAGGTGATACACGACTTCTCTTTGCCACTAAACAAATAAAAGACTTAGTAAATATATATATATATATATATATATATATATGTATCATAGTTATTACTTACCTGGAGTATTCAAGTTCAGTGCCCGATGTGATTGAGAATCATGTTGACTGTGATGGTGATGTAAGCAAGTATGTTGATGTGGCTGATGTTGATGAGGTACCTTGTCAGAAGCAAGTTTGGTGTGAGTTTTCTGCACTTGATCAATCTGCCCACGGACCAGTTGGAGAGCATGCGGCATGATAGGGAGAAGAGCGTCCATGTTTTCACGACAAGCTTTGGGACTACCAGGAAGTGTAAGCACCAGCGTCTTTTTAATAAATCCAGATACAGGTCTAGAGAGAGCAGCAAAAGGTGTTTTTGATAATGATGTTGATATCATGAGGTGTGTGAGCCCAGGTGCATGCCGAGTTAATAGTGGTTCAATAGTATCAGGTGTAACGTCGCGTTCAGCAAAACCCGTTCCCCCCGTTAGTAAAAGAAGATCCAGTCCTTCATTGTTAACCCAGTCCAGTACAACAGTCTTTATCTTGTTAGCATCATCAGGTACAATAGTAGTCTTGATTACATTATATGGAAGTGTCACATTGGTTGTTGATGAGGGAGGTGTTGTCAGAATGGTTTGAAGAAGCGGCCCACTTTTGTCCTTTGTTGCATCCACAGAAGCAGTGTCACTGACTATAAAAAGTAAAGAAGTTTATCATTCTATTGGTCAGTATGAGTTGATGTATGAGCAACCTGGATTGTTTACCTGTTATTATACCAACAGTAAAAAGTGTCATGATTAAAAGGAAGAAAAAGGAAGAGTTGTGAGTTTTTTTGATTTTCGACTGTGAGTGCGTGTGCCCATATTTTAAATCCCGCCTTTCACCCAAATCAGGGCAGATCATCATGATTGCTATTATGTTGAGGTAGACATGAGTTATGTCTTTTAGCTGGTATTACCAATGGTACATACACCGATTTAGCATAAACTTATCGATGCCTTGTCGGCATAAACCAAAAGGCTGACAAAGAAATATTATCGATCATTTCCAAGATGTGCTTTCAAAGCGAATGATCTGATTTGGACAATCATGCTGATATGATATGTAGATCAAAAAGACAAAGGCAACCCCCACCACCACCACAATAACAACATTTTACACAGGTTCAACAATAATCATGATGATAAAAGTAGAGTTCTTTATTTCAATCTATTAGCTATTGTATCATAATGCTTGTTTCAAATATGGGTTTTAGTTGGTCTTTTCATAGTCAAGCTTGACACCCTTTTCCTTCAATGACTTTTCAGCTTCTTTGGTAGCCCAGGTAACAACACTAATAAAAAGAAAAAGGTTAATTCATATACTTCTCCCCCCCTTCTCCAAACCGCACGTTAAATAGAATACATTACCTAGTGTCAGGCTTGTAGTAAAGAGCAGCAGAGATCAAGACGAAACCACCACCCATACCCCAGTAGTAGATATCTTCCCAGCCTTCTTTAACGTGAGTCTATTATCAAAATAAGAAAGGGTGATTAGTATTCTGCTTTTGGGTGATAATAATCAATCGCAGCAACTCTTTCTTGACCATAAAGAAACATATTAAACCAAGTATTGTCCCATCAATGTAGCCGCCTTATGACACCCTTTTAAAGGTAGAGACCATCATTCATCGTTCGGATCCGTTGCAGGTATGTTTCTTTATGGTCGTTATTGTTGCTGATAGTGCTAAAAGAGAATACTGCTTTGCTTTTGTTTTGTTTTGTTTTATTTTTCAATTACTTCTTACCTTTTCGTTGAAGAGATAACCTCCGGGTTCATTGACAGGCATACCACCACCACCACCACGGCGCATCATGTTAGGGCGAGCAAGTCTAGCAGATCGATTTAAAGCTCTGGCAAACATTTAATTAGGATTTAAATAAAAAAGAAAGAGAAGGATGCCAATTTGTTGTTTTCCTAACCGCCCCTTCTGAATTTGATAGGCCATGACTTGCACTGAATCGGCCTTTTAAATCTGTTTTCGAGAGGCGGCCTTTTAAATAGTAACACTGTATGTGATATAGAAGAAAGGTAAAAGATGTGTTTATTTTCAAGTGTCATATAGCATAAAAACAAAGTATAAAAATATTGTAAGTATAAATAAAGTAGCAATATATTCCTTTCTATGTGTATAATCCAATCTAGCAAATACCCTCCGTAGACGTCCTGGTGGTAGTCGCATTGATCCAATGTTGCCTGTGATAAAGTGAAGGATGATTACCCAGCTGATAAGAACGTAATACTGCCTTGTCGATATGTCTTGATAATATATCATGCTTTCATACATCATAAGAGTCATCGTTTTAGTGCTATCACCGCCTGTATTGTATAATCTTGTTGATTAAAGTCGCTTTTCAACTAACAGTCGATCGTCAAGATGGGATCGTAACACCGGACATGATCTTGTATCTTCAGTATTGTTAGTATCCATCGACCCATGTTGACCACCATGCCACATGCTTGATATCTTATTACCAGCAACAGATGAAGAGGTGGTCAGTACTCGGCAAAATACATTTACCAGATGCTTCCTATTTTTTTTTTTTATATCCTACCCTATCCTTGTAATGTCATGATGGATTTCTGTTACCTTTAATTTGATTCACTTGTTAACGTCAGTTGGAAAATGGCTTGTGTGGTGTCTATGGAGTCTGATGCCATGAGATGGGTGTTGAATTACTTGAATTTGGCTTGCCATTGATATCAGGCGCTGTTTGGTGAGTAGTGGTGGAAGAAGGGAAAGTATAAATTTCTTCATTTATTAATTCAATTCCCGACAAAAGATACTCTTACACCAGACCAAGTATCATACTACAAATTTCTTGTCAAACATGACATAATTAACAGAGTAGGATAATACCAGTATCTTAATTAAAGGCTGAAAAAGTAGTATGGCAGTTCTCCTTCAGTCCATTCTAGTACGGGGAGACCCCACGCGCTTTTAGTGAAGTCGATTTTTGATCTCCTTTTTTTTTTTTTTTTTTTTTTTTTTTTTCTTCGCTCTTTTAAACCTCACCCCTTTTTTTTTATCTTTCTTTTTCTTTCTCCTTTCCTTTTCTTGATCTTCTTACCTCACTCCATTTATTATACGTTGTTTCCTTCTTATGACCATTCAAACTTCTTCAATCTGAATAACAACACTCTACAGTCATCCTTTATATATAACGAACACCATCTCTATTATTGATACAAAGTAGGTTATCTTTAAAATAAAGTGGTGAATGTCCTAATACAACAATGGCTAACGAGTTTTACTTCTTTTTTTTTTTTTTTGTTAGTCTAGGCTATATATATCCCACTTATGACTCTTACCTCATCAGCAGAACAAGTCAACAAATCCAACAATGTAAACGATACTAATGGCGTTGTCAATATCTGGTCTCCTTTGGACAAATTACATGCAATAGAACAAGATATCAAGAACCTTTTGACTCAACATGAAGGACTCACCTATAATGATATGGCGGACGGGTTTGAAGCAATCAAGGCTCAACTGACTATATGGATGGAAAATGCACACTTGACGATATTCACCCTGGAACAAAAAGCAAAGGAAGGTGCTACAATGTCGTCCTCTGACTTGGCATCTCTACAAACCAAAATGGCTGAAATGGAAGGTCTTATGGGTCATTTTGGGGATATCAGCGAATTGATGGATGAAAAATTCGATGATACCACCAGCAACATGGAAAAAATGGATGATACGGATGGTGGCACCTCATCAACAATGGCATTAGCAGCAAAACGGATGGCATTTAAGATGGGGATCACTAAATTACAGTCTGAATGGTCTGGCTTGCATCATTTTATGGTCTCAGTTACAAAGCAGGTGGAATCAGCAAATGAAAAGCAGGAACTCTTGGTGATGATGGAAAATATCATACTGGATATTGACAATTTGACATCTACGATCTTTGAACACCAAGAAAAACGACATATGGGGCTAATGATGGCGGCAACAGAACCTGGATCAGCAACTGCGACCACTCTTAATGATCCGACAACAATAAAAGTTAATGGTGAAACTCCTCTTAAAGATGAAACTTTGTTGGCTGATTTGGATCAACGTGTGCAACCTGTTTTTCTCGGTGTGGAAAAGATCTATGCCAGGATGAACTCGACAACTCGGCCTCCTCAAGACGACTCTGGTATCCTCGTGCGCAAACATCGTATGGTACAAGAAAAATGGGAATGTCTTCGGATTGAAATCGACGAACTCAAGGATGAACTCAAGGAAGATCGATGGCTCTCGGTGTTCCGTCAGGTGGCAGATCAGGTGGATACGATGATCAATGGACTCAACAAGGCGGTGCAAGACTGTTACAATGCTATTCAACAAATCCACAACTGGCACGAGTCGATACAGCAACAAAACTACTCACACACCACTAACAGTAGTAGTGACATGTCCAGCCCACACTCACCAAGTCCATTCGACAAGGTATCAAAAACATTCATGCGATCTCTTCCTCGGAACCAACACTCATCAGCTTCGGTCACTTCATCCACAACCACTTCCACATCACCAGCCACCATTCCACCTCCACCTTTTGATCACCACAAGTTTATGTTAATTGAAAAGAACTTTGAAGCCAAATACACCCATTACACTCCATCTGTCGATCATATGCTGCTTATGCTCGGTAATGGTATTGCTTCTCGGTCAACAAAGAATAACTTGACTTGCAAACGACACTCATCGATGCTATCACGCTGGCAACAACTAAAGGTAACTATGGAGGATTTACGCTCACATGACTTGGCCAATGCGGAAAGGTATCTAGTGGAAACTCCTCTTAGCCCGGTCAGCTCTGTGCAAAGTGATAAGAGTCATCCTTACGGTATGTGGAAGGGTATTCGTCGGCGTGCATCTAATCACGAAGGTAGCAACACATCTGGATCAACATCAACCATTAGCAGTCTACCAAGAGTTACCTCATCGACGTCTCAGCATGAAGACTATCGACGTGTGCGCAGTGTAACGCCTAGCAGTGGATCTTATCATCACCAAGCAACTAAACCTTATAGTCGACAACATCGAACCACTAGTCCTCTCAACTTTTACCCTCAAACATCATCCAACTACCACAACAGGATATTACGACCTAGCACATCCGAAACATCGTCCATAGAATCTGGCTCGTCATTCTTTCGGTCTAATGGTATGGGTCGGAAATCTCTCACACCTCGGCCAGCATGGAACACAAGTGTCAAAACTGATAATACGGAATTCTCATCTTTGGAACCATTGTGGAAAGGGGAAAGTCGGGCGACCAGTAGTGGACTTGTAATGGATAATGGTTCATCATCATCATCATCCTCTTCTGGGCGATATTATCAAGGAAGGAAAAGTCTTGTTCCTCGGCCACCATCATCACAACAACATCACTCATTTATGAAACCAACAAAAAGCACCATGTTACGGAAACGATCACAAAGTGTGGAACCACAAGATATTAGCCGATCTAGAACACCAACATACACCAAAAAGCAGCAACCATCATCTACCATTGGATCAATCAGCAGGCGTAGGACTAAAACACCATTATCATCTACGGCAAAAGACGAACAACTACAGTATCATCTTCCGCCTCGCCCGAAAAGTAGTCTGGGTAGACAGGAATCGCACCACCTGTTACCTTATGTTGACCGAGAACGGGATCGTTATAATGGCGCGAAATCACCTATACGACGAAGTGGCACTCCATCTCTGATACCAAGACCCAAGACACCAAATTCAGGACAAGGCGATTACTTACAATCAACTTCACCAAGTCTGATCCCAAGGCCAAGATCTTCCATGCGGTCATATTATCAAGATGAACAAGATATTCCACCGGTACCTCCTTTACCAAGCAACATTCAAAGGCCGTCGATCCACTTGTTGAAAGTAGGCATTCTGAACAAAGATGATGTTTATGACGATGTTGAACATGATGACAATGATACTCCTCCTTTGCCATCATTTGTATCTCCTGACTCATTTTTATCTGTTCCGTCTGTTATACATAGCACTGATGAGCACAACAATCAGCGACCCTCATCAAGATTACACCACTCACAACAATACCACAACAGTCATGATAACGATACCTTTACGAGGCATTACGGCAATACCAATTCCAGTAACAACAACAACAACAAGATGGTCAATCAACAAAAGAAAAGGGAACTGTTGAAGAAACGATCAATGCCAGCATTAGCCATCCAACGATCAGGATCGCCTTTCCAATCAATACCAGCAATACCCACCATACGAACAACAACAGCAGCAACAGGAAATCATCGGCAAAGCATATCAAGCCGAAGACGATCTGGTTATTACTCGGAGGATGAAGACAACTTGGATGAAGACGATATGATATCACCACATAGTCCATTACATGATCACCCTATTTACACTGGCGACCCTCGTGATCCTTTGGATATGGAAGTGGCCACCATTCTCAACTCAAGTCCCATCGCTATGCAATGCCAAAAGAGTCCTCAAGGTGTCGGCAAGTACTATTTTGGCAACGAATTGAATCCAACTGGTGGTAAGAAACTTTATACCTGTAAACTGATTAATTATACTGGGCGACCTTCTCGACGACAGAATGGTGTTACGGCAAATGGTGCATCCTTATCAATGATCACTAAAAACAAGGTCCTTGTCAGGGTTGGTGGAGGTAAGTAACTAGTTGGGAGGCTATTAGAATTTTGATTAAATAACTTTTTTTTTTTTTTTTTTTTTTTTTTTTTTTTTTTTTTTTTTTTTTTTTTTGGTGCGTGTGTGTGTGTGTGTGTGTGTGTATTTTAGGCTGGACGGAATTGTCACAGTTTTTACTAGATCATGCATTGTTTATGTAAAAATGATGTAAGGTAAACTTGCAGGGGGAGGACAAAAGATTGATAATGAAGGGGCTACTAACATCAAATAGTTGTTACATCGTCATTAGGTGTCTCATTAATCAACAAATCACAACAACTATCAAGTCGATTGGACTGGACTGTACCCTATGGATAATACTTGGTCATTATATTTAAATAGTCGGATACGTTTGTATAAAAGTTAGATAATCACACACTCCCCATCCCTAGTTAGAAATATGTATACATACGTCTTTTAAATAATAATAAACTGTTTTACTTGTTGTTTGATCCAATATACTTTGTTGCATGAAATAAATGACCCTCGTAACAAGATCATCGTCGGGATTTGAAAAATGTACGTAGCCTGTCATGGTTTAACTTTTATTCTCTGACACCAAAACCCTTTCGCCAAGAACATCATATGAAGAAAGGGTGTAGTGGTGCACAGAACGGATCATTGGTTTGGTGTCACAGCACTTGCTTATCGATTATTATTTTTTTGATGCAGATCAATTCAAATCCCGATTTTTTTGAAATATCCCATTTCCTTTTTCCCGCCCTTCCTTTTCTTCTCTTTCACTTTTCTCTCTCTCTCTTTTGAACTCTATACTTTTTTAAAACATTCATGATTGGTGATTGCTGTCTTATCTTAATTATCTTATTACTGCCTCCTTTGGGTGTCTTCTTCTTGAAGGGATGTGGTGCTGACTTTTGGATCAATTTGTAAGTAATGAAGAAAAGGAAATAATCGGGACAACTCACTAAGAACGCCTGTCCAACTTTTTTCTTTTTTACCCCGTAGGTGTTTGACAATCCTTGGTTATATTCCAGGTAAGAAAATAGAAATAACAGGATGGATGGAATGAAAGCAGGATGTGTTTGACTGATATATTATTCAAATCTATAGGACATATCCATGCCTTCTATGTTATGGTCAAGGAACGAGAAAAACGACAACAAATTAACTACAACAATCAACAATATGGTGCGGTACCACCCTCTTGATCCTTTTTGCCATAGTTTAGTCTACCCAGTAATATATATCTTATGATCTACTTATATTTGTACGTATAAATACATAATAAACTCTTTATACATATACATGTATGCATTAAATACCTTTTGGATCATGTCCGCGGATAAACGGGAGGAACTTGGGGTGTATAGTTGTTTGAACTCACATAAAAACGTGATACTAGACAATAGGGTTCGCATACAGTTTCGTGATTCTTATGATAACGAAATAGAGTATGATAACAGGGATGCATCTTTCAAAAAGTGTTTTCTTATTATCATTCATGCTAACACGACCATCCCGAACCTCGTTTACCAGGGGACAAAACTTTTTTTTTTTTTTTTTTTTTTTTTGACAAGGAAACACATTGTGGGCAGACCATTGCTACTATCTTCGGCATCAATGCGCCAGAAAACCTGTTTCTTGGTTTATATTTTCTCCACATTCATCTTCTGAGAAGAAGAATCTTTCAACCTTTTAGTAAACCTTCATGACTGTTTACTATAAAAGGTAAGACATATAAAAAAGGGGTATACGGGTAAAGACATTGACACAACTATTTCACTACTGTACGTATAAGGAGACCTCTTTTTGACCTAGAAGCTCCGAAAGTGTACCACAAATAGTTTAATGACTAGTGATTATAGACTAATAAAACCTGTTATCATATATATCATTATATCCACATGCCATCCAGTTTATGTTGACACCTTCATTTTTATTATTTACAAAGTAAAACAAGGGAAGATATCTAAACTAATATATAACAAAGGTTGATAATCATCAATATAGGGGAGGGAGGGGGATCAAGGACAAAGAGAATAAAGGGTAGTACGGCATAAAGTGAGGCAGAAGAAGAAGGGGGATGATTTATTCTAAAGGGTAACTATGGGATGAGATGCCTTTGTAAAAATAGCACGGAGTTCATCATCAGTTACCACCTTTTTCCTATCACACAAAGCCTTGAAGTCTTCGAATACCCGTTGGAAGGAAGTTTCTTCGAGATTGAAGCCCATTTCCGCCCCCCGACTACGAAGAGCATTACGACCAGAATGTTTACCGAGGACCAAAGCAATATCAGTGACACCGACACTTTCTGGAGTGATGATTTCATAAGTTTGGCGATTCTTGAGCACACCGTCTTGATGGATACCAGATTCATGCAAGAAAGCATTTCGCCCCACGATCGCCTTGTTGGGTTGGACCACCATACCAGAGAGTTCAGATACCATACGGGAAGTAGGATAGAAGAGTTCAGTGTTGATTGTGTGGTGTACAGGGAAGAAGGTTGGATGAGTATGTACGGCCATGACAATTTCTTCCATCGCTGTGTTGCCCGCCCGTTCACCAATACCATTGATCGTTACTTCTACTTGTCGAGCACCATTTTGAATACCAGAGAGTGTATTTGCTGTAGCCAAACCAAGATCGTTGTGACAATGAGTAGAGAAGGTAATCTTGTCGGCACCTTGTACGTTTTCCACCAAATGTTTGATTAAGGAACCATATTCAGCAGGAAGGTTATAGCCAACGGTATCAGGGATGTTGAGAGTAGTTGCTCCGGCTTCCACCACTTTACTGAGCACATGACAAAGGAATGCCCGATCTGATCTACCAGCATCTTCAGGCGAGAATTCAACATCATCCACCAAAGATTTAGCCAATGTCACAGCTGCCACCGCCCGTTTGACACATTCGTCTCGATCGATCTTGAGTTTGTATTTAAGATGGAGATCAGATGTAGCCAAAAATACATGAATTCGTCGTCGTGGAGCATCCGCAATAGCTTCAGCACAACGTTGGATATCTGTAGGTGTTGCCCGAGCAAGGCCGCAAATAGTCTATATATATATAGAGAGAGAGAGAAAAGGTTAGTATCTTTTGCTATTCCCCTTTCCCATACATTGCCTCCTTTTCATCTTTTATTTAGTAATCCCCCCCCCTTACCACCTTTTGTCCCTTTCATCCCCTATTCTTTTTTTTTTTTTTTTCATTTTTTATTCCATACAGCGTACATGATAATCACACACATGCTCTCTCTCAATAACACCACCTTTATTTCCCCCACATTTTTGTATCACCTTACCATGGGTTGTCCGATCTTTTCGCGCCCTTCCATTAGAGGACCAGCTTCTCTTGCAATACGTTGGACAGCTTCAAAATCACCGATAGACGCAATAGGAAACCCAGCTTCCAAGACATCCACACCGAGGCGAGACATTTGTTTGGCAATTTCGATTTTTTCTTCAGTGTTCAGAGACACGCCTGGAGACTATCAAGTTTATAAACAGATTCACGTTAATTCAAATACAATCAAGTAGGTAAGGGTTGAATGTATAAAGGGGAGATTTAAAAAAGAATGAGCCGACTTCTATTTTAGTATACTTACTTGTTCACCATCGCGAAGACTAGTGTCAAAGATAATCAGCTTGTCCTTTTTGATATCAGTTTGTGTGTTGCTTGCCATTGTTGTATTAAGAAAGTATGTTTGTATTAGCGTAATGTAAGTTAAGAAAAAAGAGAGAAAAAGAGAGAGAGAAAGAGAGAAGAAAATTAAGAGGTTTCTTATATTGGAAAACTGAAAAATTGAGTTTGGCGGCGAATGAAATCTGTCTTGCCTCTGTGGAAGCCGAGCCAATGAAATGCGCCGATCTTTAAGTCTACAATTGTAGTCATCGACCAAAGCATCAATCACATCACACACCAATCATAAGGAAAACGTAGTCTAGTTGTATATGACCAATTAGTTGTCAAAGAAAAACAAGCTTGACCAATATGTCTAAATATATTCATAATTCGAATTTATAGACCCTCTTTATATTGTGCCTGGTTTTTACTGCTTCTTTTCTTAGGTCGCTTATCATATCATATTACATACCTCCCTATTAACAATGTTCCCGACTTTTTTCTTCCTCTTCGATTTGAGCGCGATAATAGGAACGAAAGTATAAGAGGGAAGAAGAATGGTTCACGATTTTGTCTCCTTTTCAGTCTTACAGCCGAGGTTTCCACTTATTGAATTGAGTAGTTTCTTTCCCCCCCTTTTTTTTTTATATTCGAAATATTCACCCTTATTTATGGTCATTGAATACTTTTTCTTTTCTTTTCTCTTTCTTTCTCTTTTTATTCTCACTTTTTTTTTTTTCCCCTTTCCCTTCCTTTGATCAATTTCTTCTTCTTTTTCTTCATTTTTGTAATCGTAAACTTCAATCAACTTTTTACAAAAGGTACTTGGTAATGCCGCCGGTTAAATTCATGCTGTGTGATACTAACACCGATCGGGATTCCAATTTCATTTTTTAGATAAAAAACGATTTTCAAATGCCGAATTTTCTCTCTTCTTCTTCACGCCCTCAATCTCCTTCTCCAGCAAAAGCACAACAATGGTTGAATAATGTCTCTCCTTTGCCTCGTCCTTCCTTGTCTGAATCGGCCTTACCTTCACGGCGCATTTTATTACGCTCCAACAATAGCAACATATCAAGTACTTCTTCAATGACCTCTGCTGCTGGCATTCGACCCTCAAGATTTGTCAAACCAACTTCGTCTTCTTCCACTTCCATAATCACTATGTCAACTAACGACAACAACACTAATGTGAATAACGGTATGCAGTCCTTTGTCAACCTGTTTGAAGATTACTCTCAAAAGATCTACATGGAAGGTTATCTAATGCACCAAGACAAAAAGTACTTTGTGGAACTCTGTGGCACAACTTTGGCTTTGTGGGATATCGAACGACCTGGTGAAGTGGTGACTCCGGATTACATTCCTATCATGGTAGATACCAAGGCTTATCCTAGTTTACGACAGCAATTCACTTTAGAACTCTCTCACAAGAAGAAGAACATGGTGTTTGATACTTTGGATCCTGCGTCTTTGACGAAATGGATATGTGCCATTCGCCTGGCTTGCTTTGAACGACAACTGTTGAATCGCTTCTTCACCTTGCACTTGTTTTTATTGACTGAAACTACCAACAAAAGCATCAACACCACTTCCACCTCTTCCTCTGGATACTTACAAGTCCTGCTGCCTAATAACAAGAATGAATGGAAAAAGCTCTGGGTGGTGGTGTCGGACAGCAACAGCAACCATCATGATACCATTGGCAGAAAATCAAAACTCCTCCAACAAAAGCAAGATCCGACTACTTTTACTCCTCAATTTATTCTTCTCGACAACAAGAAATCCAAGACTCCATTGTTGACATTGAAACGGGTTGATCATGCTTATGCAGTGTATCCTGAATCAGCTTCTTTGATCTGCCAATCTACTTTGATTCGTTTGGAAGGTGTACAACAAGACAACCAACCTATGGATATTCTTTTGATGGCGGACTCGAGCAATCACATGACTCAATGGCTGTCAACTCTGTACAATGCATTCAAACTCTATGGTCGACCTCAATCATTGGTGCAAGATTCCATGAACCCTGTGGCTCTGAACTTTGGTGAACTATTGCCTAAAAACGATGAAAATGGATTAGGATGTATTGGTAATTGGTGGCTGGATACTGAAGACGTTATTCAAGATATGGACATCTTCACTACAATGGATAATTTGGAAATGTATCAACTCTTGGTTGGTTTACTACAACAAAAACAATCGTCAGTACTTCAAAAGCAACAGCAACAACAACAATCCTCAACATCATCACCATCAGCATCTATTTCAACTAGTAATGCTGCTTACCCACATCATCATTATCCTCAGCAACGTGCCAATAGTCTTCCTTTGATCACTGTGGAAACCATCGAATGTCCGAGACAGCGCTCAACTTCTGATGCCGGTATATTAAACGAGCCATCTCTACGATCTGCGTTACACTCACAGGTAAGGCATGAATAAAGATGATGTAAACATCATAATACTAACATGTCCTCTTTTGTTATATAGGTTGCGGACTCTAGTGATGAAAGCGATGATAATCAAGATGACGATGACGATGACGACTTTGAAGACGAGGCGGATAGCGACGACGAACCTATTGGCAAAAGCAAATCGACGGTGTTACAGAAATCATCATCCAAAAAGGCATTTTCTTCACTCTTAATTCCCGATTTTGACTTTGGTAATGGATTTGACACTGATAGAAGTGGAAGTGCATGTAGCTCTATTATGTTATCTGGTACCCCTTCTCCATCATCATCTGACGTTATTAATCGACCCTCTTCTCGACTAAACCAACGACCATCGATGCAAGGACGACAACACAGCAGTAGCAGCACAACCATCAGTAGTGGAAACAGTGACACGGGCGGTAAAAAGACGTCTACAGCACCAGCACCAGTATCATCTTTATTTGGTGACTTTAGCCTTCCTACCGATTTTAACAAATACCTGGATCCATCCACCAAACCTCACTCATCTCGTCTCTCCACACCTGATAGAAAATACTCACTACCCACCAATGTGAAACTATATAACAGCACCAGCAGTAACAACAGTCCAGCAATGAGCAACAGCAGCTTTTATGAACGACGAAGCTCTTCTTGGGATGACTATGGTAATGGTTGGGACGATCGCTCACCTCGTGCTCGCTACTTGGACGAAGATTACATTTATCAAGAAGGTGATGACGATGAAGACGATGAAGATGACAAGACGGGTGGATATGACGATGACTTGGATGATTACGAACAAGATGGTCCATTGATCCCTTCTTTAAATGATCACTTTGCACCCAGGAATAGTTTATTGGATACACATGCTGGGGAACAACTCTCGGCCAAGGAACAAATTGAATATGCTCGGGCAACTGGTCAACCACTTATTCAAATGCCTTCGAAACCAAGACCCCCTAAAGGTGGATTAGTAGGTGTTATCTCCCAGCGCGAAAAGAACAGACGTCAAGGAAATGGAATGCGGGTGGCAGAACGTGTAAATCAACATCATGTCGATCGATTTGAACGTGAAAAGGAAAGAAGGATCATGGAGCAAAGACAGCAACAATACATGAAGCATCAGGTACAGTAACAGAAATAGTAACATAAAAAAGGAGGTATACTGACCAAAAAAAAAAATTGATGTTGTTGATATTAATAGATTATGATGTATGCTGCCAATGGTTATGTACATCCAATGATGATGCATCCTTATATGACACAGCCACAACCACCAATGTGTCCACCCTCTCCTTCTACTGCTCCAATGATGCCGTCAAACTCACCTTATCCAACCAGCAGCCCACTCACACCTACCAGCTCTTATGGTCGACCTTACTCACCTTCTGGAAACTCTTACTTTGGTATCAACAACAACAACAATACCATGTATCCCTCAGCATTGCCTCATCAACCTTTTATCATGAACAATGGAAGCACCAGTACGGAACGACGAAACTCACGGCCTTTGCTCTCTTCTGAAGAAGATGGAGAAGACGAACCTTTGTACTCGCCTTTTATAGCATATCCACATTTGCAACATGAACAACAGTATCCTCGAACCATGTCGCCACCGTTTTACCATAACATGAATCCTGTACCTTCCTCTTCCACTGGTAGCTCAAGTGTTCATTTGTAGTTTAGTTGCAACCATTTTTTTTTTTTATCATAATCGTTTTACTATTATTATTATACTTGTCATATACGTTTGTTTTTACCCCTCTTTTTTTTTTTTTTTTTTTTTTTTTTTTTTTTTTTTTTTTTATATATATATTATACTCTCTCTCCTCAATACTGGCACGCATTCACTTTGTGTTTTTGCTCAGGTTGTGTTTTAGTCTAGCATCTTCCACTCCTTTTTTTTATTATTATTTGTCATTAGGACTTTGCCTCTCTCCCCTTCTCCTTTAATTATTTTTATCCTGCACACCGACATCATATCCCCCTCTTCTGTTTTTATCTTCTTCTGCCTTGGCTCTTTTACAAAGATCCATCCCCCCCCCCTTTTTTTTTTATTCAATCAATCAATAAAGACTATATCATACAAATCGTAGCATAATAATAAATTACCGTCCTCTCCTTTTACCAAATGTATTGTTTCCCCTTCAAGTGTCTAAAAATGAGGTTTTTATTGTAATTAATGTGATGCTATACTACTTTATACTAAACTAGATGTGCACAATGTTGTTTAAGGATGTCGTATAATTTATGTTGATCAAATGGCTTGGGAAGAAGATCAGACATGCCACTGCCCACATAATTTTCGATATCATGATCCGAGTAATTGGCCGTCATGGAAACCACCGGTGTATGTTGATCGTATTGTCGAAGTTTCCGTGTGGCTGCCATCCCATCCAGTTTAGGAATACTGATATCCATCAAGATCAAATCGTATTTGCTGGTTTTCATGCACGCCACTGCTTCCAATCCATCGCACGCCAGATCAAAGTCGCACCCTAGTCGTTGTAAACATCGCATACTGATCCTTCGATACATCACATTATCTTCTACCACCAAGACTTTGGGTCGATGAGACCAGTCATGGCATGTCGTGCCGAGGGATTGCTTTTCTTCTATTGGTGTGGTGGTTGACGAGGGTGAGGAGGGCGAGGAGGTCAATGTCAGTGGTTGAGGAGGTTGTGTAGATGAATTAATGGAGGGTAATGTATTCGACGGTATGGATGATATTGGTGGAGGTATCGTTGTTGCTACTGTTGATGTTGTTGAGTATCCTTTTTGATGTGGTGATTCTTGTTTGATGGCTGGTGAGACTGGATCTATTGGAATGTTTGTGAGAGATGAAGTAACTGAATTAGATTGCTGCTGTAGATATGATGCTGATGCCGATGATGGGTAGGATGGTGTTGAGGATGATGAGGATGATGAGGATGAAGATGAGGACAAAGTGGCCGGTTCTGTTGCTGCTGGATGTAGCCATGGAAATAACTTTAGACTTGGTGACTGTGGCAGTGGCATTGGTGTTGAAGTATGCATTGTTGTTTCATTGGGAAGAGGAAGAAGTTTATCTAGAAGCAGAAGAAGAAGAATAAGAAAAGTTGGTTAGTACACACTTGTTCCCCAGTGATGCTTTTCTTACCTTGATGTTGCTGTACCGAAGAATGATAGAGCCGTTGATGTTTTGACTGTTCCAAAGCAGTAGTAATGATAGAATCCTTTTCATCCATTTTCCTTTTCAATCCACCTAGTTCATCCAAAAGAAGGGTATCAGTCGTCAATAAGCGTGCCAATGTAGATTGCATGGATTGTTGATCAGACATTAATTTATCGATCTGAGCTTGTAGTGAGGAGTGAATATCATGCAGGTATTGCATACTTGTTGTCGTTGAAGAATCAGTATTCATCATTGTTGCCACATTACTATCGTTTGAAGGATCCTTTTGTGTAGTTGATGATGCTGATAATGAAGACGGTGATGGTGATACGGATGATGACGATTTGTTGATCGACTGACGTTGTTTCGTTTGGTGACCCCTGTTGCTGCTGTTGACTTTTCGACGTATTTGCGCCAACAAGTGTTTCTGGTCCCTACGGAAAAGCGGGTGTTGGAATTCCCATGCCTAATCATTCAGGGGTGTGTTAGTATAGTGCATTGCCAACTTTTTTTCTTCTTTTTTTTTTTGCCAAAATCTTATTGAGATTGTTACCTTGACTTTACCTGTTGATTAACGGAAGATAATGATTTGTTGTCGGTGAATCTTATTTTGTGAAAGTCATATTTGTTGAGTTGTCGAACAAAGCTAGAGAAGTTCCCATGTTTAAACCGTCTATAAAAGAAGCAAATCTGGTTAGAGTGTTTTCAAAAGTGATACCTTGTTTTGTTTTTTGTCTCTTACCTTGGCAATATAGTTTTGGCAAATTCATTTGTATCGTCAATAACAAATGTTGTTCCTTGTCGTCCCCAATGGTAGCAGCTTGTTTCGTTAGTACTTTCCAGCATACTATGATATATAGTAAATTAAAAGTGGCACATGATTATGTGAGTATTATTTCATGTTTACCTATTTTTTTCATTTTTCCATTTTGAGCAATCTTTTTTATTTCATATAACTTACTTGAATAACTTTTGTATAAAGTCTGGCACTACACCTTCGTTTCTTGACCGATGAAGTTGAGGAGTGGTCATTACCGTAGTTGGTATTGATACGTCATTGTTGGTTGATTCCAAAGGTAAGTTATAATCCACCTTTTCTTCTGTTTTTAAATAAAAAGGTTCCATGATATTATTCCGACATAACAATGTTGTATAGAGTAAAGGATATTTATATTGTGAGTAGAGAATATCAAGTTGGAAAAAGTAGAAAAGGAAGAAGGAAGAAGCACAATTCTCAATTCCACTGATTCTATTTATAATTTCCCCATTTCAACTCCCGATAGCGCCGTATTTGAAGGCCTTGAACCTTTCCCAAAGTTCAATCCAATATTACCAAATCACGGACAACAATGCATTCGAAACAACTTATTAGGATAATGAAGATAAAAGTTTAATGGTATTGGACACATCTTGCTCACTGGGAAATTGCCATGTAATGCTCTTTTGACCGGGTTTTATCCCCACCTCTCTCTCTCTTTTTTTTTTTTTTTTTTTTTTTTTTTTTTTTTTTTTTTTTTTTTTTTGACAAGTCATATTGCTTTGTTTTAAAGTACTAGGTAAAATTTGTATGCTATTTAACTTGCCTTCTTTATTGATACCTAGTATGTTTTTATATCCAAACTAACTCTTACAACAAAAACGCGTTTAAAACTGTGTCCCAAAAAAGGTAACTCTTGCATTACTTCGCTTAAATGTCATAGATCATTCTATTGCTCCCTTTGACTATAATTTTATCTTAATTCCCATTATACTTCGCTTCAATCATTAAAACCCACTTCTTCTCTCTCTATCTGGACTTTTTTTTTTTTTTTTTTTTTTTTTTTTTTAAAAAAAAAAAAAAGTCAATTGCACCTTCAAGTGCTAACTAGCCTCCCTAACAGTGTCCTCTTTGTACACATACACCTTGGCTCACCCACATAAACATAATGGCACACCGCAACTAGCAATAGTCTTGATGCGGTACTTTGACAAAAACAACATGAAATAGGCAAGATGATATGATTCTGTTTAACTCAATATCTGACTAATTATCTATTCATAGGGTGTATAGGGGTACCACATCAGAAACCGATCGACATGCATTTTGTCACTGACACAAGAATGATTGAATATGGCCTTTGAGATCATCAAGCTCTAATGGACGACGGAAATATAATGGTAATATAGAAATAAAGGATGATTATTAGCTCCATCTATTAGAATAGTGTTTAGTTTAGTTGTAGCTTTAAAATCTGTCATTAATAAAAAAAAAGGTACCCCCCTACTTTTATGGCTCTATGGAATCAATAACTCATCTTAATAACTTCATTTCCCGAAACCAATTAGCCAATCGAATTAACAGGTCTGTTTAATTCAAAGGCCGGCTGAAGTTGAAAAAACACTTTTTTTCTTTTATCTCTTCCTTCTTAATCCTTCCCATTCTTTCCAACTCATCATCACCCTACTCTTATCCTTATCAACCTTCTAAATAACTCAAGGACGCGCCTTCAATGAAGCTCCTTGTACTTTTACTTGGTTATTACTCAAATCAAACTCCTTTTTATCTTTATCAGATTCCTGACACTACCATCCTTTTATTCAAACTCTCTGATATCAGCACCTTATTCAATGTGACTGATCTTGCCCATCATCCTTCCTTAACACAAGTCCCTCATGGTGAATGTTATAGCACAACAACTACTGCAACGAATAACAACAATGAATCTCCTCAAGACGAGAATGAATCAACCACTCAAGACTATTTACTCAGTGCTCAAGTCCTCTCTCGAACAGCGGTGGCTCTCAATCGGTATCGACTGGCAGAACTTTGTAAATTAAAACCTAATGACTATGGTGCTGGTTTGGCTGATAGCATCTTGAAGAATGTGGCTACCTTTGAACGTGTGAAAGATGAAGAATTTTGCCTATTGGATATCCCTTTGTCTCCTGTGGCATCACCTGTACCATCTCCCAAGCAGCAACGCTCCTTTGATCCTATCACCATTGCATCGACATCAGCAGTAACATCAACAAACAACAATACCACTAAACATAATCTTCAGCAGGGTGCTACCATCTCTCCTCATGTGAACCCAGTCAAATCGGAACCACTATCTCCACCACCACTACGACTATCTCAGCCAAAGGAAACAAGAAATGATCAACGGCCTTCTAATTCAATGGCTTTAGACAAGGTGTTATGGTCGAAGAGCACTGATAGTAGCTCTCCTTGCACTCGGGCAAATCCAGAGTAAGTAAAAGATATGGGAAAACTGGAACTAATAATCATACAAGAAACAGAGTACTAACTTTTTTTTTTCTTTTTTTTGGTAGTAGTGATGATACCTCGTCAAGCAACAAACGACAACGAACAGAACGCAAAGTGTTACCGAAACCAGCTCATACTGTCAGTTCTCAGCATACATATCCCAACATGATGAATGGGGCGACTAGTGGACAAGGACAAACATTACTGGCGAAACGACAAGGGAAAAACAGTAGACATTTAACCATCTTTGCCCCTTCTTATGCTGACCAATTATCAGTTGCAATTCGATCAGCACCATTGAATTCCAACTTTCCTCAAGGACAACAAGGCCAGCAAACAGGTGCACCAGGCACAGCTCACCTGTCTCAGCAACAACATCAACAATTGCAACAACAACAACAACAGCAGCAGCAACACTCTCAACAACAGCAACAGTATATGAATACATCACAATCATCTTCTATACAAATCAATTACCCTCCTCAAGCTTCTGCTAGACAACCTCTTAAAACGGCAGGCATGTTACACCCGGGACACACATTAGCACCTCTTTTATCTCCTCGAGCTGCACCGGTCATCTCATCTCAGCAACAACAGCAACAACAGCACCAACAAAACCATCATCTTTCTCACCACCACCATCATCATCACCCAGAACCAAAAACGACAGGAGGAGCTATCGGGAAACAAGAGTTTGCCATTCCACCTATCGTACCATCTCAACAACAACCACCTCATACGGCACATCCACATCACAGTACAGGGAATGGAAACCATGGTTACTCGTCTTCATCTTCTTTGTTTGGTCGACCTACATCATCCTCTCACCATGGTTATTCAAAATCAACACGGCTTGAACCATCAGTACCGCATCCAACTAATGGCAATGGAAATAACAACAGTGGCAACAATAGCAATAATAACAGCAGCAGCAATAACGGCATAAACAGTACGTCAAATGCAACATCAACCAATGGATCCAATTTCCCTTTGACAGCTGCAGCGGCCCCGATGCCACCACAGACACCTACCACTTACTCATTTGCAGCCTTACAGCGACAGCAATTCCTCCAGCCATTTGAACACTTATTTGATACCATTGAAACAACAAGAACTCTAAAAAGCACCTTGGACGATCAAATCCGGCGGTCATCGACATTATTGCAAACACTACAAGCATCCTCCACCACAGTCGAAGGATTGATTCGAAGCCATGTCAGGGAAATGCAACGGGATATGACTAGTAGGATGGATGAAGTGGTGGAATCTATGAAGAAAAGGATCAGTCAATTGGAATCGAAACTGGATGTGACTAATGGTGAATCATCAACAACCTCCCTCCCACCATCGACCACCACGGGGAAAACAGCAACAGCACCATTGAAATCACCTACTACCATCGTCAAATCTCAAAACGACATTGGGCCCAGTGAATACCAGTCCATGTTGACTACTCTCAGGGAAAGACTGGATCGTTTGGAAAGCCAATTGGATAAATAGTTACTTTTTATATATCTTACTACCTCACATATATCTGCCACTTCCCCTACTCTCTAGTATAGTCTCATCATCGTTATTATTACCCCACACACATATATATATTTTGATATTTATTTTATCTTCTTGGGTTTTTTAAACGTCTTTATTCATAATAAAAATATAAAATCATTTATCCTTTATGATGGTGTCGTTTTGAATCGATCTTTTTGGGTCGGGGTTTTACTTGATCAGGGGTAGAAGAATTACCTATTTGGTGATCAAGCGGGACTTGTGTGGAAATAGAATAGGTAAGAGACATGACAGTAGATGGAATGTATGCAAGATGCCCCCATTAACGATGTAGTTTCTCCTTCTCAAATGATGGTATGAAAGCAATATACACCCTTTTTCTATATCTTTCCTTCAAAACGCCGACACAGTGACAATTTCCGTTTCTTTAAATCAAACCCGAGAAAACCCCTTTATGTCTTTGCAAGAGGGGGATAAAGACTCATCTCAGTCAACGTGTTTTCATTATACCAAATAATCATTGGTCTCCTAAAACAAAACCAAGCGTTGTAAAGAGAAGCAGGTAACAGAATTTCACTGACGGTGCTTTTTTTTTTCTTCTCTCCTTTTTTCATCATGGAAAATTATATCATACACCATGTTGATTGAACGGTTAGCGGAATTAGTATATATAATTTATCAAAAACTCCTTCTCTCTCTCGATCGAAATAGCATTTTCATTTTACCGATCGAAAAATGTTAATCAAAGAAGGGAAAGAGCTCGGCGGGGTTTGAACATTCACGGATTCAGGGTCCCCTTTTTCTGCCATCTCACCCTATTTAAAATAGTGATTAAGTGAGTTGGTTAGATTGAATCTTTTAATATAATTAAGATTGAAACGTGTCAATTCAGCTGATATTACAAGATACCTTCATTATTACTGCAACGGGTATGATCCGATAAAGAAAAAAGAAAAAAGACGCAAGTCATACACAAAGTACATACAAGCAATACTCTCCTTGCATTGAATGTGGACTATTGGTTCCATAGACAAGAAAACCCTCACCTCCCCCCCTTTTTTTTCGAAGAAGAAAAAATGAAAAAGCGGTTTTTGAAAAAAATAATCATGCAAAGAACAGATTTTGAAATCCCGCCAACGATCGTTACTCTAGTTGTGAGCAAGTGTCATTGTAAACAACAGCATATATTTATGGCCATGCTTTTCGAAACATCCTCCCTTTTTAATATAACATAATGGCAAATGATAATGTTATCATTTGTTTTCCTTGATAGATTCCCTTTCCCACCTTCCTTCATTACCCAAAGGAGAGAAGATCTTATTAGCATTAATTGACTGAGATGTCAGGGGCGGGGGAAAAGACTAGTTCATCTCCTTGTCATTTTTTTTTTCATATATAAAGACAACAAAATGGTCGTTTCGAA
Source organism: Chlamydoabsidia padenii (assembly GCA_025330725.1). Lineage (NCBI taxonomy): Eukaryota > Fungi > Mucoromycota > Mucoromycetes > Mucorales > Cunninghamellaceae > Chlamydoabsidia > Chlamydoabsidia padenii. The sequence continues at coordinate 1,424,544 of JAIWND010000002.1, read as the reverse complement.
ATAAATATTCTCTATCGAAAAACATCTCTTTTTCTATTCTCTTAAACTCAAAAACAAACAAACATGAAGTTCGCCTTTGTCATTGCCGCCCTTTTTGCTGCCAGCGCCATTGCTGCTCCCTGTGGTAAAACGCATGAAGTGGCCGAATCTGTTGATACCACCACCACTGTGGATGAGGTGCCAGTAGATGACGCCCCTTTGGATGATACGCCTGCTGAAGATGATACGCCTGCTGAACCTGAAGCAGAACAAACGACCGAAATCGTGGATAATAGCAAACAAACAGCCGTGGTTAACAACAACAGTGGTGAAAAAACCAAAGGAAGTCTCTTTGGTTTCGATGTAAGTGTCAAAATTTAAATCCCGCCTCGAAACATACTTGACATTTGACCTCTTTTTTTTTGTGATCATAGGCCAGCTACATTGGAGCCGGTGGTCTCTTTAGCCACACCACTAACGATGTCACTCAATCCAATCATTAAGATGTAATTCCTTTTACTTTCATTCTAAACATAGCATCCTTCTTTTATGCATTAGCCTTGTCATCCCTTTTTTTCATATCATTCCCCCCCTCCATTCCGAAATATCGCCTTTTTGATTTTTGTTCCAAATATTAAGATTCCTTTTATTAATAAATACCATTCAATATACTAATACATATATATATATATAAACTACATGTGAAGCTATATTAACCGTATTAACCAGTAGGAAGGGCTATCCAATCGTTGTCTTTATAAGACGTTGTTTTTTCCCGAGTTGTTATTTAGCCTACAGTTCCAAAGGAGATTCAGGTCGAAAAGTCGATAAACAATCGAACCGAGATACCTATTGAGTGTTTACACATAATATAATAAAAACAAGGAATGATAGATTAGTGAAGCAAAATGACACCCAGTTGATCCGATTTACTTTTGGCTTTCTCCGTTCCCCAGTGATTCATTCTACTTGATACCTATAAAGAGAAGAGCTGTTAAAAAGTTTACAAGTTGGTCCCTGTCGACTCATGTCATTTTATTGATACTTACTATATGATATAATCGCCTTTTGTTCCCTCCTGTTAGTATTTCGACACACCAAAGAAGCAATGGTTTTGTTGAGATTACCTTGGATTTGATTCCATACCAAGGAAGGACTTGACACTACAGGTTCAAAACTTGATATAGCCATCAGAAGTAATCAACCAATGAGTGGGTTTACCAATACTGTCTTGACTTTAGCAATACCAACAATGACAAGGGAAATTCATGGTTAGTCATTCATATAATTAAAAGAAGCTTGTTTATGTTTGAGGGTTATCTTGTAGTCGAGTGATAGATTTTATTATGGGAGGGGTGGCAGGATTCAAAATAGTTTCAAGAAGTTATGGTTCATTCATTTCATAAAGCAAACACATATAATGAAGAGTAGGTGTTATAGTACAATGTTATATATGGTAAATAAAGGTAATAAACTGTGTTATATATGAGGGCGGTTGATGGCATGAAAAAAAGTGGAAAGGAAGGGGAAGAGGTGAGAAAGGGAAAAAAAAGGCACAGAGACCCGAGAAAAAAACAATTCAAATCCCGCCGTCTGTGTGATCCGAATGCAGCCAAATCTCACCAAGGGATACACCAAAGACAAGACTTTTGGGTGGGTACTATTTGTATATTTTTACCCGGTACTTGTTGTATTAAAGTGGGTGCAAAGTTCAAATACCATTCCACACCATCTTTAGTTTGACCTGACTGACAAATCAGTATTTCAGCCCCGCCAAAGATCGACCAACAGGCAAATACTTGCTTACCAAATGATATACCACGTCAGTATCTCTCCCACAAAATCAATTTGATGAAGGATGAAGTTGGAAGAATTGAATGATTTTTAGGATTGTTGTTTTGAAGAAAACATTATACAAAGTGTGCCTGCGGTGTTTCAATCATCATCATGCAAATGGGAAAATCAATCACTGGCATTTCATCAAGCCATACATTGTGAGGGGTCATATAGACAATCTGTTGTATTATGATTTCTTTATTTATAAGATTGTAATATATAAAACTATTCTAATGACATATATAAACGATGGATCCAAAAAGGGATTAGTAATGAGAGAGAGAGAGAGAGAGAGAGAGGACTTGATTATTGGTTAGCTTGTTTGAGGATGGCATGATAGTTTTCAGAGTTTCTTTGGAGAATGTCCATGACAGGGCCCAGCAGCCGAGTAAACGCCTTTTTACCCAATGTGACGCATTTCAGTTTTCCATCAGCAACAACAGTAGCAGCACGTGGTTTATCGTTCAATAGAGCCAATTCTAATAGAAAAAAAGAAATGATGATTTTAGTATATGTTATTATTATTATTATCTAAGCAATTATTATGTCACTTACCTCCAAAGTAATCACCTTTGGCCAACCTATTGACTTCCTGTTGAGTACCATCCGGAGCAGTCTTGTAAAAGACAGCATTGCCTTGTTCAATAAGATAAAAGTTTTCACCCAGGTCATTTTCCTTAATCACCACCTCACCATCATCCACCTGGATAGGCTCCAATGCATCAGCAATCTTGTGTCGTTCATATGGTTCCAATGACTTGAAGATGGGAACTTCAGATAAAAACGAATCATACATTCTTCGTTTACGAGCGGTGTTTTCCATGAGAATCATCCGGAAAGCCACCCGATCCAGAGCCCATAGTACCGAATCAGAAGTGGCGATAATAGTAGCAGCACGAGGAGCATTGTACATCAAAGCCAGTTCACCAAAGCTGCCACCTGCGGTATACTCTGTCACCTTGTTCCCGTTGATCAGACAATCCAGTGTGCCCGATTCCACAATGTAAAAGTAATCACCCACTCCGCCTTGTTCAATCACCTTGACATTGTTATCCACTTGCTTTTCCACCATGGCATTCACCACATCCATGTATTGTTCTTCGTCGAGGTTCTTGAATAAAAAGTTGTTGCCGATCGCTGCCCGGATCCGTTCACGTTGGTCGTCGGTCTTTGGAATCACTGTCTTGACAAAGTCATGAGTTGCGGTGGGTTGTAAGGACTCGGCACTGACAGAAGTACGTCGTCCACGTCCGGCCAATGATGACGAGGCTAGATGCATTTGTTGTAAATCACCCACACCATCCCTTGATTCCTCTTCGTCAATACCATCATGATGATCTTCTGACATGGGTTCACCTAATCACCCCCCCCCAAAAAAAAGATAAAAAAGTTAGTATTCTTCCACTATCTCTTTCTATGTTCATTTTACCTGGATTACCAAACGGACTAAAGGCGGAATATGAGCCACCACTACCAACACCACAACTATTACTACTACGGTATTCGGAACGTTCCAATTCGAGTTTTCTGAGGAAGAATTGGGAGCAGAATTGTAGGAGGTCTTTTGGTTGTTTTTGCCGTACTTGTTGATTGAGTTCGTTAAGCAGACCTTGGTATTCAGTCAAGTTAAATTGTTGATGATCTGCATTACTGATAGCAAAAGGATGTATATCTTGTTCGTGAGACATTTTTGTAGAAAGAGAAGAAGAAAGAAACAATGCGATTTTTGCCCCAGAAAAAAAAAAAAAAAAAAAAAGGCGGCGGCGGGAAATATTTTAAATCCCGCTCCCTAAAAAAGTTTACTGTGGTCTTTAAACGGGGGTCTGGTACATAAAAGAAGAGTCAAACAGTTCAACATGACATATGTGTTAATTAAAAAAAAAGAGTTTATTTACAATCATATATAACAACTAGTACTAAATATTATAAGACAGTATTATATATGTGATGATAGGGTTCCAAAGATTATACTAGAGACGATAACAAATCCAACCAAATAAGTGATGATCTTGACAAGCATGGCATGGATACCAGTGATATTTCTTGTGGTGTTCAGACTCCGCTGAAAGACAAGTGCCAAAAATTGATGAGCAGCATGATCGCCATCCAATTTGAAGGCAGGTAATATGTTCAATAACGCCAAGGCAAGAGTAAATGAGGAGATATACCTATATAAAAACAGCCAGTTAGACTACTCAAGTAAAAAAAGATATGACTATGTTTCTTTACCTTAACATCAGTTCGGACCTGTGAGGCAGAGAAGCTGGTAAAAACCAATACTTGGGCTGTAGTATTCCTACTTTAACTAGTAAACAAAAGTTAGTACGATCGAATTTACTATCCATACCCCTGACTTGACTTGATATGTTGGTACTTACCACTTTCCCAGATATCCACCAGTTCGCCTTCAAATACAAATACCTTGTCTTGATCTTCACCCAAATCCATCCAGTCAGGCATTCTTGCATAAACCCGGACCACTTGACCACTTTGAGAAGGAGTGTATGGTGTCACACATCTCATCCCTTTTCCTGAGCATTCCCCATCGTTTTCACACCTTTCCGGATGCCTTGGTCCCAATACTTGAATAGTAGGTAAACATGTCAAGCGATTAGGTGTCTGCAGGGAGAGAGAGAGAGAGAGAGACTGTTATTATCAATGTTCTAGTTGTTTCCTATCTTTTTCTTTTTCCTTTCTTTATTACCTTTTTCAATGTATCCGAGTCAAAATCTTGGAAACAAGATATAGATGTATTCAAAGCTTTACCAAAAGGATATTGATCATCGATTTCACAGCATGCCAAGAGAGAAGAAGAAGAGGCAAGCAGAGAATCATCCTCTTGGTCATTTACCACAGCACAAAACCCTGGATGTGGTTTTTCGCGGCCCTGAGGATCCAATAAAAAGCTATTCCAGTCAATGATATTGTGTTCGAGTTCGGTATCATCCAATTGATAAATAACAGAAGACACTGGGAGATGAGGAGCCATAGGAGATTGAGATCGCACCTGGACCACACTGACCCCACCATTACCTTCCAAAGATTGCCATCCACCTATTTCCAGCATTGATTTTAGTCCCCCACCAAGCATTAATAATGTGAAGACATAGAGTATGAGATTATGCCAAATGCCCGCACAGATGATCTTCAATTGGCGGAATGGTGATAATAAGAGCAGGTATTGATCAGGTACATTGACAAAAGCGCCCGGGTAGATGTAATAAAAGAAGACACCACTACTTTGGATAGGTACCCGCTCCCTGATAATGAATATCAAACCTGTTAGTTTAGTTAGTTTACATAAGATGGGTTGTACTTACACAAAGGATGCAATAGCATGACCTGCTTCATGAATAATACCACATATCAAAAGAGCCGAGAGATAATAGCCAATATGAGACAAAGGTAAGGTGACCCCAGGGATCTATATACATATAATATATAAAAGTTAGTGGAAGAAGTAATCAAGGTAAGACTTACCATTGGCAAAAAGAGTGGGTCGTTTTGTTGCTGTGGTTGTTCCGGTTCTATATCACGCTTAGCCCATCGTTGAAGTTGATTATTAGTATTGTTGGTATTGTTTTTGTCGTTGTTGCTTATCGTAAAAGCACTAAAGAGACCATGACCAAACAGTGTTAAGATCTTGAAAGCAGCCACGACCATGACCAGGATACCAGCCACCATAGTCAAACCACCTACTACCACACCGATCGAAAACCACCAGTTCCAAAAAGTAGGAAACACCTTGGCCCAGCGAGCAAACGTGGCGTTTAATCGTTGCGTGGTGAAGCGGACTTGGAAGAGTTGAATGTGCCATTCGTCTTGTTGCTGTTGTCGTTCATTGGTGTTATCAGTATTATCTTGTACCACAGTTTCGTTGTCTTCATTGTCTTCTGGTGGATTGGAATCTTCCGCATGGGTGGGTAAGATATTGCTGTTACTGATGGTTCTAGGTTTGCGTCTAGGTATCTAATTTAAACAGAGACAAGTCCCTTTTTTCTTTAGTTCGATCCAGAAGAAGTTTGTTGTGTATACTTACTGATTTTCTAGAATAAAACTTGATAAGATAGACAAAGATATATATTCCAGTCCATAAGCAGATATACTGCCATATAATGGAAAAGAGGTCCATGGCTTCAAGAATGACAACAAACGTAAGGGGAAGAAAAGAATTCAAAAGGTCAAAAAAAAAAAAAAAGGAAGGAAGGGATTTCAAAAGACTATATTCAAGCCCCGCTTTTGAGGCGCAAAGAAGGGGAACCAGAAGGTAACAAAAAAAAAAAAAAGAATAAACATTGAAACAATCAAGGCGAATCATCCTAGACTTAGAATGATGTTACTTTAGCATTACTGATGGTGGTAAGCTTTTATAGAGAGAAAACTCTTATGGCTACGCTGGCGGCATATGAAATCTTGGTAGATCGCCAAATAAAAAAAAACTTTTTTTTTTTTTTTTTTTTGATTTTCATTCTTCTTCTTTTACTTTGGCACCTGATCATGACTGGATTACCAGAAGAGTCTGTTAGGATAAAGTCCATTCATTCACTTGAAATAACATTGGGTAAAGTATTACGTGCATTCTTACTCACATTATTTTTACTCACTTTCATACTTTAACGATCTTTGATCCTTACAGACGATAATGCCATGCTGCCTTCTTTTGCCGAAAGTCAGTTTCAACATATACGATACCGACAAATTGATCGTACCAATCCAACCGTGTTGAAATACTCTTCCTGTCCATCTCGGTATCCAAACCTCAGTAATGACTGGGAGTTCGCGGGGTAAGTCCTTTTAATCCATACTGATGTCTTGCTTCAACACTCGTACTCACTCACTCTCTTTCTTTCTTTATTATTATTAGGTGGGGAAACATTTACTATGTCGAACTTCAAGACAAACAAAAGGAATACAAAGAAAGTCGAACTAAACATCTCGCTTCTCTACTGGGACCCTTGAGAGCAACATCTATCTCTGGAAATGATCTAGTGGCATCAGTACTTTATTCTGTTGGACCTTGTATCGTACAAGCTGGACAATATGCACCCATCTCCATGCTTCTTGTTTGTCTTATCATGTATCCTGTCAAGAAACTAATGACTGAAGTACTTACGGCATTACCTTTGAATGGTGGAACTTACAATGCAATGTTACATACTACATCGAAATGGATTGCTGCTGTGGCGGCGTGCTTCTCAGTCCTGGATTACTTGTCAACTTGTGGTGTCTCGGCATCTACTGCTGCTGCATATCTTGCCGAACAAGTTACGTTACCTTCTTCTCTGACTCCGTTTGTACTATCCCTAATCATCATCATCTTTGTCTCCCTGATCTGTTTGCTCGGCCTGCGTGAATCATCTACTGTCTCGTTAGCGATCTTTATCCTTCATCTTGTAACTATGGCCGTCCTGATGATTGCCAGTCTTATCCAATGGGGTAAATCGGGCAATGCGGTTTTGGTGGCCAACTGGAATTCTCCTCCTTCTTCTGGTAACAATCCTGTCCATGCTATCTTTAATGGATTTTGTGTTGGGCTACTTGGTGTAACTGGAATCGAGGTAAGATACATTTATAATTGATCTAAATCTAATTTAAATCTCGATGTTGTTAGGCAGCGGAAAACTATATTCAAGATCTGAAACCAAATACATTCCCAAAGGTGATGCGCAACATGTACGCATTCCTTTGTATACTAAATCCTCCAATGACTTTTCTGGTAACAGTCTTGGTGCCGATCTCAGTGGTCGAACAAAATGCGGCAAGTGCAATCTCCTTATTGGCGGAATATGCAACTCCAGGACAAGAATGGTTGCGTATGTGGGTGATGGTGGATGCTGTAATTGTATTGAGCGCTGTGGTATTGACTGGTATGATTGGTGCTGTTGGTCTTATCACTCGATTGGCAAGGTAAGGCACATCAGAAGAAGAAAAAAAAAAAAAAAAAAAAAAAGAAGCAACAAAAGACTTATTCCTTGTTTCTACGTTTAGTGATCGCATTATCACCTCCTTCTTTTTGAAGCGAAACCGATTCACTGGGTCGTACCATTACGCCATTATTGTATTCCTCGCTCTCAATGTGATCTTGTGCTGTATTGTACAAGGGGATGCTGCTTCATTATCTGGTGTATTTGCGGTGGCCTTCTTGGGTGTCCTCACAATGTATGCTCTTACAAATGTGTTGATGAAATACAAGCGAGGTCGATTACCAAGACTTGTCCAGGTGAATCTATTTACTGCTGTGATATCTCTTATCGTCTTGGCGGCAGCATTGATCAACAACATTGTCATCACTCCTCTTATTGCCGCTTATTTTATAATATACTTTGTTGTGGTGGTGTTGGTAATCATGGTGATGTTCAGATCAGGTCTCCTTCTTAAAATCAGCTACTGGCTCTTTGATCGTATTGGAACAATACCTGTTCTGGCTGGGATATCTCGGAAGGCTGGACAATGGCTGGTGAAGGAAATCAAGGGGCTCAGGAAACAGCCTATTGTGTTTTTTGCTAAGACGGATGAACCCCATGTGTTAAACAAGGCGATTCTCTATGTACAAGCAAACGAAGACTCTAGCCATATCAAGCTGGTGCACATTTACGACCGTATAGAAGATATCCCTCAACAATTGGAAATGAATCATGAACTATTGGACAAAGTGTACCCTAAAATTCAATTGGATCTTATCTTTATTCAGGGCACTTTTGATCCTGCCATGGTGGACGCAATATCGGAACAGCTGCAAGTTCCTCGATCGTTTATGTTTATCGGTTGCCCTGGACCCAATTTTAAACATGCTATTGGTGATTTCGATGGTATACGGATCATCATGCTCTAGGTGGTTAGTAATTTGTAATTTGTTTTATTAGCATAGATTATTCCCCCCTTCCCCTATTTTACTTGATTATATCCCTAGTTACTTCTACATATTCCCTTTTACTCAATAACTATCATCATGCTACATGTCACTTATTACATTTTATCTTGACCACTGAGTCCCTCAATAAAGGTTAAAAGATGCTTCACCAGTCTTTTTTTATATTACCATTACTATTGTAATATGATTTGCTTATAGTAGGTAGACATTTACTTTACTTTTAACGCTTAGTCAATGATGCTTTTACTGGTTTTATTAAATTAAAGCAACAATAAAATATACGATATTTAGAGTAGTTGAAATAAATGATCAAAAGCAATAATACCTAAGATAAAAAAAGCAAACAGTCAGTTAGTACATATGATCAGCCCCCTTTGTCTCCAATGTTGAGGAAACAATAACCCTCAAGAAAAGATTTGAAGATAGATAAGGAGTGGAGATAAAGAGATGGAGACAGATAGCGAACGGACCCATACCAACCATATTGGAAACGGAGGAAGGAGAGAGAAAAGAAGACATAATGGATGAGGAAAAAAAAAAAAAGGTGAAGCACAGTAGAGCCTGGAGAAATCGTGCGTTTTTTTAGGATTATGTCTAGATGTAGTCAATCAAATCAATAAAAAAAATAAGTGATACAAAAAGATGGGTTCTTTATTAAACGTCAAATGGTTATGGTATATAGGCTAAAAGCCAAGCACCAAGTCACCTGTGTCAGTCTGTTCGAACTTGCGATGACTTTTAACTGTCATTTGTAAAAAAAAAAAAAAAGGTGTCAAGAGGACCTGCTTCGTATTCAAATCCCGTTTTCCCTTGATTCCCTACTAAGATTTTGGATGGGCTCTCCTTGCTCCATTGTTAAACGTTTCTAACGATCAAAGTGGTGATGTGAATACTATAACCCATTTCCAATATACTTTGCCGCAAAAGTCAAGCCCCAAGATTCTTGTGTCAGTCTGTCCAAGCTTGTAATGAGTTAGACCTGTCTTTTGCAAGAAAAAGGACAAAGACTTTTTTACAGACAGAAACAAAAATCGTTTTCAAAACCCGCCAGTTCCTCGTTAGGGTTGGAAGGAGCTTGACCGCTCCATTGTCAAAGGATACTAATGATTAAAGTGGCCATATGGACACCATAGCATATTTCCAACACACTTTACCGCAAAAGCCAAGCTCTAAGATCCTTGTGTTAGGATGTTTAGACTTGCAATGCATTTTAATTTTTCTTTGCGACGAAGATATTTTTTTTCTAGACGAGCCTTTCACTCCCCCCCCCTCAGAAACCACATCCTTTGAAACCCAACCCACTCTCAAAACACAAATCTGATTCTACATCCTTTTTTGTCCAAAAGTCAGGGTAAAACGATCTTGAGGCTATACTGCTCCATACAGTGGACTTGGTATATTGGCCATTATGTAAAGTTTGTTGGAAATAGGCTAAGGAATGCACAAGGTTACTTTTGTCAATAGCACCGCTTGTTCATTAAGCTAGTGGAGTCCTCTTAAGATTCAAGGCGAGAGTAAGCGGGTTTTGAATTAAGTTTTGCCTTGTCTGTCAATTTTTTCATTCTGCAACTTTTTTTTTTTTTTTTTTTTTACAAGTCAGGGTAAAACGATCTTGAGGCTATACTGCTCCATAAAGTGGACTTGGTACATTGGCCATTATGTAAAGTTTGTTGGAAATAGGCTATAATGTCTACATCGCCACTTTTGTCATTAGCATCGCTTGTTCATTAAGCTGGTAGAGCTCTCCCAAGATTCAAGGCGAGAGTAAGCGGGTTTTGAATCAAGTTTTGTCTTGTGTGTCAATTTTGATTTTGTAACTTTTTTTCACAAAAGTCAGGTTAAAACAATTTTGAGGCTATACTGCCACATACGAAAAACTTGGTACAATGGCTATTATGTAAATGTTGTTGGAAATAGGCTAAGGAATGCACAGGGTCATTTTTGTCATTAGCACCACTAGTTCATTAAGGCAGTAGAGCTCTCCCAATATTCCAAGCGAGAGTAAGCGGGTTTTGAAATAAGTTATATCTTGTGTGTCAATTTTTTATTCTGCAACTTTTTTTTTTTTTTTTTTTTTTTTTTACAAAAGTCAGGTTAAAATGATCTTGAGGCTATACTGCTCCATACAGTGGACTCGGTATATTGGCCATTATGTAAAGTTTGTTGGGAATAGGCTAAGGAATGCACATGGTCACTTTTGTCATTAGCATCACTTGTTCATTGAGACAATAGAGCTCTCTTAAGATTCCAGGCGAGACTAAGCGGGTTTTGAATTAAGTCTTCGGTACCACAAAAGTCCCTCAGTAAGATGATGGTTTAGCATTTCGCATCCAGGTAATTGCTTTACAACAACCATCTAGACACACAAAAACCTTTTCATCGTTGTTCGTCAGTGATATGCTTTGGCAATCGTCTAATCAAAACAATCATAGCATTAAGCCATAAGATCAGCCTTTGGTCCACTACACCCACGATCCATTCACTATAGTCTAAACACCTCAAAGCAAATAGAATCATTTAACCTTTTTTATATAAATAAAAGCATCGTTTATTTATCAAGTTAACAAGTAAAAATGCAAGTAAGCTACTCTAAAAAGTGACTATAGACTAAAACAAAGGAATTCCATCATAGTAGAAAAGTGTTAAACGTCTACCAGTGGTCACTCCAGTTCGTTCGCCCAAATATAAAGTTGTTTGATTGATTCAATCAAATTGGATCCAAGAAGGGAGATAGCTTGTCCAATCATATGTATTCCTATAACGAGCTGTTAGATATCACCACATCATCATCGCCATCATTGTCTTGTTCTTCTTCTTACCTACAGCTGATGAAGGTAGTTGTGTCAATCGTGTACATCGTCCGTTCATAGCCCCGTTTTTAAAATCATCAGCAGTAGTCAAGAGAGCATTAGTGATTGGGCCCAGGTTATCATGGGTCATACAAGCATAAAAAAAATTGATTGCAGCCCCCATCAGCATATGCCTCGTCGAATCTATATGATACCCCTTTAATCATATACAAAAAAGTCGTGTGAGTCGTATACGCAGTACAATGAGAGCCTAAACCAACAAAATAACAAGTCAGTAAGCACTACTTATCATCAAAGAGTATGTGTGTTAGCCCCTTTCATTATCACCCTTTATGATTTATTGTACTCTACCTTGTGTCCAAGTCCTTTGTGAAGATGGTAGAAACCAGTTATTCGATGTAAGCCATCAAAGGGTGCTCTATATTTGATAAAGGCAAGTAATCAGTAAAGGGAAGAAGAAGGGAATTAGTAACATACCAGAGTTGAGGAAGACTAGACTTGATCATGGAGTCAATAAAGGCCAAGTACTTGATAGCCTACTTTGATGCAAAGTGCAATGATGAGAAGGTAAGTAAAAAGATACCAACAGAAAAGGAAGAGGGGGGGGGATTATTTTATTTGGTTTACCTTGTGTTCAATCCGTGAGTCAAAGGAGTAGTTGGCTGTAAATTATGTCAAGATGAGCAAGTTAACAATCAATGCACAAGTATAAATATAGTATTACATACCTTTGTGACAACATATAGATATTATAAACACCCTATCTTTAAAGATGAAGAAAGAGGGAGAGAGAGACGAGAAAAAAAAAATGCATTTTATAATCGCACCGGTAACTTGCCCCGTAATTCACACACAAGGGTTACAAACAATCCCACTTTAGTTTATTATATAAAAAGATGGTTATTTAAAAACAAATCAATACATAGCCCATATAACAAATTGTATTTAGTTGATAGCAAGGAGTTCAACGTCTAATGAATAAAAGAAAAAAAGCGTGAAGGTTAATGGGTGTCCTGCACATTATATCACCATGCCTTTTTTTAATACTTACCAAAGATAAGAGAAGCACCACCGGGGATGACACCAGGAATACCACGGGGACCATACTATACAAAAAAGTAATAAAAAAAATCAGTAAAAAGGGAGATAGTGACAATAAAAGATCATATCAAAGACTTACAGCATAGTCGGAGGTGGCAGTCAATTTGGCCTTTTCACCAATGGAGAGTTGAGGAACACCTTCATCCCAACCACGGATAACTTGACCAACACCAATCTTGCATTGGAAAGGTTCCTTGCGATCACGAGAAGAGTCAAACTTCTTACCATTTTCAAGGGTACCAGTGTAGTGGATGGTCACGGTATCACCCTTCTTGGGGAAGTTCACACCATCACCAGCTTTGTAAGATTCGACACTATTCACAAAGAAGTTTATTGTCAAGTATTATCAGTCAAGATGGAATATTCTTTTTTTACTTACGTAACACCCATGTTGATAGACAGAAAAAAGTTTTTAGAAAGTAAAAGAAAAAACAAAAATCTAGACACGCGCTCCATTTATTACGATACCCTTTTGCTTTTTTTTTTTTTGCTTTTCAAATCCCGCCCCAAGCCCCAGCACCCAAAAATCAAAGAGGGTCTATGGTATGCTATTAGTTCAATCTTACCTTATTTGAAACAAACATGATGTCATTTTTAGATCGTATGCAAACTTGTATATAAAGCCTGGTAAAGACCTCTTTCCTTCATTCATTAAACTAACACATACATAAAAATGGCTCCTCGAACGATCAGAATCATTACAGACAAATCCCCGGTTGCTCATCGTCATGCAGATCAATTAGCAAAAGGTGTCAAAAGTACAGGTATTTCGTACAATGTCATTGTTGGCGACCTTGCACGAAGCCCCGATGGTAAATGGTTAGAAATGATCACCATCTCGCACGCACTAACATCTTTTTTATATCTTACAGATGCAGCTAATGAACAAACCGCTCTTGAAGATATCCGTATTCAAAATAAATCCGATATCCTACTATTTGCATCCATGTAAGTATCAATCAAAAAAAAAAGCGGGATTTGAAAAGGCATGAATTCAAGTTTTGTTCTGGTATTGTAGGGGAGCACTATCGTTATATGAAAAGCATTTCAAAGAAGAAGAGGATCGTCATCCTTTGCATTCCAAAACGATTGGTATCGTCTTGTTTTCCAACTCTACATTTGATGATGCGGGATCATCACATCCAACTGATAAACAGTAAGTATTCGTCTATGCATGCATCATCATACAATGTCACTCACACTTTCCATACCCTGTTTTCATTTTGTGTTGTACAAGTTTGATCGATGATTTGAATCAGTACGGATTAGAAAGAGATGCAATTTTACTCAAGGTACAGAACGACTCTGATGATCAAGAACTATATGAACTTGGAAAACGCTTTGTAGAAAAACTATGTTAATTTGAAATAAAGAAAAGAAGAATGTCATGCTGGAGAGTTATCAATCACAGGGGTTATTTTCGATGATTTTACCCCGACATTTTTCATGGATCGGGGTTTTGGTGAATTCATTTTTTCTAAAGACCATCATAACATACTCAAAGCTTCCTTATCAAGATGATCAAGTGCTTTTGAGCAATTTTGACCAAATCCTATACTCAAAAGGTACATTCAATGCCTGACCTCTTTGAATGATTTTCGTATCCCGCCTAATGTATGGGGGATAACCTGTTCAATTATTTTTTCAAATTCCGCCTAATGTGTGTGGGGGAAGGAGTAGGAGCCTCTCTCTTTTTCTCTCTTCCTCTTCTTTATCTCTCACAAATTAACGGCCTAATGACATCTACGAATGATACAAAAACACCATCACCCGATACAGCTACCAGTCCTCAGTCACCAAATACCTCCTCACAGAAACGAACATTACGAGATGAACCAGACCCACCCGCCAAGGAACGAAAAAGCCGAAAAGCACCCCATGAATTACTTACAGATGCAGAAAAGAAGGCCAACCATATCGCATCCGAACAAAAACGACGACAGAACATTCGACTGGGTTTTGATCAACTAATTGAAATTGTTCCTGCTCTCAACAGTGGGAACCGAAGTGAAGCTCTTATTCTGCAGAAATGTAAGTAGTGGGGGGTATATTATCAAGTTAACTGGAATGAACACTAACTCTTTACTTGCGAATAGCGGTGGACCATATCAAACAACTAATCTCGGTTAAGAACGATTTAAAGGACCAGATACGTGACCTTCATGCTCTTTTGGGTGAATCGTAAGTAGTAAATAAATGGCAGGTGATAAAAGTAAGGCTCTTGGATTGACCTCCCTCTCTTTTTTTTTTTTTTTTTTTTTTTTTTTTTTTTGGTAACTTGTAGGCCTTATGATGAAGATGTAAGTATAGACAATGTCGACTGAATACCCAAAAAGATATATTACTAACTTGTCTTTTTCTTTTGTGTGTTTGTGTGTGTTTAGTCCTCCGAAGATGAACTGGCCTATTCAGCCTATTGAGCCACCTTTCAGTATTTGTTAGTTAGTTAGTTATCCCCTTGTTATCTAGTATATCTCCTTTTAATCATGTTTAATAAAGTCATTTTTAAATCATCTTTATTGTTAATAAAATATACAACTATAGGATAATGGTGGTAAGTATATTAAAGGGGTAATGATAATAAAAATGTACATGTGTGTGTGGGGGGAGGGAGAATCATCTAAATTAACTAATGGATGTGGTATTTTGTATGTATACTTGTTGGAAGCGTTTGTTTCTGTATCGAATGTATCCAGAGAAGGTACTTTTTGGTGTTGGGACAAAGAAGGAGGCTTGAGAGGCAATTTCGGCGTCGATCAAAGGTAAAAAAATGGCACCTTTTGTGGTTGGAATAGGATGATGTTGCTGATGCTGGTGTTGTTGATGACGGTGATCCAATAGTGGAGGACGAAGAGCCAAAGTACTGTTGACTATATCCCTGAAATCATCCAATGTAAATAAGCAAACGAATTCATCAAACAAGTGAGGTAGAGTGGTATGAGGTGAAGATGCGTCGGTGGCCATATAGATCAAACCCAGTCGATGATGATATGATTGGGATTGATGTTGTTGTTGTTGTAACTGTAAGCATGTTGTTAATCGTTTTTCTGGTTGTGCCTGAAGTGATTGAATGAGATTCAGAGTAGATTTCCATTGATAATCATCCTTGTTATTATTGACTTGTCGTTCAATCAATTGTTGTCGCACACGTGCCATCGTTTCATCCATCATCTTTTTAAAGATACCATCGCCCATCCGAATATGGACACTAATAAAAGATCCCGGTCCACCTAATCGACTGATAATATCCAAACTGGCATTGATGACCCAAGGCTGACGGACACCGATTTCGTTTCGTAACCAATCCCGAGTATGCGACCACTTGGTGCCAGAAGGTAAAGCCAATCGATCGGAACCAAATAGGGAATTGAAGATCAAAAACGTTTCTTGGCGTTGACCTAGTTGTTGTAATGTATATCGTTCCACAAATTTGTTACTATTGTTGTTATTACTGTTGCTTTGGTTACTGTTGTCGACAATTTGATAGGAGTAACGGGATAGATCTTGTACTTGATAAGCCAATGTTCGATTTCGTTCGTCTCGGGGTACTGACCAATATCGTTCAAAATAATCTAATCGCATGTCTCGTCGTTGGATCGTTTTGACACCCATCTTGTGTACCGCAGATAAATCAAAAATTGTTTCCACCGCCATAGGAAGGTACTGTCGATAATCATAACAATTTGCGCTCCACCATGGTGTATCCTTCTTGCCTTCTTGTTGTTGTTGCTGTTGGTACTTGCCTCCACATTCATCAAGTCGGTACGGTAGATGCGTTGATGGTCGCCAATAAGTTGCTATGCCAAGGTTGAGTTCAGGCATAATTAACGTACGATTCAGTGCTTTGGCCAAAATGATACTGTTGATCAAGGCTATTCGTTGATTATGAAGTCCAGAATGAGGAAGATAGGTGAGGAATTTCTCTTCTTTCGGTCCATATTGTATTGTTGCAGAGTCCTTGTTATTTTCGTCCTTGGTGTTGTGTTGTATTGACCAATCATATCGTAATCGTTGTTCCAGATGTATATGAATGAAGAAGAGTGTAACCAGGAAGAAACCGATAAGGAGACCAGAAGACTTGTTCAATCTTATCATTGTGTAAAGGACAAGTATATAGTATGTATGTTTATGTACAGTATGTTATAAGGAGATAAGTGTTTTTAAAAAACAATAAAAGGGCAAAGTAAACGTGAAAGAGAGAAAAAAGAAAAAAAGAAAAAAAGTTCTCTTCCAAGCCAAAAAGCGGAATTTAAATTAATAGACCCTTTTTGAGAATGATGATCCCCTCCCCTTTGAGGCTAAAATGTTGGGTCCCACTGCTACAATAAATGATGTATACTTTGTCCTACTTTACACAAATCATTTCATTCTGGATAATACGGTATTTCCGGAACTACTTGTCGCACAACTTGAAGTCGATATCGTACCTGCAAAAAGTGGTCGGGGTTTCTTTTTTTGACCGCCATATCGTCTTTTTGGTTTTGAAAAAGATAAAACTTCTTTTCATTCTTTCAACTTGACTTGATCCTCTTAATTAAATGGTGGCCTGACTGTACTGTATCATTGGCTATGGATTAACAACCTACTGGTTGCAGCAATTCACCACTAAATATGATCTTCCTCGACTGATCTATTTCACAAATATAAAACTCACAATGGTTGGAACAAAGCAATTAACTCTGTGGTAACGGGGGATGCCTAACTAACGCTGACGAATCTCTAATGGAAACTCATTCATCTTGGATCAACTTGGCAAAGGTAAAACAAAAGGAGCAAAAAGGCACGGGGAGGAGGAGGATCAACAACCTTCATCAAGACTTTGATACTAATACTTTTGCTTCTCTCTTTCGTCTTTCTCCATGTTTAGGTAGAATTGATACATACTAACTCCTTGTGTATGGACTATGTACTGGTGATGGACAAACTAGGGGAAAAGGTAAAGCAATCAAATAACAGGAATAAATAAAATAAAAGAGGAGATGTTGTAAAATGGATCCTTCTCTTTTGAGTTAACAACTTCATCAAGGCTCTGATACTAATACCTCTCTTCTCTCTCTTCTCTCTCTTTTTCTTTCTGTCTAGGTGAATAGGTGACCCAAATACCAGCAAACGTAAGGAACAACTTGGGCGACTGATCATCTATATATCCGAATTGACGTCTATGGTGACAATTGTGTGTAACAATGAACAACAATGAACCTCAGCAGGGCAACAGCATCCGACGATTGACGATCAAAATGTGACCTCATGTGGCTACATCATGATGTTTCGATGGTTGTCGGCTGCAATGTAAGGTACAGTAGGGTAAGAAGAAGAAGAAGAAGAAAAGAGGAGAGATGTCGGTCAATGATAATATGATATACTAATCTGTTGTTGTTAATTGTAGGGTAACTTTGGGGGATCAACTTTGGTGACATAAAAAAAGCCAACAAATGACTCGTGTAATGCTGGTATGCGAGTGTTAGTTTGACTCAGTTTGCGGCCAACTTGGGTTCTCGCCCTGGGACCGATCATGTCTTCTGCTTGTGTGGTGAACAAGATGGTTTTCTTTGTATTGACATCTTTTGGGGTTGTCTGCCGACCTGAATTGATATTCCCATCTCACTCTACACGTTTAAAAAGGACAACAGCAACTACAGCAACAACAACAACAACAACAACAACAACAACAACAACAACAACAACAACAACAACAAAAAAACTGGTGGTCAACATGGAACAGACAATGTGGATTTTATTTAGTGTAGTTTAGCTCACCTTTAGTTAGTTGATTTGATTTGATCATTCTTTTGGTATCACACCCAATAAACATTCTTTAAATCTACTGTTTGTTACATACGGTTTTTTATATTGACCTCTAGGACACCCCGACAACTCCAGTATCTGTTCTTTTGCAAATACGACAAGTAATATCAAAGACATTGTATATGGTTTTTATTAAAAGATGATAAGTAAATTTATATGTATATAAACTAGAGTGGATCACTGTTATACAGCAACAAATAAGGATAATATTATAAAGACAATAAAGAGTAACTATCTATACTAAACTATTCCGTAGCGGTTTTGTTTTGATCTGTCTTGGCTTGGTCTGATTTTGAGGTTGTTGGCAGAGGTGAAGATAGATCTTCTCCTTGAGAAATGATGGCTTGTGATGTTTGATGAGGTGCAGGTGACAAAGCTGTTGATGTGGATGGTGCCTGAGTAGTAGTATGAGTAGTAAGAGCGGTGGTGGATGGAGCTTCAGGTATGCTAGGTGATGGTATGATGGTTGTTGAGTCTGCTGTTGTTGAGTCTGCATTATTCCCCTGTTGTTGTTTATCCTGTCGCTGTTGAGCCACCATGGACATGATAGTATCCTTCAATGCAGGTGCCTCCGGAGCCGCCTTTAATGTTGGTAAATGACGCTGAGGAGGAGGAGGGTGCGCTTGATCCATACCCAGTTTCGCATTCAATTCCTCCACTTCCTTCATTAATCTATAGCTTTCCGATCCCTGCATGGTTGATAGCGCCAATTTGTTGTTTGCATTGTCCAATTGTTTCTTCAAGTTGGCGTTGTCTTCTTCTAGTCGAGTGATCTTGTCTTCTAGATCTTGAATATACTGTTTTTTCTTTTTTCGACATTCCTTGGCGGCCACACGGTTGCGTAATAACCTTCGTTGTCGTCGTTCATCATTGGACATGTTACGAGCAGCGGCAGCAGCAGCAGCAGCAGCAGCGATAGCAGCATTAGAGTTGACATTGCTATCAGGTGAAGAAGAGGAAGTGACATGATGGTTTGTGTTGTTGTCTGTGCTGTGGATGCTTGGTGAGGATGATTTGCTGCCATCTGATAGTGGTGATGAATTGGTATCTGGCTGTTGTTGGTTGTTGTTATTATTGTTGTTGTCGGTAGTAATAGGTGCTTGTTGGTGCATAGGATGTTTGTGGTGTTGTTGATGATGTCCGTTCAATCCAAGTTCACTAGGAGGTCCAGGTAACGCCGTGATGACACTACCAACTTGTAGTTGTTGTAGCAAGTTGAAGTTCGGTACAGAGATAGGAGATACCATTGCTTGGGCTAAGGACGAGGCTGTTAGATGAGTAAGATCTTGTCCACTTGCTTGAGCATAAGTTTGTAAAAATTGTTGTTGTTGCTGATCCGTAAGTAATGATGAGAGTACCGCCGCTGTTGCCGCACCATTATGACCCCGTAATAGTGATATGTCAGCTAAGTTGGGTTGAGTAGTGCTAGTGGTAGTAGTGGATGGTGCTGTTGAGTTGGTATTATTGTCAGTACTTTGGTTTTCAAGACCGGTAGCTGTGCCGTTGGTGCTGGCACCATCTTTTGTGTTTAATGTAGAAGTTGCGCCTTGAAAATCGTCACTATCGGATTCGTTGGTATTCGCTGTTGGTTTTACACGGGCTGTATCTAAGTGATCTATTGATGTAGTTGATGGTGAGAGATCAACAGGAGTTTCCACACTTGTCCGTCTTTCCTTTTTCGCATCCTTTTCATCATCAAGTTCAAAAGATGCTGCCCGTTTGTTGTTTTGGTTAATATCAGAATTGGTAGTGTGGCTGATAGGTTCCGATTGGGGAATAGAGATGGGAAGAGAAGTATTCAAAGAATCTGTCATCATTAAATACCCCAAGAATGATAAAAAGTGACGTAGATTGTTTCAAGGATTTTTGAGTTGTGTTGAAAGGGAAAGAAAGAAGGACCAATTGTTTTTATTTTGTTTTTTTTGAAGACTCCGAGTTTATTCGCCCAGAAAAAAAAAAAAAAATCTACCCACGCCACGATAGGGCATTACAGCTTTAGCATAAGAAAAATTATGTTCCTTGTTCCTTTTCCATCCTCTATAAATCTGATTATTATGCGCTGAGCGGAAGGACAACTTTTTTGATGACGAAGGTGTTGCTAAACGAATAGCAAACAAGTGGTGACGACAAACCAGGATGATGAGTCTATCTACTCACTGGGTGGGTGTTGTTCAAGGGGTGGAGCGAAGATTTTCAAATCCCGCATTCAAATTTTTCAAAAGCCGTTATTATTTAATTTGACTTCCCGTCTCGTCGTGATTGGGCAAGACCCCTTCTGCTTGGAGCTGAAGTGGGTCGATCTTCACGAATTAAAGTGATCTACTTGGCATACATGCTGATTTGAGTTTTAAAGCGACTTGATTTGTGTCAAATCATAAAGTCTTGCTCATGTACCTGCAAGTAATAGAAAGTTATCCAGCAAGGATGAAAAAGTAACTATATGAGATTTGCATTTATGCATTCCTTTCTCTTTAAAAGACACTCTCTCCTATTGTGTAAACAGTATTTTGTTTTATTTGAGTACATATTTGAATTCCTAGTAATAATGATTAATTTTAGGTACAAGAATATGTTACAAGGAAAAAGCGATTTGATACAATAGAAATATGTATAACTTGGGAAGCATGTTTCGATGATATGTATGTATGATATCAAGGGGAAAGGGATGATACTTGAAAGACCACCGTTCGACTGAAGAATCGAACAAAGAGAGGGGTCATCCCCCTTTTTCTTTATGCCATCCTATCAACAATCAGTCAGCATATCATACACTCTCTTTTTCTTTATTTCATGCTCTTTTCCTCTTTATCTTCACTTTCTTCCTTTCTTTTCCTCTCTCAAAATCAAAATTCATGCCGGCGGGATTTGAAAAACTCACATCCGATAAAGCTCTTTTAAAGGCCGCTCATGGTCATGCTAAACACAAGTTGCAGAATACCATCAAAGCAAATCATAACGTCAAAATAAAACATCCCCTACCAACACAACAAAATATCGTCAAACCAACATTGGCTTTTATAGCAACAACAATAACATCATCATCATCATCATCATCATCATCATCATCATCAATAATAACCTCATCTGTATCATCGCCAATTTTCCCTACTATGAGCCCATCTTCGACCCCGATTGTTGAAGGAACCATTCTCACGGGATCATCATTACCAATACCCCTACCTCCCACCTCTTCTTCATCGACTAGTGTTAATACATCCATGATAATAGGTGGTGTGATTGGTGGTCTTGTCATGATATCATCGATTGTATGCTATACCCTCCACCGGCGACGCATCAAAAGAAAATTGGAGCCCCGATCGATCAAAGCGGCAACAAGGACAGCATCCTCAGTGATGATTCGTAATGATATTGTTGATGATGATGATGATGATGATGATGATTCACATAAGAATGGAGCAAGTAAATGGAATGCCACTGAGCTTTGGTCTGCTCTTGACTCGACAAACAATCTCAAAGGTATCGGGATGGACGCTCCACCACCCGCCTACTATAGTAATCGAGCGAAAAAACGCTTAACCCAAGAATCAGTGATTAGTAAACAAGCATCTTTATTTGTTCGACAATATAGCCCCCAATTAGCCTATAGTCCAAGTAATCACACTAGTTTACAGATAGATCATGAAACTTTGTCACCTAGTCAAACATTAGTAGATACCCGTAGATCCTCATCCTATCTACAGCCAAAAGAATCCATGGAGGAGGATGAGAAACAGCAAAGACGATCCTTTCAACCATACCCAGACCTATTGGATCTTTCTCCCTCCATGACAAATGCATTAAAAACCCCTGATCCCTCTTAAGGTGGCATGTTACTCCATACAAATTTCACCATCCCCCCTTTTCCCTCTTCATTCATCAACCAATCCTATTTCCCCTATTTGATGCCCCAATACATTTACACAATGAGATAAATAAAATGGAATATACAACAACAACAACAACAACAACAATATTGATTATTTATTTATACATATACATCCTACATCTATTATCTAGTCGCCCTGCAATCCTGTCGTACTTGTTCTGTTGTCAAAGGTAATCTTTGTCGATTCAAGGGTTGGTGGTATAATCGTTTGATCCGTGCTGCTACCGTCATAATATCTATTTCCTTGACATCAAAGAGTAACCACCATTCATTGCCGGGGTCGATAGGTAGTTTGATTTGTTCGTCGCGACAGGATAACCATATAGATGCCACTGCAGTAACTTGTGGTGAGTAAGCTACATGGACAATGGTTCGTAAACTATAGAAAGAAAGAAAGAGTGTGTGTGAGTGTTAGGGAGACAATATGGGAGGAACCCTTTTTTTTTTTTACATATACCTGTCATTCACATAATTCCAAGCCCGACCGGGTACTGATTCGTGATCTTCCAGTCCAAGAATACGAAGATAGTTGATCATCAAACTATAAGGAAGTTGCACCTGGACGTTGAATCCTAGTTGTTTCAATAAATGCATTTCCGCATTAATCGTCATTGTCTTCAAGTCGAATGCCCTCTTATATACATTAAAAAAAGAGTTGAGTGAGTACAAATCACGAGAGTGTTATTATCTTTTCTCTTACCTGTGAAAAGGCATCCAAAGGGGGCATGGTTGAAGTTTGCTGTGCTTTTCGAATGAGATGATCGTATACTGTCACCAGGTGTGTTAATCGTACTACTGATTCTTCAACCTTTGATGCCAAAAACAGTGCTCCAAGTCCGATTTCCTAAGTGGTAATACAAAGTAAAAGATGAGTCTTGATCGACTGGGTTGTTATTGTTGACCTTACCACAATGTTGAATTCGCTTAAGCTGGCCATAAAAAAGAATCGTTGGAATAATACCTGTGCTGTCGCCATTGCCACCTGAGGTCTATATAAAACAATAAATAAATAAATAAAAAAGTTAATACAGTACCAGATAGTAAGTAATCTTTTGACTTGCAATTTTAACAAGATGCCAGCACTTTGTATCAATTCAGCACCAAAGTTGCGCAAATCGTCTTCGAGTTGTTCGGGTATATGATCACGGTTGGATGGTGTACATACAAGTTGATCAATAGAAGCCAAAGGGTTTTGTAAGACGCGCGACATTCAAAGAGAAGTTCAAGTTTGGAAAGAAAGAGGGAAAAGAAAGAAGTATCTCAAAAATTAAGAATCATGTAGGCAGAGCAAACATCGGGATTCGAATATTCGACACCCGCTCTTTTTTTTTTTTTTTTTTTTTTGGTTCTTGACAGGCTGCGCATGATGGGCCATTTTGTGGCAAGACAATATTATCATCTCAAGTGAATGTCACATTGATATGAAAAGCATAACTTTATACGGAACAACACTATAAAACATCACCCCACTTTTTTCCATGTTAAAAAAAGCAAATAACAAACTCAAGAGTCAAAAAAAAATCGAAAGGTTCTTTCAGCCAATCAGAATCAAGCTCTCCTGCGGGGGAATGTCTTTCAAGATATAAAGTGTCAATTCTGCTTATTTCTTTTCTTCTTTCTACTCTCACCCCTTATTTTTTTTTTAATACAAACTCAACTTAACATAAACATGAATGTCAACTCCTTTTATGACGAACGTCATTACCAACAACTACTCCATGACGAGAATGACTACATGATGCCTTGGTTTCAGCAAACTTCTCTTCCTCATACACCAGCATTATCTCATACATCACCGTCGCCTCACGAGTGTTATGCTTCCAACGAACTTTTATTCTCTTCTATATCACCTCAACCACAGTTTGCGGATATGTATGGAGTAGGGTCTATCATGATACCGTCTGACACTGTCGTACCTGCCATCACCACCAGCACCAGTAGTAGTAGTAGCAGCAGTAGTAGTAACGGAGATAACAATAGCGACAATGATATCAACAACAACTCTTTCAACAAACCAGTGCCTTCACCTACCGCCATTCTATTATCACCACCTACACCACCCACCATCACCATGAACGATGATGACTCACTGGCCCCCTTCAAAAAGGTAGCTCACAATGCGATCGAACGAAGGTATCGGAACAACATCAACGACAGGATCAGGGAACTCCAGCAAGTAGTACCAGCTTTGTGTCAAGACCATCACCACCGACAATCAATGACACCTCAATCAGACGATGATGATAACACGGACGAAGAACTTGAAGAAGAAGAAGATGGGATCCCGGTAGCAAAGAAACTCAACAAGGCCACGATCTTACAAAAAGCTACAGAATACATCCATTATCTCAAATACGCCCAGCAGCTCTTACGACAAGAAAACGACATGCTACAACATATCATCCAATCACTTCCTGGTGGTCAACCTGTCCTTGATCAATTCTTGGTCGACAAGCAAAGGTTTGATCAGGCCGAGAAGGAACGACGGTTGAAGGAACGCAAGATTGCATTACAACAAGAGCGGATCAATCATCAACGAATGCTTAAGGAACGCGCCGCACAAAGAGCGGCTCTCATGTCACCTGAAGAACGACAAAAGAGACGCCGGCGATCATCTCAACAACAAAAGAAGAAATCATCTTCTACTCGGTCTTCTCCTTCTAGGTTATTGTCTGTCTTTATGGGTATGACTTTTTTTGCTGTGCCTTCGTCTACACCAGTTTGGAAACATCATCACTCGAAAGCCTTCTCTTCACACTCTCAACCATCTTGGTCTGATTACTGGTAAGCATAATCAAGATTCATGCATAAAAAAAAAAGACTAATGATACCGCTCTTTTTTTTTTTTTTTTTTTTTTTTTTTTACTAGGCCGATGATTCGATTCTTCCTGTATGGCTTCTTTATAACCTACTTATTTATATTACCCATTATATCCAAGCTCCATATCCGTCGTACCAGTATCAAAAAAAGAATCAACTAGATTAGTCACACATACATAGTTCATACTATAATCAGATATATCTCCCACCCATCTCTCCCACCCTATTACTGTTATTTCTTTTATTCTATTGTATTATTTATTTATTATTATATAACACATCATCTATTCCAATAAACACAATGAATTACACATATATGATACATATCATATAAAAAAGCCAATGTCTTTCAAACCCAGTTTATTATGTTGCCAAATAAAACACATCTATCTATCTATTTATATGATAATACTACAAAAGCTAATATCTACATGTGATCTAATGTTTAGATCGTTTTCTTGTCATCCCCAAGCCATAGCTGCGTTTCATTCCTCTTTTTTCAGGTCTTGAAGAAGTAGTCTGGTGATTGGTGGTGGGCGCCAAGTCTTTATGAATCCTGTGGTCGGTCTTTTCTGGTGTTGGTGTAGAATAGCCATCGTCAGTGCTGTCAGCGCGTATCACCATACTATCATTGTCGTCATCTTCATCTTCACTGCTAAATATTGACACTGGAAGGTTCGGTTTTTGTTTACGTGGTGGTTGTGGTTGCTGATTATCTTCGGGATCATCCAAAAATCTGTTGAATGAGTTGAAATCCATAGGTCCTGCCCGTTTTTTTGGTTCGTTTGTTGGTCGCTGAGCATCATTGTTATTGTCTCCTTCGTCGTCGAGCATGTTGTCATCACTGCCTATACTAGATTCATGCAACTGAGCATCTTCGTAATCTTCTTCATCACTACTGCTAGGCACTTGACTGGAGGTTCGGTAGGGTTGTTGTGGTGCTTGTTTGGATCTTGCTGGCATTCGCTTCGGTTTACTTGGTCGTGGCGCTGGTGGTTCCCCGTCAGATAGTTGGTCCTCCGAATCACTGGAGATATCTTTGGGAATCTAATAATAACAAAACGTCAATTTTTGATGTATCACGATAAAAAGGTAAAATGATGGTTTACCTGAGAAGAGACTTGAGCACCTGAGATATCACGATGTTTCAATGCACCTAAAAAGTATATACAAAAGCATGGTTAGGAATATAAAGTTTTAAATTCATATTGGTTTACCTAAAAAGAAGGCATCGGAAGGCGCATGATTATCCATTAGTAACATTTTCACCTGGAAAATGACCACTTCCAAGGCTTTTTTGAGAGGTGGCACATAGGTGGCTAATTGGACATCCTTGATCACCTTGACGTGAGAACATATAATCTAAATACAAAGAAAAAAAAGTGAGCTGATCCTTCCCCAACTCCCATTATCATCACCCCTTTTTTTAAAAAAATCATTGTACCTGTAATAACCGAGTACCTATTTGAAGTTGTTTAAATATGGCAACAATTTCGTCTTTATGATCCTTGAATACCCGAGACAAGAAGGGAATGGAATACTTTGTGAATTGTTGGATAAAGACCCGACTTGTTTTCAAGAGCACACCAAATAAGACCCGTTGCTCCTTCATCTTGACATAGCTTGTGATCTTTTCAAAGATGTTCACCACCTGGGCAATTTGTACCAGCACCACATTTGTATCTTGATCTGTCTTTTCCAGTAAGTCCAAAGATTTGATCGTTTGATTGATAATGGCCTAAGTTCAATTTGTAATATTGGTTCACGTCAATAACTGGTGGTCTTCAATTTTATTCCCCGACTCCACTTACTTGATAAAACGGCACCACAGTTTCGGATTTCAGTAAAGGATAGAATTCAAGGCGTTCACCTTTTTCAAATGCAGGTAACACCTTGTTGACGTAATGTACCAAAATTTTGAGAGGGTCATTTTCTAGTTCAATCACCTTTTCAACCAAATACGGGATGTCTTTCTATAAAAGCAGAATAAAACATATCAAGATGAGATGTACCCTTTTTGATTCATATTTCCTTTTTTTTACCTTTGCATCGCGCCAATCGATCCAATCCCGTGATAAGATACTAGAAGCTACATGATGGGCATCAACCCGCAGGGCAGCACTATTACCAGATAGCACCATAATCTGTTCCAAAATCTTGAATAAAGAGACAGCCGCCGGGAATTGAGGAATGTGTTCTTGAAACCCAGACAAGTATCGCATTGCACCTTTGGCTCTATCCATGTCAGAATGTTGTGATCCATCGGCTGTTAATCTTTCGGAGAGTGTATTGATCAAGTTCTATATTGTATCATATAAACATGTTAGTGATTGGGTTTAAATACATTGTCTTTGTTCCTTACCATCATAATATCATGGTTGTCGGGATTATCGAGATCTGGCCACATAAACAACTTGTAAAGGATACTGATATTAAGGGAGATGCAAGCTGTACTAGCTTCAGATCCCTGCAATAGTCATACAAAATGTAAAAGAGTTAATAATGTTCATAGAGTTCAACTTATGTATTACTTACTGGAGATATGCGACCATATTGAGTGCCATCACTTTGCATTTCTTCATAGACTGCTTCCAATGTCTGTAGAATCTTTGGCAAGTATTTGATCATCTACACAGTATGAAATATATATATATAAGTGAGTGCTTAAAGTTCGTGATCACTGTCAAACCCTTTTCTTTTTTATAACTTACTTCATTCATAACTTGCCGAGCAGACATACGTGTCAGTAAATCATGCCCAAGAGTATCGTCCTTTAGGTTTTTCGTGGTAGTCTTCTTTTTTCCAAATCCGGTAGCAGGTGGTACAATCTTGGCGTCGAGTTTTCCATTGATATCCTTGAGAATATAGTTGCTATCTTCGTACTATTAAATTAAAATGAAATAAAAAACAAGCACACATTAGTTTCTTTTCGATTTTGACAGTAATAAACCTTACATCAAATGCCGAATCATCATCATCATTTGGTGCTTTCAATATGGCCAAAACTTGAATCTATATAAAATAGTCTGTGTTAGTCTACAATGCCTATATCGAGCAGAGTTCTGTTTTCCTGCTTACCTTCAGTGGCCGCATAAAGCGTCGCAAACTTTCCACGGTATCGAATCTTGAGGTAGTTTTGACAGCCTTTTCAGATTCAGAATCATCCCCCTGTTGTGATTGACTTTGTATGATTTGAGTTTGAGTGCTGCGAGTATCGTTTCCATCCGTATAAAGTGATAGTGTTGATTGTAGATGTAGCGGGGTAAAACTAGGCACCTTTGGCAGAAGCTTCTCCATAATACGTTCCAAATGTAAAATATCCTTTAGACGTTGGATAAGCTTCGTGTGTATATCTTCATCTTCAGATACTACCGAAAAACAGTTGAGAATTTCGCGGGACCTACAAAAACACATCATTAGTCAACTGCATACATGTTTCCAGCCCTTGTCAAATACATTACCAGTCAATTGCCATGAAGATCATATGACAGGCATCTTCAGCTTCGTCAGTTTGCCAGTTTGGTAGAAATTCCTATCCAAAAAAAAAAAAAAAAAAAAAAAAAAAAAAAAAAAAAGTATATCATTAAAAGTTAGCAAATAGCACCAATATGATTAGCAAGTGCGTGTTCTTCTTTACCATGGTATTGTCCAAATCGAAAGCAGCAAACCCACATCCCAGAAGAGCATCCACACCTTCCAAGGTATCGTCAGCCGCTTTTTCGCAGCTTTGCATAAGGTTGAAGATAGAGCAGAGAGGTATTATTTGTTTTTTTCGTCGTTTGTCGTTGACACCGTGAATAAGAGAGTAAAACATCATATAGATCGTTGAAGACTATAATAATGAATAAGGTTAGGCATAAGAGGGATCTCCGATGCTTAAACTGCTGAGGTTGTACTTACTTCACCATTGTGATCCATCACCATTTTCGGTTTGAGGCCAACAGAAGACTTGTCCTTCAGATCGTTTTCGAGTTGTAGATAGGCCTCTTCATCAATCACATAGTCGTCAATAAAGGAGACGGTCAAGTTATCCGATATCCAGGCATACAGACGATGATCCAAGTTTGACGATTCAATCATCACTGCCATTTCATCATACACCATACTGATGCAAGTCTAAAATAAAAAAAGGGGGTGAGTACGTATATACACAAAAGACAATAGCAACATTTCAAAGTAAAGGATGACAATATACTTACAGGATACATCACACAGCTTTTGACCATCATTTCCAGTAGATTGACAGCCTGTTGAAGTAGAGGGTGCCTTGATATGGATTCTGCAGAGACACTACCTAATCACACAAACAAATGGTTATCAATACTGTATCAATTACATTCCACTACTACTACTACTACCACTTACTTTGTGAGCTTGATCCCGCTGCATCGTTACACAAACCTCGATCCGCCAGGACCTTGACAGCAGATAAAGAGCCGACTATACCTATTCTTTTGTACTTGACACGGGGATTGGATAGCTGTTTGCGTAAAACAATTTGAATATCAGACCATAAACTTGAGTCGTTGGAGTAATGGGTATCCACCTAGTCAAGTAAGAGGATGGAAGAGATTGATTAGTATACTGATTATGAAGATCACAGTCCGCCTCTTTTTTCTCAGTATTACCTTTAAAGCCAAGATACTGAAGATATCAAATAGAGTACGGGTTTGTGATAATGTCAGATTGTCCAAGTAGTCCAAAACACCTTTGATAAAGACATTGTACACGGCCACCATTGCAGCATTTTTCTGAGCCAAATCCAGTAGCACATCAAGTGCAACATCCATTTCCACTGCAGATCCACTTCCGATATGTGTCACGAGAGCACCAATGATTTCCTGGCATTATGTAAAAAGATTAGTTAATAAATCAGTCAAGTGAGGAGATCTTTGTAACAATACCTGTCGATTATATGAGTCGCAGACCTGGAATGCATGAATATACAAAGCTTGAGAGCAAGGTGCGAGGACACTTAATTGATGAGATGCTCTGAGTAGATTTTCAGATAAAGATAGAATACTGGGCCAATAACTAGACAAGTAAAACAAAAGGGTTAAGAATTATTTCTTGTCATAATAGGATATTCCACCATTTACCTTGACAAACCATTTGCATGACAGAGCAGTGTTTCCTTGATTAAAGCTGGAGTGATGAGACCAGATTGGACCTTCTTTCGGAAGATCTGTTCAGTCTTTTTCTTCATTGAAGTCATAGAATAGAGAATAAAAAGCACCAATATATCGATGACTTTATGCGCCCGCTATATAATAAAAAACCCAAAGAAGTAATTCAATGAGCATTCCATTTGTGATGAAGCACCCACAACGGTATTCTTTTTTTTTTTTTTTTTGACGATTACCTTTGTTTCCAATGCCAGAATTGCTTTCACCCAGGCATCACACACAAACTTGTGGAACTGTAAACCGAGTTTGATAGAATCTACAAAAAGAAAAAAAAAAAAAAAGACATTACAAGACATGCAGTTAGTGTTGAGTCATTCTGATAAACATTCGACATATACTTACCAAGAATTAAAGCTTCAGGCGATGGTTTTGAATGATCCCGCACTTGCTGTGATGATTGTAGGTTCGATTGCTGTACTTTTCCCAAGGCGCGTAGATCGAGTTTTTGTCGTATGTCTAGAATAGTCTATTTTTTAAAAAAAAGATCTATGATGTTAGTTCCTTTACACTTTTAATCTTTTTTCTTTTGTTTTACCATATCAATTGTGTGAGGAGTCACAGTTTGTAGTAGGAATTTGACTATCACAGCCAAATCATCGATTTCAGCGGATTGTAATCGTTCCAATACTGTTTCGCGTACATCCTCCTAAATACAATGAGAGTGGTTAGATAATGATGCGCTTTCGTCAATACAACTTGCCAGGTATTCCGAGTGAAGAGACAAGTTTGACAAGGCATCCAGGATAGGCACCGCTAAATCAGAGTGCTGTTGCATCCATTCCTTCAAGAAGACAACGATAGGCTTGTGTTCAGCATCGTTTAGCATGTCAGGCAAAGAGGTGATGATTTCATGTTGTATAATATTTGGTGTGATTTGAATTATCTAATTTAGTTAATAATATGACAATGATTAGTGGGTTTGTATTTCATTCTGTTATGCACTTACTTCAATAAGGGTATTTGTTAGTTCTTCAGGTTGTACGATATAATCCAGCCATCTCAGTTGATGGAGAATAAGTCGTGCTGTGCATGAGCTTGATTGACTAGGACAAAATAAAGTGGTTAGTGTCTATTGCTTGGTAATAATATGATTATGATACTTTACTCTTGTTCCAGTTCATCGTAGAATTCAGGCAGTCGTTCCAGTAGGTTATTGATGAGAATGGGTTGAAGAATGTCAATGGCCAGCAACGTCTTGAATAGACTATCAACCGTAGAGGATCTGAAAGATAAAGTGTTAATGGATTCTTTCTTTCTTTTTTTTTTTTTTTTTTTTTTAGTAGACTTGCTTGTTTGTTCGAGGCACAGTATCTGAAACAGTGGCAGATAATAGGCACCGCCGGAATGTTGATACATCGGTCGTATATTCTTGCAAGTCATCAAAAAAGGACGATATGTTGTCTGGATAGTTTGGATCGCTTCGTAAGTTTAAGGTCAAGTGTCTACGGAAGAGGGAAGGTTCGACAGCTATACATGGAAGCAGTAAAGAAGTTTGTCAAGTTGTTGTTAGTATTCATACATGATTAATAATAATAAAAAAGTGACTATTCTACTTACTGAATACAAAAGAGTTTGTATCATTATCATATTCGCAGCCAGCAGTCTTGACAAGTTCAACAAAGGAGTTTGTCATGGATTTACAATTTGTTGAATTAGTAAAGAAGAAGGGAAGGAACGAATCCGCGACAGAAAAAAAAAAGGTTCTTTTGGCGCCGCGCATTCTTCATGAGCGGATTTTGAAATGTTTCCTTTTTTGAAACAGAAAAAGAGCTCCAAAATCCCAACCAAAATCACTACCATCAACTATAATAACTTTGCAATGCTCCCAATACTTCAAGTGATTTGGAAGTGGTATATGGTAAGCAAATATCTTCAACTTCCTTCCTGCGCATTAGTAGGTATTCAAATCCCGACCGGTGTTTTCTTTTTCCCCCTTCTTCCCATTCCTCGTTTATATGCCTACAATAGCTCTAATAGAATATAAAAAGAATAAGAGTCTGTTGGTAATATAAACTGGTCTATTGGTTTTGCTTAAAACGTATCCCATCGTAAGTGATCTCCGTTTCCTTTTTATCATACTATATTTCTCACTCCCGAACACTTTGATTAGATTGTCTTTGTACTTTATAGTATAGTATGGTATAGTTGGAACCCCTCTTCTCTTTTTGTTTATCAATGTGATCAATAAAGCTATTTTTACAATTCTTCTCACAATCAACAAAAGTTGTCTTTCCAAATTCATATGCAGTCAATATTTTAAATGCCACCGAGTACACATACCGCCATCAATGATCATCACTGTAGCCACTGATTCCCATCAGCACATGCGTATATATGAAAGACCTCCTAACCATACATATTGTGAGAAAAAAAGGCCAACCTAAGAAAGTACACATGATATTATTTTGATCCACCATTTACGCCAATACCGGGGATCATGCAAATGAGAAAACATTTCAAATCCCGATTTCCCATGCTATCTGTTTCATAAGCCATGTATTGGGTTGTGTCACTGAGTTATTCCCCCCAACCATCGAAAGCAGCTCGGCGATAGGATATGTATTCACCGGTATGGGGGGTTTGTTTTTTGCATGAACGCCTTTTCGGTGATTTCCATTTTATGGGTATAAAGAGGCTCGATTTTCTCACCCTTCTTTATTCTGATATATACTTTAAAAATACACAATGGACCGAAGTAAGAAAGAAATCGAACAGTTTGTCGAAAAGGCCGAAAAGGTAAAGAGAACACCTACATCTTCATGTACAGTAAGCATATTCAATCATCACCTTGAAATATGATAGGCCCACTCTGATAATGAACGTCGCCAATACAATGATGATGCCAATCAAGTGCACGAAAAAGTGACAGGTCACCCAATGAAATTTGATTCCAATGGTCATCTTGACAAAACTTCCCCCGATGCTAAAAAATGTCCTGCTCTTCAATAAACAAAGTCAATATTAAAATCCCATTTTATCAAATGTATTATTTGTCTTTATAAAATAAAAAAAAAAAAAAAAAAAAAAAAAAAAAAAAAGTATATGAAGCTAAAACTAAACTACTATTATTACATCAATTCGTAAGGAATTGATTCCATGTCTATTATTGCTATAATGTTGTCGATCGTCTTCTTCCCGAGTATTTATAGTTACAGTGCCCAAATGTCGTCATATGTCCAATGATTGCAGTGAATTGTCTAATGATAATAGTGATGATATAATGAGCTAGTATAATGATGATGGCCTGCTATATGTTATTTGTCCGTACCCAAACTATCCCCCCGTTTTAAAAAGTCTGATCGAAAGCAGCTTGATTGATATTGATAGTCGCCCTATGTGAGTAATAAAGAGACCACACATTCCATTACAATCATCGCTATGATGGTTTTCGTATTGTGTGAGTAGTCGACCCACAGAGTAACCCAACCACCCTTCATATCGTTCGACGCCAAAAGATGATTGATGACAAAAGCGCCATGTCGTTGAGCAACAGCTTACTTGATTCGTCCCAGTACAACCACGCCAGGGATGGATACCTACCCTAGTTCCAGTCTTGTCATAAAAAAATAGGTGCAAGTGGTTTAGTACATGTCCCCACATCTGCAGAGCATCAATTAGTTACCGTATAGACCGCCATTCCCCGCCTCCTCGTCTTCTTTTTTTTTTTCTTACCGTATAGTCACTGTTAACATTTATCAACATCCACACCAATGACATCTTCCAATCGGGGTTCAGCCACTCCAAGTTCTTCTTGTCGATTTTATCTGGGAGCTCTTCAGCACCTACAAGGTTTTGGAGGAATGGTAAGTAACACCTATTTCTATGTATGTTCTTTTTTTTATATATATACCTTTCATGTCTTTGAAGAGCTGTTTGCGATGAATAGGGTGCGATGTTGTCAATGGTCCAAGTCAAGTTTTTCTGTTGTTCGTTACGCCTGGTTCTTTGAGGGAAGCAAGCGGTGGATGATGAGAGAGTTGAGCCATTGGTGGGTATTGTATTTTTTTTTTTTTAAGGAAAAGAGAGGGGAAGAAGAAAGTGGGGGTTATAATTTAAAAGTATTTAAAACACCGACATAATTCAACATCATGCAGACAAGAGGAAGACCATAAAATATAACATTTCTTTTATTGAATGTAACAAATTGGGTGAGTGTATGATAATAATGGGTGACAAAAGGATCAAGAAGGTGGGGAAGATGGTAGGAATGATGTCTATTTACAACAATCTAAAATAATGAATGACTGAATATGAGGGAGTAGATGATATAAAAGAATATGAAGAGAGGTGGACAATATGAAGTAAGTAAATGTAATGAAGATTTAAAAGAGATTGGTGTTCTATATCACAGGAGACCAAGAAGGATGCCTGATTTACTTGTTGCGGACATATCGACCGACCACCACAGCGTGATCTCTTTCATAAGGTTCCAGAGTCAATTGTTCTTGAGGCTTGACACGTTCTTCTTGGAGTTTCTTGACTTCACGAGCGAATACAGTAGCAGCATCCACAGTAGAATCAATACATGAGGCCTTGATGGAGATGACAATATGACCATTGTTCTTCAAGAAGTGATGAGCGTTGAGAGCTAAGTAAAAAAGAGAGAGTCAGTTAACCTTGATTCCATATAAACCCCGTCTATACTTTATATGCATATACTTACTGATGATACGAGCTTGATCAGGTTGGGCAACATCAGCAAAGATGACATCGACCATGGGGACAAGCATACGGTATTTGTGAGGGTGACGGGCATCTTCAATGATAGGCACAACGTTGGTTCGCTTCTTGGCCATGTTGATCAAATCACGACCGGAACGATGGGAGAATTCGACACCATAGACAGCACCAGTAGGACCCACCACATCAGCCACATGAGAGACAGAGGTACCAGAAGCAGCACCCAAGTACAAGACCTTCTTACCAGGAGCAATGTGCAAATGATCGACACCACCCAAAACAGCAGCAGCAATCTTGGATCGGAAAGGATTCCACACACGGTATTCGATCTTGGTGTTTTCGGGGCCATCGACAGAGATACGCTTTTCACCATAGACAGATTCACCGGGTACCAAGTTCTTGGTCACCAAAAGATCTTCCTTGCCACGAGCGATGAAGATACCTTCATGACGATGAGGTTCGATGATCACCTTGGATCCACCACGAGCACCACCGGCAGCACCACCTCGTCCGCCACGGGCACCACCTCGTCCACCGCGGGCACCACCTCGACCGCCTATACATCAAAGGTATTTAGTACACTCTACTTTAATATAGCATCATCATTTGTAACTTACCACGGGCACCACCTCGGCCACCTCGATCGCCACCGAATCCACCTCGGCCGCCACCTATGATTGTATAAAAAGTTAACATTATTAGTACATTATATCATGACTTTTCCCTTCTTTAGTCTTACCTCGACCACCACGAGCACCGCCACGGCCACCACGGTCACCGCCAAAACCGCCTCGACCGCCGCCTATAAAAGTAAAAGTAAAATAGAATGCATGAGTATCAACTGTTGGACTTGAATGAAGTGTTGTTCAAATATGACATGTAAACATACCTCGGCCACCACCGAATCCACCTATATGTCGTAAAAAAATAAAATATAAAATAAAAAGAAAGAAAGATAGCATTTAGTTTCAAGCTGATTCAGATTCAAGGCCAACTGTCAAACTACTGTGATTGATACATACCTCGGCCACCTCCTCGAGAAGCGCCACCACGACCGCCACCACGTCCTTCAAAAGCCATTGTATATAGAGTAGGTAATAAAAAAGAAGAAAAGAGAGATATAAAAAATAAAATAAAAAAAGAGGGGTCTTAATAAAGTATAAGATCGATAAAGAAAGGGAAGAGAGAAACAAAAAAGGTGGAAAAAAAAATTCTCTCTTTCAATGATGGATTGAATTTCAAATCCCGATTTGGATTGACCTGTCAAATTGACGGAAATGGGGGCTTATACAACTTTTTTTCAATCCCACTCTGGATCTACCCCTCTCTTTTCCTTTCTTTATACTCATCGATCAACATAAAAAGAACAATGGCTCAAGGATCTTTAAAAAAAGTGACCAAACCAGCAAAGAAGAATGCTCGACAAAAGCCTGCTAAAATGAAAAAAGGATGTAAGTATCTAAAGGTCTCACTGTAATATGCATTTATGAAGAATACTAATCTTCCAGTTTTGCCCTGATGTTATAGCAAGAACTATCGCACCCAAGCAACATATCCTTGTCAAGCAAAAGTCTTTGGAAAAGGTAACCTATCATAAAAAGAAAAAGAATATTACACTTTTACTCATACTCAATTTCTCATCATTAGAAACTGACGGCCTCAATCAACAAGAATATCGAAAAGCAAATGTCGGTCAAGGCCAACGCCATTGGAAAACTCACCATCATGAAGAAGACAGCAGAATCCTCGGCTTTGGAAATGAAGGACAAGAAGAAGAAATAGATTGTATACTGTCTCCCCACACACATACACACATACATACACACGCTTTTACCAAGTAGCACCATAGTACCCCCCCCTCTCTCTCACACACATACACACCTTTTAACTACACTATTCATTTATACATTCATTATCATTATCATCAAACATATCATTCCAATACCTTCACCCTCTCCCTTATCATCATTGTCATGGAATACAATAAAGTACTTTTTTAAAACTACATTGCATATAACAATAATCATACTGATCAATTGAAGGATAAAAATGGCCAACGATGTATATGTTTACTGCTATGGGCCAGCATCGTTTCAGTGTATGTAGAATACATTATTTAGTATGTAGAATATATTAGATTTTACAATAAAATCAAATTCGTAGTCTTAATCAACTGATTGTGTGTATTTGATATGACTAAACGCCGCCGCATGAAATTTATCCATCCCCCTCCCTTACTTTCAAATACCGCCATTCTACACTTTTCCTAATCAAAAAGTAATTATCACTTTTATGCATTAAGAAAGAAAAATATATCACCCATTACCCATCCTATCACATTATATATTAGTTTTATAGACAAATGTTTGCGATTGATGGGTTTATTGGCTTGTACTGTACATCAACAGTTAAACAAGTAAAAGACATGTATAAACAAAGCAAGTAACAGAAGGGGATATGAGTATGTAAAGTAAAAGTTATAATAAAAGTAATCTACATTAAAAGAGTCTGTAATAATAAGGAAAAGACAATAAGTGTATGCAACAAGATATGTGGAAGGAGTATGTGGGAATAAGGGTCTAAGCTAACCATGGATGTTCCAAGACTTGATGAATTGTTAGCCTTTTGTCAACATTGCGTTCCAACATCTTTTCAATGAGATCCACAGGTAGGCCTACAAAATAAAGTAAAGATATAAGATTAGTTGTTGTTTTTTTATACATGTTAAATGTATATATAGATCACTTACCATCAGCAAAGATATAAGGTACTCGAAGTTCCCGAGCCATGATTTCGTCAATGTCATAGAATGGATTTTCTCGGTAGATCAGTGTATAGAGCAATATCCCCAGGGCCCATACGTCTTGAGGAGGACCTTCATATGTTTGCCCACGTAAGATTTCAGGTGCCGCATAATCAAGTGTGCCCACAAACGTTTCGTACCGCCGACCGGGCCGAAGGTATGCCGCGCTTCCAAAATCAATCAGTCGAATGTTTCCGTTGTAGTCCAAGACAACGTTTTCGTCCTTGATATCCCGGTGTACGATCTTGTGGGTGTGAAGATGCCTGACCGCCATGGCTATTTGCTTAAAGATCGATCGAATCTCCGATTCATGCATCGTGTCCTTGAATTCAATATAGTCAAAGAGATCCATCCCTGCACCATGTAATTCCATCACAATATAATAAAAGTCATCGTCTTCAAAGTAATCCACTATTAAAAAAAAAAAAAGACAGTTGGTAAAAGGGTGGTTGGTTAATTTATTAGCTTTTGTTGCTTACCCATATCCCCGCAGTTATCATGAGGAATTTTGCGAAGTGTATGTAGGATATGGATTTCAGCAGGTACCATTCCCAGCCTCCGGTCTCTTGTCCAGCAGTCCACCAAAATTCGAGACTTGATTACATACTTGATCACCACCTTTTTCTATATATATTTATATATAAAGTTAGAATACAACACAAATGAGGACCCGTCCCTTTGTTTTCCCGTACCTGAGTTACATCCTTCTTTAGTACAGCCAATTTAACCAGTCCATATGCACCTTGTCCAATTTCATCCAGGATTTCAAAGTCATCAATACATAGTTTGCGGGTTTGGGCAGCATACTCTGGTAAGACATGAGACCGATTTCCATCAAAAGTCATGGGCGAGTAAGGTGTAAGTGGTGAAGTAGGTTGTAGTTGTTGTTGCAGCTGCCGAGAGAATGTGGTGGTCACACGCGGAAAGTCTGTTTCACAAGATGGACGGCTGACCGACAGCGATCCGCCACTGTGTGTTCCACCATAATCAGAAGGGTCATGAGTTGTCGATTTGTTCGAGGAAGAGGTTGGTAAATGTATATATTCGGTCTTGAGTTGCTGATGTTGAGTTTCAGGGTCAAAAGAATGTTTTGTATTGAAAGGTTCTTGATGCAATTTGTTACTAGTGTTATAGGTAGAGGAGGCCGGTGACGATGGTGGTGGTGGTGGGTCGAAATCATCGTCAGTATAATTTTCATCGTGTTCGTTGATAAACCGCTTGTCATATTTTGCTTCAGGTAATCCAATCCCGTTGTGTTGTTTGATTTCCAAAGCTGGACCCTCGACTTTGTGGCCAACACGAGATAGAGACAAGTCCCGGTCGAATGTAATCCATAATGCACAGACACCATCATCAGATTCTTCGTCCAATTTGAGTTGCAGTTGTATTTCAAATTTAGTCCCATCCCGATGAATAGCCAGCAGAACCGGAAGGGTTTGACCATTAGGTGTTTGTGTCAGCCGTTTGTTGCCCTGCGCAGCGAGATGAGTAGGGTCCAGATCGCCGATCAGTTTGCGACAGATGATGTTGTTTATAATGATCCCATGTTGTAGTAGATCATCCTGACGAAGGCTTTTCAGTAAGGCAGGAAGTTGGGGCATCAGATCCATGATAAATTTATTTCCAGTCACCAGTTCTTCTTGAGAATAGCCAAACATATACTTGACAAACATATCGTTACAGCCTTCAATGATTCCATCTTGTCTGATAGTTATCAAGCCCGCAATCATAGGTATAGATGTAATTCGAATGGTATAGAGGAGCTGTTGGTGAGAAGGTTGATTTGAAGCAGTGTCGAGCAATTCTGTGATAATAGGTAGATGAGCGCCCAGTCGAGTTCGGCATCCAAAGTACTTGTAATGATTGATATCTTGCCATGGATAATTCTCGATGTTGTTACTACTGTTTCCATTCATAGATAGAAACGGTATCAAAGTGTCGATCGACTTTCCCATCAAAGATTCAGGTGCATAATCCAAAAGTTCCTTGATTCCACTGTCCACGTAGCAAATCAATCCCTATAGGTAAGAAGAGAAAAGTAATAAAAAGAAGATAAGTATATAAAAAAAGAAGGGGTATAAATAGGAATAAAGTAGTCTGTAGGTTCTATTTGTAATACAAAGTTAATTTTCCCTTTTTGTTTACCTTTGCATCAATGGACACATGGGTCACAGTTTCAAACACCTCTTCAAAGATCCAAATGTATACAGATGATCCAGTTTTGTTTCTTTTTTCCTTGAGCCATAAAGAAGCAGAAGATTTCGTTCCATCGTCCTTCACAATAGGTACCTATTTTTTTTTAAAAAAAAAAAAAGAAAAAGAAAAAGATCAGGTAAGACAAATGTGCATGACTTCCATTCATTCATTAAAACTTACCACATTACCACAGACAAGCACCATACCAGTCGAATCTTTTAAATGAGCGAGTTCTTGACGCCGTTTTTCAATCATTGCATGCAACCTCGGTCGGAAAGAGAGATCCACGTAATCAGAGACAGATTTACCCACCAGAGAAGAAGAATGGCCATATCCATCGGTATTGTTGCCAACCAGTATTAAAGAAGCAATATTGTTGGACAAGATGATCCTCCAATCATCATACGTCGTCAAGATAGCTTGATTTTGGGGTAAAAACCTTGTAGGGTTGTGTAACACAGGATATGGAAAAAGGGCCAAAGATGGTTGTTGGTAGTCTAAACTGTCGCCATGATCGTGATCATAACCGTCGGTCGATTTGGAAACGGAAGTATTGCCCGCCGATAAAGTGGTTGCACTTGTTGACGAATCAATGGTGGATGATGTCGATAGTGATGAAGAGGAGGATAATGTTCGAGTGGATGGACTGGAGCAAGTGCGAGTATCTTCATCAATGCAAGATAATGAGCAGCGACGTGGTTTCCGAAGTTGCTGTTGATTTGGTTGTAATCCATATGCTAATGTTGTTGTTGTTGTTGTTGTTGTCGATCCATTACAAAGAGTGTCGTAGCATGGTGTGGTTCGGGTGTATTCCGTACTTCTTGCCTTGTTTCTTCTTCTTCTTCTTTCTATGGATGCCAAAAAAGATGTCGTAGAGTAATGACCAGGAAGTGTTTCCGAAGCTTTCCAGCCGCCTTGAGATAAATGCTTAATCAAGTCAATGGATCGAGTCATTGTACGTTTCCGTAATGCCGCCAAATCTGTCCTAGTCGCCGATGAGAATCGAAAACCATGGAGTGAGTCTTGAGAGTACTTGTTGATGGTTGTTGGTTCCGTCGAGTCATGTGATATAGATCTTGGTAAACAATATCCATCATCCATACTGGTTTGCTCCGAGTAAAGTTGTAATAAGGGTTCTTCCTTGGTTTTGATTGTTGCCAAATGGTGTACAGCGTGTTTTTCCCGTATTTGAAGCATCCCATCAGAGACAAGTACGAGGTTTTCCATTTCATCCTTCATAGAGCTACAGCTATAATATAAGAGAGAAGAGAAGAAAAGAATGGTAAGTAAACTTTTATGTGTTTTAGATACAAAAAAAAAAAAGTGACATACCGATCATCCAAGCAGTTCAAATTGATATTCGAGTTACTTTCCAAGCTACTGACGCCTATCGATAACGCAAAGTGTTTCATTATCAAAAAGCTTTATTTTAAAGCAGTTTTTTTTTTCTCTTACCTAATGATGGTTCCTTCATGTAAAGAGTCTAAATGACGTTTTGACAGTTTCAAGTCAAGGTTGGTTGATTAAGTTGTATCGTTTTGTTCGTTTTGTTGAGGAGTTGCCGTAAAAGTTTGTTGGTGAGTCTGAATTTGTTAAAAACACAAACAGATGCAATCTAAAGTAAATTCAACAAAGATATATAAAAAAAAAGAATAAGTACAACAGTCTACAGTTTCAAAGAAAACTTCCTTCTTTTTTTTTTTCCTCTTACATTATATTGGGTTGAAGGAAGAAAGAAAGAAGAAAAAAGAAAATAGAAAAGGTACAAGAATAAAAATGCTTCGGGTGTCGGTATTTGAAAATATCTGCCCACCTTGGAAGTGCATGGTTCCGCGGAACAATCAAAATGTGCATAGGCAATCATTATCCTTGACCATGCTTATATCTCCATCCTATTGGTGCCATTTGTTTCTACATACTCTCTATCACCATTGCTCTAAGTGTTTTGCATATATACGTATTCAAAGTGACAGTATTTATACTGTATATCAATGCTGTCACCCAGTTTCAACGTCGACACATTCTCCGGTGAACCCTGCTGATGCGGTAGAGAATGTATTTTTTCAATGGAGCAACGATTCCATTTATTTCGGTACGTCAGTGATAATCAGGTTTTCGTTCAATTCATACATGTGCACTGACCCACCAATTGAATCGCCGATCGGCGTTTTAAATATAATTAAAAAAAAAAAAAAAAAAACTACAAAAGGGGAGAAGGGATTTTTGTATTCTTTCACCTTTCTTTCCATTATTCATCTTCAAATGGTTAACATATATAAAAAGTGCAAAAAGTGGGTGTCACGCGTGTCCACTCGTGTCAAAGGTGTTATGGTCAATAAACGACAGGATCCTGCCCATCAAACTTCAACTTTGACCTATCCCTCTGACTTGACGTCAATTGAATCTGATGATGAACATGATGACACTGATTACTTTACTCCATCATCCTCTGTATCTGATTTGATCATTCCGAAACAACGCTTTATATCATCACAATCAAAATGGCAACAAAAACAACAATTAGCACCACCTTCACCTGCCCTGACAGTATCAGATAAAGATCTACCCGACATACAATCTTCTTTACCTAAACAATCCAACCTTTTATCATCTGGATCCATCACTTCGACTACCTCTAGTAGTAAATCGAACACAACGGTGCTTGATCAACTGGCGCTTGATACAATGTTCTACAATAAGGATACAACAACAACATTAGGATCACCTGAT
Source organism: Chlamydoabsidia padenii (assembly GCA_025330725.1). Taxonomy (NCBI): domain Eukaryota; kingdom Fungi; phylum Mucoromycota; class Mucoromycetes; order Mucorales; family Cunninghamellaceae; genus Chlamydoabsidia; species Chlamydoabsidia padenii. The sequence continues at coordinate 1,381,841 of JAIWND010000002.1, read as the reverse complement.
CGGTGTAACGATGAATCCAGTCAGACACATGGAATATACACATTAACCGACTCCGATGCTATCGATCCGCCACCTCCCTGTTTATTAAAGTTGGCTCAAGATGTATTGGCTAACATAAACGAAACTCCTCCTTTAACTGATGAATATCAACAACTTGAACCCAAATTAATGGCGTGTTTACTGGTCTATGGTACAACTCTGGACTAGATCTATAATTAGCACAAACAATAATATGTAGTAATAACAGGATATGTAGTAATTGTATTCCCTAGCTGTAAATAACATCCTTCATTTGTAATAAAAAAAAATTCATTCTTACTTTAAAACAATATGCGTTGACTTCAATGATATGCACAATAGGGTGTAAACAGTAAATGATTTGACCTTTGATTAGATCATGCAACTTCATCAGATATTTAAACCCCGCGACACCCTTATTTTTGGGGGAGGAAGTCAAATAAGACTCCTTCTGTCTGTTACAATAACAATCATACCCCACAGCATTCATTATGATGATTATCGTAATGAGTATGAAATAGTGTTTAGGAAACATGTCAGCTTTTCAACTTGGGTGAACACATAGTTAAGGGGTAAAGTTTCAGAATCGCGTTTTTTAAATCCCGCATTTTGTGTAAAAGTAGCCCCCTTTTTTTTATTTCCCACTTTTTTCTTTCTTACATCCATCATTTACAACAAATACATAAACTTATTCAGCTAGCTATTAAATGCACCGTTGAATCTCCTCAATCGACTTGTTATAATGGGTGCTGGTATTGGACGGATTGTAAAAGTACCCTTCCTACTTTTAACAATATTAGCAAAACCTTGCTTTGCGACAATAGTCATGGTGGACGAAACGCTGCTCACATCAACCTTGATCCTTCCATCGGAGACAACAACAGATATCTCTTTATCGCCGGCATAGTAATATTCATAATGAACGTAAGTTTGTATTGAAGGTATAACATTTTTTTACTATTGGAAGCATTGACCGAATTTACCAACCTTTGTCTCACTTGGATAAATTCATTGGTTATATTTGACTTTAACTTGAAACGCGACAACAATAACAGCAGAAACGGAGGCGCAGAGGCAGCATCAACTGGTGAATGGGTAATGGGTATCATTTAGAACATCAAAAAAGACACTTACACGCAATTGGTATTACAAGATGACAAGTAAAAGCAGCATGTGATCCAAATATCATTGTGCCACCCCTTTGCTTAAATGACTGGAGCTGTTATCATCGACAATACCAATATCACTCACTCCTCTCATAGTAAAAGGTAAGCATAAAGTAACCTTCTTAACTAACCTTATTAACTTTTGAGTTGATTCTATAGTATATTCCTCACCTATTTGACCTAAATAGGACTCTCAGGTACATATACCATGATTATAATAACAAAGTGCTATATCAGAATCTACTAATGATGTCATGTTCTATTTTACCCTACAAATAGAAGTATAGGTCAATCTACAGAAGGCTATGCAATAGGCTGATGGGAAAAAGAGAAAAAAAGGTAAGTAGGAAACAAAAGGAGAAAAACAGGATGTTTGGAGAAGACAAAGACTAATGTATTTGTTTTAATCTAGGATCGACCGAACAAGCCATGATCATGCCGACGTCTCTGGTATTAGTCAACTATAGATATCCCCCCTCTCTCTGCATACACACACTTACCCTTTTATCCTCATTGGTGTTATATACTAGTCATTACATAAAACATCCTCCTTTATTGATTAAACTAGTTTAATAAAGAAAAAACAAAAGACAACATGTCAATGTGGTCTGATTTGAAAATAAACGATAATCTTTATAATGTGGATCGGTTTTGGATTCTTCTTTATACACATCATAAAAGTTCGCGCGAAAGGTTTATTGGGATGGCTGTCAGCTGGTCTGCCGTCAAAATTTACATTATGACTTGTGGACTCTCTCCAAAAATTGAAAAGGATATGTGTGTTTTCATTCTGATGATGACAATGCTTTTTTTTTTTTTTTTTGATGGAAAGTACATTATTAGGATATAGAATGATTCAGGGGAACAATCTTTATTTTAGCATGAAAAAACAGATATTCAATCGGCGTTTTAATCTGTCAAGAAGAGTCTGGCGAGCGAGGCAGTAAACGCTCATTATATATCAACCTGGGAATATAAATGGCGTCATGATAATCAACTTGATGATGTGACATTTTTTGCGGCAATTCTCTCTCGAAGGTTAACGTTCAGTAACTTTATTTTCTGGTTCTCGGCCTGTAGATCCGTCAATTGTTTCTTCAATAAACAATCTTGCTTGGCCAACTGATGGATGGTTTTCTTCATTTCAGTCTGCTGTCTATTCTTCTTTTGTCGATATTTTGCAGAGGCGGTTTTGTTTCTTTTTCGGCGTTCGATCAAGGCTAAACCATCGTTTCTGTCATCGGGTGTAATGGATTGTCGCTGTTGTCCATCTTCAGCAGATCTGTATATTTCATTTCCCGACATATGCGGAGATTTGGTCATTATATAAGAAAGTGACATTGGTCTGTCGTGATTTGATTTCATTACTGTGCCGAGAGGAAAAGAAGAAAAGAAAAAGAAAATCAAGGGGAGGAGAAGAACTCCTCTGTTATCTTTTAAATGAGATCTGAAAATGATCAAGACCTAGTCATTGATGATGTTGACCAGCCTGATTAAATTTTATAATCGAAATTGTCGGCATCTCACGATGAAGAATCACTGAGCTTGTGATGATGATGATGATGACAGACATATACATGTTGTGTCATGTGTGCACAATATAGTAAACAAGGCAATGAAAGTACTCATGTTTCAAATTCAAATCAAAAAAAAAAAATCATACCGTTGATGATGTTCAAGTGCATTTATGCATAAAGAGAATATTTCACATCCCGCCACCGCCGCTGGTTTTCCTCGAGGTGGAAGGTGCAAAAACAAAACTGCCAATGATCATCGAGTCACTTGATACTGTACATGAACTTTTTATTGACACTTTTAAATTAATGGTGAATAAGTAATATCACGTATGATCATCGTCGAACATGTTTTTTGCCTTTATGGCGGGATTTGAAATTAGTAAGATAGTACGATTTGGACTTTGAAAAGGTCTTCTCGCATACAAGTCCGTATGTCATTCGTCTCAATATAAATCTGTTTTGATATTATCAATAATATTACACACATGATTGTCAAAGTTCTTAGAATATGTGTAGATTCTCGCCATTGATGATCTATCTATCCACTCAAAAAAAAAAAAAAAAAAAAAAAAAAAAAAAAAAGTTCCTCACTATTTCAAATCCCGCCAGCAAGTGCACGATTCTTTTTTTTTTTTTTTCCTCTCTCCCTTCCTTCCCTTTATTGTATTTACATTTTGATATCATTGGCGACTAAAAAGGACTCGACACATCTCTAAAAAGTATATCAGCACTTTGGTCACTCACTACTGTGGTCAGATTCGAACCCGCCTATCCTTCCATTAAAACGATCACAAATAATTACGATACATGACTTACACATATGAACAACATATCTACTTTTAGCGAAAAAGATTCGTTTTGTTAATCTTCTTTGGGCATGTACTCTTCTTTGGCGTGTCAATAACATTATATGGATATGATTGGCAATGTTTACACCACTCTGTCTCGAACGGCAACTGTTATGAAATATTCCTATCACCTAGAATATATTTGACCTCAGAAAAGACAATGGATAATCTACCATGCAACTCTACGACCATATGGTGTAACTTGGGCTACTGCTCTTGGTTCCCGATTGTCTCCTCTTTGGGCGTCTTTCTACGGGTAGGAAACGAAGAAGATCGATAGGGTATTGAATATGGTCTAGGTGACGTGATCTCCTCAGCTAGCTAATTTGAATCCTTCAAGAAAACGCGAAAATGGTGGTGGTGGTGGTGGTGGTGGACAAATCATAAGAAATTAAGACAACATACTTCCTCATATACCATTGTAGTTATTTAATTCTAGTTTTAGTTGATACTTTTGTTTGTATACTTTGTCTTGGAAATAAAATTGATATATGTAATTATTGGGTGATAATGATAATATGAAGGACTGTAAGTGATGTATTGATATAGTAGTCTATATCTCTTTTAGGGCGGGGGGGGGAGTGGCACAATTTCTGCTTCAGCCGGGCGGGGGATGACCTCCCAAAAAAATTACATTTTTGTCTTTTTCACCGCTCTCCGATTTCAATCTCTCTCTTTCCGCTTCTCTTCACTTTTATTATTATTATTATTATTATAAGTGTTTTGTCTTGACGAAAACTCGGTGGTCATCTGTCATATTTTACTTGTTATATCTTTTCACTACCAAAGTACACTACACAAACGACCTTACAGCATTTACAACATTGTTATTGGAACTGACTAGTTGATTCTTCTAGTTAATCCTACCTGATCTTGTCAATCCATTTGGTTCAAGTAAGCATCAACTCTATTGTATCAATCTTGACTTAATACCTCCCCAAGATGAACTAACCTATTAACTATATTTGTATTTCCTTTTTTGAATAGGTCCTTGTTATTCGAACGTCTCTTCAGGCTGTTTTGAAACCCAAATATACACTTTATCAGAAAAAACCTAAAAGGTAAGTATAAAAAGGCAGACGGGGATCGATACGGGTGAACTGACATGATTTTTTTATTTTGTTTAATTTGGGCATGGTTAGGCTGATTATGGTTGACAAAAAAGCACGTGCGTCAAGAGTGCTGGCTCCAAGAAACACTGCCAAGTCTCGATCAAACTCTCCAGAGAATGCAAACAAACGTAGGAAACTCAGATCCTCTAATACCAGGTAAGAAGCAAAAAAATAAAAAATAAAAAAAAAATAAAGGGAGCCTTCACAAGTATGTATTTCTAACGAGGTTGTATTCTTCATTTATAGGTCAACTGCGAAAAGGACATCAAAATCAAAGGCGATTCTTACGATCGAAAATCTTAATGCAAGAGTAAGTGCAAAAGATAAATATATGCAACGAAACTAACGCGCTCTCTTCTCTTTTTATACTATTAGAATCATGATTTATGCGATACCTGTAATGGACCTGGTCAATTCCTCTGCTGCGAAGGATGCCCAAATGCCTTTCATTTTGGTTGTGTGGAACCGCCCATGGACTATAACGAAGTCAACGAATTGGAAGGAGAATGGTATTGTAATGAATGTGTTTATAAAAGGAAAACAAAGGTAAGCTCAAAAGGGGAACAGGGCGCTAATGTGAAATCATCTAACATACTCATGTTGCTATTTGAAACTATAGGCTCCATCATCATCATCATCATCATCATCATCATCATCATCATCATCATCATCACACATCATCCGACGACCATTGTCATTTTTCCAATCCCTGACTGAAGACTTGGAAAAACGAAATCCTCTGGCGTTCACCTTACCTGAAGACATTCGAAACTACTTTGAAGGTGGTAAGTGATTATCCTACTTGGTTGAAAAAGAAGATGTAGGTTTTATGCATGAACTAAAAATGATAATCTCTCTCTCTCTCTCTCTCTCTATAGTATCTACCGGTAATAATGGCGCCTATGTCGATGCAACAACTATAAAACACGTCAAATATAGGTATGTAAGAATGACATGCCATAGAAACTTGATATTAATCCACCCCTTTTTTTTTCAACTTCTTTTATGAAATAGAAATGGTCGCGCAGAAGAACAGGATTATCATCGACTAAAAGACAAGAATGGTGATTATATATTTTGCTACTGGTGTTATCGAACAGCATTGAACAAACCAATGATCTCATGTGACTTTTGCTCTCTCCATTGGCACCTTGATTGTCTTGATCCACCATTGACAATACCCCCCAATATCAACAAGAAATGGAAATGCCCGTGCCACACTCAGCGCCATGTAACTAGTGAAACACATATTTTATAATTAGTTTATATATTAATATTGGCTACTTTACTTTTATATAGGATCGATATAGAACGCCGCGGAAACAGGCCGAAGCAGCGGACACCCCATCGTCGCCCCACTCGCCCGATATACCAACATTTGCAACAAACATAATTGATCAAATAAAAACATTAACATTTATTCCAACAACACCTAATCACAATAACGATACATATCCTACCACTCGACAGATGCTTGCCCATCATGATGATAATAGCGAAGACGATAGTAAAAAGTACTTTTTACGACCAAAGATTATTGAAACTAACTTTATGGATACATCACTCAGGTAAATATATATTAAACCCACCCATCCAAATCTTTTTGTGATAACATGCAACGTATTCACTCACCCTCCATTTATACTCTTGATAGATTATTATCTAAAGCAGCCCGAAAAACAAAAAAACAGGTCAGTGGTACCTAGATTATGGTAGAAATGTAAAATAGCCCCCCCCCTTTAAATTGTAAATAAAATGTTTATTCTAATCACCCGGATACATTGTGGTGACTTTTCTGTAGATCAAAGATACATAGTATTATAATAAACAGTAATAAAAGATGTCTTTATTTGATAAATAGATGTGCACGAAATAAATAAATGTGTAGGGGAGGAATATACAGATGACTATAAAGTAAATGTTTAAACTAAATTAAAAGTATGTAACAGTATGTAAAACAGGCAAGTTGGGATGATCCGCTGTGAATTGATGAATAATGTCGGTCATATCCTCATCAATGTCTTTGGAATCATTCACTTGATTTACTAGTTTTAAGATTGCTTGTCCACCCAAAGCAGCATCGTCGTGATTATCCTTGATTTCTACATTAATTACATGTGTCCTTGTATTGTGTATTTGTCCTCTACTTGATAGATCTACAGTGGAAAAAAAAAAAAAAAAAAAAAAAAAAAAAAAAAAAAAAAGTTTGGGTTAGGTCACAGTTTAAAACCACCTTCCTTACCTTCTACTACAGCGTCAAAGCATCGTTCTTCACAGGTGATAATCACATCGTAAAGTTCTTTTGATTCTTGCCAGCGTTGAGGAGCTTCCTTGACATTTCGATTACGATCCAACATATTCAATAACCCATTCTTGGTGTATCTAAAATACAAAATGAGTACTAGTAGTCGCAAAGGGGGAGGAGGGTCCCTTTTCATACTTACAAGACAGGATCACGTTCTTTTAATTCTTGATATACTTTGTCGTATGGTGTTCCGAATGGATAAATGTTGGGCTTGTCGATTGCTGGACCTGGTAATCGGACCATGGTGCCTGTGCCATACGAAGAGACTTGAATCCCATTCTTGCTAAAGTTAGATATATATAAGTAAGTATAAGATTAATCATCCTTTTTTCTCATTCCTTTGTCTACTTTACTTACTTTAGGACATTATGAGCCTCCATGGATCTGTTTTGATTACTTGCACAAATGACAGCATAGGTTACCATTTCGTTTTTTTTTGGATTAAAGGAAAAAGAAGAGACGAATTCGCCTGAGCCGCCTTTCGTGTCGACTACGGCGGCATTTGAAAAAGCGGCATTTTAAAAAAGAAAAAGAAAAAAAAAGAAAAAAAGAGAGAGTTGAGAAACAACCCTCTCTTTCTTTCTTTTAAACATTAAACCAACTGGGCAACTCCAGCAACTCTTCAAATACAAATAGACTATACTTATTTACACAAGTAGCTTGGCAGTAATGTACTATGATGATAGGTAAGCATATATCTCACAAAAGAAGGAAACGTTGACTAGAGTCGCCAACATATATTCTATCCTTTTCACTAGACTCACATTTTCAACTGGACCCCATTAACAAGAAATGTCAAGGCCTATTAAAACACAATGGTACTGTTTTTATCTGGACATCATGTTAGGTAAGTAAGAAGGGTGGAAGGGTATAACGATAAAACAAAAGTGGGGGACCAAACTCAGCTATCTACTAGCATTGAGAAGGCATCGTTGAACTCAATCAATTGGAAAGGCAAACCAAATCATTGGTGGACGGCCATCTTACCTTTTATTTATGCATCTTTGTAGGTTTGTCCTTTTGGCCCGACAAGCTATTTTATTGGACGCTCGATAAGAAACTCAGACCCCCGCTTGGATTCCAAATCAAGATACTTGTAGTCAGTCATTGTCAATCATATGGTAAGATACAACAATACAAATGTTACTGTAGCTAATCATTATTGTTTTGCATTCAGCTAACGTAATGGATTCTATCTGATCAAGAAGTATCTGCTGCTAGTCGGGTATTGAAAAGGAGAAGAACAGACAAACACGTGTCAATTTGTACATAATGATGCTGACATTTGACTTTTTTTGATTACATGTGGATAGGAAGCAACCATAGGAAAAGTGGTGTTGGGGTGTAACCTCTAAAATCGAGTCGGTCAACATCAATCGTTTGGACAAACACGAATATAAAGTAGGCAATAAGCATAGGATACCCAATCACAATCATACACGTTTATACTACAAGTTATAGATACACTCTATTTTAACACATTTTAGACTAGTTTATATAGTTTATAGTGATAATTGTATACATTGTTTATTTGTTTGATTAATTAATAAAAAGCAAAATGGGGGAATGGTTATGTAAAAAAGGATCTATTCTGTTCGTATATGTATATCTAGAGGGATCGTGGTGGTAAACCGATGGCCGGTAGGTTGGGGAAGAGGCCTAAATACTATAAATGTGGTAAAAACAAGAATGGTTAGTATTGTACATCTACCAAAAATTCCTTCCTAACTCTATCCCCGTTACTTACCAAAGAAGCCCATCCCACTACACCAAAGATACAACCCGACACTAGTTCGAAATGACCGTGAAAGTAAATAGCTGTCATCACCAACATCCACCACCACAAGACAAGTAAAGCCAAGACAGATAATAACGATCGCCAAGCAGATGGTTGAGTCCGTTTGAGTTGAGTAGCCGTAGGGATCGAGTAAAACAACCAAGAGAGCTCTTCCCAAAAGAAGAGACTGGCGTGAATGAGCATCACACAGTGACCCGAGACGTCGTGTCCACCTGACCAACGTCCACCCAATTGACGACAAGTTGATTGACGAAAGGTTTGTGATAATAAAAGAGTCAGTTGTTGTTGTTGTATCGTCACATTACCATCGTTGTTCATTGTAGTAGGAGCAGCACATTTACCCCCGGTAGCTACATAAACCCGATCAATAAAACTGGGGCCAAGCAACCATTGGGTCATGACGTACCAATACAGCGTAACACATGCAAAGCGATAGAGTGACTGTGTGATGTGTTGTGTAGACCACCGTTTCGAGAGGATAAAGTAGACGTAACAGCCGTAGACCACCGTAACCCAAAACCAGCCCTTCTTAATAAAAAAGACATTAAAAATATTGCCTTTGGTGCTAAAGTAAGTTTGTGGTGGTGTAAAGATATCAGAGTAGAGGAAGGATACAAAGACACTGAGTATGTAGAATACCACTGACACTTTTTGATGAGGAGAAAGTGTCATGGGTGAGAGTATAATTGAGGAAAATAAAAAAGAAGTGGAAAGAAGTGGAAAGAAAAGAAGAAAAAATGATCATCGGAGACTCCAGCATTTATGGTCCTTCTTAATTTCAAATCCCGCTTTTCACTGATTTAGACAACAACCCCCCCCCCTTTCTCCTTCTCTTTTCTTTCTTTTTCCCCAAACGATCCTTAAACTCGACAATGGACGAAACGCCAATATCATCTCCAGTATATACTTGTTTTGATAGTATAAACACCTTGTTTTTAACTATTCCTTCAGCATTGGGCAACTTTGGTAATGTAACTTGTCAAGTAACTCCTTACCTCATTATCTTGTCTTTGATGCTATACGAACAAGTTGTCCTATAGGATCATACACTCAAATACTGACCATTATCAATGTAAGTATAACAGCAAAAGAGACTTGTACATAGACCAACTTATTATTATTATTACTACTATCGCCTCTTTCCATCTTCTTTGTAATACACTTACCGAAAGACAAACAGGCAACATGTCTCCTGGTTATAATGGAACCTTTGCTATTATGATCGACACTGAACGTTGAAACTCGACTTGATGTTATGAATGAATTGCTTCTTGTGGAATCTGTCCAGCAAAAGGTAGTAGTATTCTGGGGAAGGGGAGATTGTAGGTAGGAATGATTGAATGAATGAATGGAATTGGAACTAATCGATAAAGCGACTTTGATTTGATAATCTAGGCACGGATGTCACTTGGGAACGAACAGTAATAGGGTCAAATTATACATGTATTCTGCAACCTTACGAACAGGAATCATATTGTATGGGTTCACTGGAATCAAGGACGATCAATCCTATACTGGAATTAAAGACGATGATCAAGCATACAGGGTGGTGATCTATATGTAACCATAGTTTATATATTATCCCAATAGTATAATAGAATAAGATATCAATGTTTTATTAATGTCATCTTTATTCAAAATAATAAATAAATAAACAACGATTTTAATCAAATAGATAACTATAAAGTAAAAAAAAAGAGTGAGGGGATGAGACTAAGTAAAATTAAATGGGATGGAATGATATAACAAGTAAGCAGTATATAAAGAATGTATGAAGGAAGCAAGATGTGTGGGAGGGGTATGGGGTAAAGGTCAGAGATCAATTGGTTTTGGTTGATTTGGTTTTCAAATGTCGTGAATTATTATCCATTTCAGTGCCCAAAAGCTTATCCCAAAAAGTAAAAAAGGGTTGAGAGAAGTTGCTTTTGATACCATAGGCTTGATGATGTATGTCGTGGCTGCCAAGAAGAAGAAGAAAAAAAGATTAGTAACCATCCTATATTTCTTGGCGAAATGACTTACTATTTGACATTGTTTCCAAATAAGAATTGTAAGGGGTTCCAAGGCAGGTAATATCCACAATGATCATCCACTATAGTTTAAGAGTAAAATGATTAGTAAAGATCAAAAGTAGTAATGGAGAAAGGAGAGTATGGGTTTACCTGTCTTCAAAGTGGAGAAGGTAAAGAAGATCATACTCATACGAGGAGTCATACGAGTCAGTTCGAATGCCAAGGTAGCACCGAGACTATCCAAGAGGAATCCTTCCACCGGATGATTGTATAAAGCACCAAATGCATAAGGGACATATAATCGATGGTGATGAGAGTGAAAGTGTTTATAAAGGAATTTGTTGAGGTGAAAGAGTCGATGTAAAAAGTATTGATGTGTATCCATGATCACCCTAAGATGCATACATGAGAAAAAAAAAAAAAAAAAAAGTAATTAGTACAAAAAAGGAATTCACCCACATAAACATCCATTTTATTATACTAACATTGCTGCAAAAAATTGAAGACCGGGGATGATGACCCAATATAGACTGTTGGCTAGGTTTAAGGCGTATCGATCCATACTACCACCAGAAGAAGACAAGATATCCATCAATTTCAAGCAATATTGATAAAGTCGACCTAGAGTTTTTTCTTGTTGAGTGATCATCAGTTGAGGATTGATAGGATGAAGGACGAGTGAGCCAAGGACGACTTGAATGACTTGTTGTAAGGTGACCATGGCGAGTACTCGTTTAACGCTAACCCGGTTTCGTTTATCAATATCGTCAGCAGTATGTATACGGTATTGTTCAAAGTAGGGTATTTCCGCCATCATCAAAAAGTGGAATATCATACTATAGATCCAATACGCAGCAATCGGTACCCATAAGGCAAGAATTTCATCAGCCCAGGGGTCGTTTTGAATAGAATAGTAAGATGTATACAAGGTTTTTATAAAGTAATCTATCATGGTATAAGTATTAATATAAAAAGGGAAAGGGAAAGAAGTATGAAGGTGATAAAGTAGTAAAGGACAGGAGGTTTGGTGGAAGTAAAAGGAAGAAGAATAAGAAAGAAAAGAAGAAAAACAAAAGAGGATGAAGGTAGGCCCGCTTTTATTCAAACTCCGGCGGCATTTGAAAATTGTGGGTATAGAGAACAAAAATCCCAAGCAGAGTCTCTTTCTTTCTTTCTTTGTTTCTTCCACATTCTTTTCATCAATCTGAAAGTAGCAACAGCAACAGCAACAACGACAAGGTCATTCACCATTAAACACAGATATCACCACAATGGCAATCTCAGCATAGATGAAGATGGTTAAATATCGACTGGATTCAAAAAGTAAGTACTACCCTTCCAACGCCATCCCCTTTTTACTGTGAATGTGTCAAACAGTCAGGCAACGTTATATAGTGGCGTTTTGCTTTGACTTGAAATATCGACTTGTTTAGCCCCGTGACCTCCCAAGAAGGTGATAAAGAATAACGAGGAACAGGATTGGGTTGAAAACTCAAGTAAACCTTGATCTTTGGAACGCACACTGTACTCAGGTAGAATAGTCTACCAACAAGACAATGGACAAAACGATCAAGACATATGGCATGGACATACCCGCTCTCAACGACTCTGTTTTGCACAACTGGGAAACCAACCTCGGAATATTGAAGCCGGCCTCATTAGCTTGGGGGTTTTTTTTTATCTTCCTTTTTTTATTACATAGCTATATCTTTTACAATCAATAAAGATACATTTTAAAAATAGGACTACAGTAGTATAAATGTGGCTGTGGGGGATGTAGAACTAATATCATAGGGAATGATTTGATTGGATAGTTATTATCAACTGTATATAGTCTCATTAGATCACAAAACATCAAACATTTGGACATCAATGCAGTAGATTATCTTTATTCGATTGATAGAGTCAAATGGGCAAAGTATCTTTTTGGTTTTTGATGTAAATGTGAGAAAATGTCGGAGTTTATGATATTCGTATTCCGGCTGATGCATTTTGCATGATATCCAAAAAGATATTTTAATATGCATCAACATTGATCCCACGCATATTTCTTTTATAGGCGGTGCATTGTGTCTGTAAAGAGATTATCTTCGTACTCTGTGTGCACGGCCTGGTTCTGATAGAAAGAACCTTGAGGTGTCTCCATAAGTAAGAATGCACGCTCTAATGCTGCACATACTAGTAATGTACATTACAATACACACACACAGTATAAATTTATACTAACAAAAAGAAAAAGTCAGGCTCCCTTATCATTCTTAAAAGAACGAAGCTCATGATTCACCATAGTGTGTGGTCATCATTTTTTTGTAACATTAAAACGCCGACATTTGTGCTACCTCCTCTCTTGAATTAATTCATTTTCATTCCTTCCCTTCTTTTTCTTCCTTCCTCCTGCCTCTTTTTTTTTTTTTTTTTTTTTATAATCCACATTGTAATTTCTTATCCATTCCTTTTATAAACCAACTCTATTTTTTATTCTACCTTTCCCTCCTTTTCTTCTTCTCTCCATTTCCCTTTCTTTTTTAACATTCGTTTTCTTCTCACTTTGTTACCTTACCCTACCCTTATAACTGATCAACAACCAAGATAGAATGCACCAATCACGTTCTGATACTACTACGCTACCTAAATCAACAAGCACAGTCACCACTATTACCAGTAAGCGACGCTCACTTGGTTCATTGAATCACAAACAACAGGCACCAACCAAGGTAAAGTACTATTGACAAAACAAAACGACTCTTTCAATTCATTGCTCATCTTTTCAGTACAACTTGTATACTTCTTAGCCTATTGTTTGGCGCTCACCAGGACACTGCGAAATACCTGATATTTTAGGAAATGCCTACCTTCAACCTTCAGAACCCAAGCCTGCACCCAAAAAACAACCTCCCTCTACCAAGATAAGGGCAAGTACCACCACTTGTCTTTATATATATACATATACTACACACTAACCAGCTTTATCATGTATAATTTATTGTCTTATAATAGCCTCCTTGGTATCCTGCATGCTACACCAATTGGACACCAACTCTTCCTGTCATAAAGCCAGACGAAAGCTTATTCGAAACAAGACTACGCAAGGCCATTCCCAGGATCACTCTTGTCTCTGTCCCAAAATCACGATTTATTGGCTCAAAAGAAATTGGCACTGGGTAAGTAAGAAAGAAAGAGAGAAAAGTGAAAACTACTAAACCCGTCTGTTTTTTTAAAAAAAAAAAAAAAATCTGTAGTGTCAATGGTGCTGTAATTCAAGTCACTATACGAGGCTCTGGAACCCGTTTGGCACTGAAACGATGTAAATTGAATCACGACAAGGAATATCGCGCCGCCATTGTACGTGAATTACGGATTATGGCAACTGGTCATCACAACTTGATTAAACTCCGTGAAGTCTCTGTCTACAGGAATGAAGTATGGATTGCCATGGATTTGATGCAATGCAGTGTTTTTGCTGTCTTATGTTGCCGTGGTCTACCTGAAGAACACGCTGTGTATATTACAAGAGAAGTAAGTATGACTAAAAAAGGAGAGATAATCACTGGTTGGTTTGACTTGCTCATCATAATCTTTTTAGGTACTTAATGCCCTGGACTATCTACATTCAAAAGGATTTATTCACAGAGACATCAAGTGTGAAAACTTGCTGATTGGTCATAACGGTGAAATCAAACTAGGTAAGAGAGGAATTGGGTAATTGTGGAATGATTATGACTCTGGGCCGATTTACTCACACACTTTTTTTTTTTTTTGACATAGCTGATTTTGGACTGGCAACAAGTACGAAACATGCAAATCAGGAACGACTTGGTACAGCAAAGGTAATACTCAACATGAAGAAAATCTTGAAAACACAAAGACTCATCAACTCAATTCTTTCACTGTTTTTGACTAGTGGATGGCGCCAGAAGTAATCCAGGAACTGCCATACTGTGAAAAAGCGGATCTTTGGTCATTAGGCATCAGTGTCATCGAAATGATGGATCGTGTACCACCTCACTACTCTACCAAACGCGATGAAGACGTCTTTAGAAAAATCCTCGACGAACCAAGCCCTACTTTTAACTTTAGCTATCCTACTATCTATTGTACTGGACTGGTCGCATGGCTTTTGGAAGAAAATCCAAAAAATCGACCCACTGCCAAGGATGTCATTATGGTAATATATGGAACACTATGTGGATTCAATAAAGGTTTGATGCTAATATTGTCTTTTTTTTTTTTATGCAATAGGAACTCGATTTACATGTTGAACAACATCTTCTCAAGGTCTCGAATGCTCAAGAACTGTCACGATTTGTCAATAAAGCCCTTACATAGATATTAGTACTACCCCTCTTCTTCCCCATTTTTATATTTACCTCTACCATATTATTATATTACTTATTATTACTTTAGATCTACCTTAACTACTATAATCGTTTATGCTTCTTTTTATTTGAATAAACAACCAGGGTGTATGGCAGCTTGCTGTGTGCACCGAAATCAATTTGTCTCCAAAACATTCATGGTATATTGTTACTATCGAAAGGAATGTCAGTAAACTTTTTAACTCATACATGCAGGCTGTATAGTAAGATTCAAGTGTCTTGTTTTGATGGATTGTCTACCACAAGAAAGTAGTTACCTCTGCATGAATTTTCATTCTGATCCCGCCAGTCCAATTCTCGCCTGGCATCAAACGTTATTCTTAGTCGCAAGTGAGAAGAAAAAGGTAATAAAGGTGGTTGCGCCTTTATTTCATATCTAACGAGATGGTTTGAATAGTTTTTGTATTTGTAGCTATTACTGTATTGATGACACCTTAATAAAGGGTAAGCGGAGATTGGCTAACGGGGGGTGAAATTTAAAGGTTTCGCTTGGCAAGGCACTCTCTGCTTGCCCTCCACTTTTTTTCAAATCCCGATGGATTTCATCACAAGAGGGACGTCTTCCCTTCTTTTTTTCTTTTCTTTCCACTCTTTTTCTCTCAAACAATAAAACAACTTGGATGGATTTGATACCTGACATTGTCTTTGAAAAGGTAAAGTGATTGTATTATAATATGCTTAATAGACAAACTTGTAAACTACTGGATTGACTGAAATACTAATCTTTTGTTTATTATTCATTGTAGCAAGAAGGTAATCTTTGTGCACAGCACGCTTTAAAGTAAGGTGCTAAAAAGAAAAGTGTTTGTTGCAAAACTAATCTATTTATTTTGTTGCTAGTGCTCTCTTGCAAGGTAATTCTGACCACCCTATTACAGCAAACTTATTTGACTGATGCGTTTATCTTTTGATAGGTAATTATTTCACTGCTGTTGATTTGGCTGATATTGGGCGGGAACTGGATGTGAAGGAAAGTATCGTGCATGGACGACAAGTATCTGGAAACAACTATGACGACTCTGGCTACTTTTCAATACAGGTAATTATCAAGGAAAAGTTAATTATCGTCACCCTTCCTTAAACACTGACAACTTTTTATTTTATATTGTAATCAGGTCATTCAACAAGCACTATCGGTATGGGATATGGAACTGATACCTTGGGGATCAGAAGAAGCGGTGAAGGCCAGGCAAGATCCACAGTAGGTTGAAAAGGAAACTAGCGCATACACTTGTATGTACCTGACTCTCATTTTACTTTGCTCTGTAATCCATCTATAGGGACGAATTAGCTTATATCTGTCATCTCCATCAACACTGGTAAGAATTGTTAACAAAAAAAAGGGGGGGAAGGGGAATGTATTGACCAATTGATTCTTTACTAGGTTCACCTTACGACGATTTGCAGTACCTTGGCGATGGTATAATTTGAACAGCACACAAAAAGCACCGACCTACCTCAGTGAAACGTATTTGGGCCTACTATTACAACAAATTCAAGATGAAGGTAACAAATCGAAATTAAAGGTGAGTCGTTATGTGATTATTTAACTTTGGCTTGGATTGTTATAGGATATTCCATCTTTGTTGTCCGTGGATCACCGCCCAAATGCCCTGCTGACGAAAAAGCTGCCTATCTACCTCGACCAAGCGTACAAGAAAAAACCATGGGATGTAAACCTTTCTCGGGAAAAGCGTATCGATTGACCGACTCTGGATCGACTGATCATCAAGAAGACCAACAACTCGCTCAAGCTATCGAAGCTAGTCTGCAGGATTCGAAACAACAACAGATGGAGGACATGCGAAGGAAACGATTGGCTCGCTTTGGTGGATAAAGTTAAACTTCATCATGTAGATATAGTATTTCCCCTTCCCCCCTTACATAGCATAGCTAGTTTAATCTTAACAACCATTATTAATAAATACCTTATTTATACGTGGACAAAAACAAGGGAAACTGGATTGGATCGCGTGGTTTAGATGGGATGACATTTATTGAAGAGGAGGAGGAATTAAAACAAAAATGCAATATTTTTTATGATGGGATGGGAAAACAAGGGAAGGAACAAATAACAAAATGTGAAATAGAAAGATAAGCCGACAGAATAAGAAGAAGAAGAAAGTAGGGATGAAGAATCAAAAGGGATTCAAGCGAGTTTAGTTGTGTTGCTTGATTTGATTGGTAGTGTCAGCAAGAACACCTCCAGCAAGAGCATTGTTCAAGACCTAAAATGGAAATGAGAAGAAAAAAAAGTGAGTAACCAAGTCGAGTAGGGGATCAAGACTAGCCTGTCAAACTTACATCAGCTTGAATTAAAGAACCATGGCTACTACCTTGAGGGCTGTTGTTGTTGATCACAGCAGTTTGTTCATTGTGAGATTCCTTCTTTTCAGAGACCTTCTTGATTTCATCTTCACTGTCAGGTGTGGGGGCTTCGGGAGCATCGGGGATGGGAGCATCGGGAATGGCAACATCATCACCACCGTGTTTCTTGCCACAAGGAGCGGCGATGGCGCTGGCAGCGAAAAGAGCGGCAATGACAAAGGTGAACTTCATGTTGAGATTAAATAAATAAAGAGTTGGGAATGAATGGGATTCAAGTGAAAAGGAATGAGAGGATGATGTTTAGATAGAGAACTTTTTTGAAAAAACTGGCACCATGGTCTTGTCTTTATATACAAAAAAAAAAAAAAAGTAAAGTAAGGAGAATGCTGATTAGTCTTTCTCTATTGTGTTGATTGTCATCTCCTTGAATCAATGTTTTGATTAGTGGGGAATTCCTCTCTCTCCTTTGAACTTGATGGGTATTTTCCTTTGAGGTCTAGAAGGAGCGTTTTTTTAACATAAAAACAGGGAGGGTAATCAACAAGTAACAACGTTCATCTCTTTCTTTTTCAGGGGTAAAGCGCTCGGTAATGAACGAGACCCAGTGTCGGATTTTGAAATCTTTATTTTCTAGCATGAATCAACTAAAAATAGATTGAATGACAGACGATAAGGGGAAGTATTTCATACATGATAATTGATCCGCTTCTCCAATCATAAAACCATTGGTTATTTTGGTTGTAGTCCATAACCACTAGATACAAGTTCTGCTTTTTGATGAGTTGTTTGAAAAAAAAAAAAAAAAAAAAAAAAGGAGTGGTCATAAAGGGAGTGGATACCATGCTTATTGAATCTCACACTGATTCTACATTTAAACACCACCACCCCTCCTGATAACCCTCTCCTCTCGAAAATCAAAAATCTAATAGTAATGAATCTCGACCAGATCAAGAGGAAGGAGTTCATAAAGCGGTGTCTATAAGTGGTAAAAGACATTCATGCTAGACTTTATATTCCCTTTTCCAGTTTAATTCCTTTCAAGAAAGATCAAAGTATGTATTGACTTTATCGTTGTAATATGTAAGCTTAAGTATATGAAGGAGAAAGGCATGTATCGATTACTATACAGGAATAGAAAAAAAAAAAAAAAAGTCGAGGGACGGGATTTGAATTTCTCGTTATAGGACGATCGAGACCACTCTTTCTTTTTTTCTCGAGCAAATCAGATAGAACATGATTGATAGTTTTTGAGTTATTAGGAGACTTGTTCAAGACGAATGATAAAGATGAACCAGAAATTACTTTTGGTAATTCGGAAAAGTTGCACGTTCTATTGGGCGACAAACGAAACTCTCCCTTTTACTGTCATTAAAGTAAGAAAAGGGGGAGGATTCAAGATCCGGAGAAACGGAAACACGGGGTACATAACGAAGAACGATTGTATGGCCTTCACGAATGAAAAAAAAAGGGGGTTGAAGTACTAATAGGAGTTTATCACCTTAAAGCATGGGATATCCGAGCTTGCATTGGCCGATATTTCAAATCCCGTTCTGTCCAATCTTCACGACTAATCTCCCAATACTACTCACTTTTTCAAGTTGTCTCTTTGTCATGGATAACTGTATAGTTAAAGTATGCTTCACTTTTTATTACCACAGTAGCTCTCTATTGATATCATCTTGAGCAATCCGTTGCTCTACAATGAATCTTTTAAACATAAATAAAAAAGTTCAATTCCCGCTATTTCTCTCATCTCTTTAACTTTTTTTTTTTATATTTTTAATCCACGATATGATGGGGCTACAAACAAGATTCATCTATTTACAACAAGGTACACGAAAACAAGAGCACTCTCCTCTTTGAATGCATATACCACAACGAAATTATTCAAAACCTGAAACAAGATCTCCTTATTCTATTGGCACCTGCAGATTACAAGATGACTGAACGATGGAACCATCTCAAGCTGACAAAAGGAAAACAACAAAAGATGGACCGGCATCTAATTCAACTGGTTGGTGTGTGATCACCAATGGATAACATTCAATCGAGTTCAACAACATCAGACCCATCTTCTACATTACAAAACAACAATGGATTGCTTGACATGCGCATACTCTCCTTTAAGACGACACACACACACACACACAAAAGGGTCTAGACGGACAACGGATCAAATCGATTTCAGGGATACATAGAATAGATTAGTTATATTGGTTTGATGTAGATTGATAATAATAATAATAAAGCGTCTCTATTTTGCTATGACCGAGGATATACTGTATATATAGGAAAATGATTGCGAATGTAATGTATCGTGCATTTGTTGGAAACTGACATTTGATTGATTGACGAAAAGTAAGAGGATAGGATTTGGGTAAAGGATTTAATTGAATGTCAAAGAGTATAGGGGATGTCTTTATGTACAAGACTATTAGAGAGAGGGGTAATTAGATCATGGGCATCGTTTAATCTATATACCACTTCTTTTTTTATATCTTGATAATTTATAATACATAAATTAAAAAACCATGTAGCAAATAAGGTACCACATAGACAATCTTTTTTGATATCTATGATACATTTATACAACACTTGCCTTTTTGGTCATTTTTTATTTTGCATGATCGAATTTAAAATGCCGATAGAAAGAGAAAAAATGAGCCTACATACTTATTTCCGCATATCATCTTCCACAATGTGTGCGACCTTATGGGCATTCCTGATAGCAGTTGGCGCATCTTGGATCTTCTCCATACGAGCTTCTTCTTCCAAGCTATTTGTATGGCTCTGTAGAAGAAAAGTCAAAAAAGATCATTTATCACCCCCCCCCCATTTCATCCCTTACCCATGATTCCTTTTCACCCTCAGAAGGGCTATGGCTATAGACTGAAGAACCACCATATTGGTAGAAATGTGGTTGTGAAGCACCTTCTGTTTGTGAGTTCATCACTTCATCTTCAGGTAAATCTTCAATTGTTACAGAATACTTTCGTTGGCTCATTGTTATTAGATGATAAAGAAGAAGAGGGAAAAGAAAGATGATGAGACAATTTTTTTTATGCCATAGATCATGCGGTATATGTGAAACAAAGACCTAAATCAACCTTTTTATCCCACGCTTCCCAGTCAGCCCCGACCATATCCCTGCAAACAATAGACAAAAGAGTCATCTTTTATTATAATATGTGTATGTGTGAGTAAAAAAAAAAAAAAAAAAAAAAAAATATTCAACTAAACTATAAAAGTGTGAGATTATGCGACTAAACTAGAGTCAAGTTCCCACTCGTTTGACTAGTACTGTTGATGGAAGACAGAGTTATCGGGATGATTCATCCCATCTCCCATTGGTCGAATTCCGGTCCATTTGACTACCGCTGTGAATAGGTTGTTCCAGTTATGCATGGCGATCAAATCCAGTTACTTGTCGGATCCAACTTGATAATGTATCTTGGTCGTTCCCAGTTGTATGTTTGCTAAATGGTATGATATGAAGATTAGCCCAGGGTTGTTCGTATGCTATATGTTGTGTTCCCAATATTTTAGTTGAGAAGATCAATGACAAATTGTAATTACCATAGGATTGATCGATAGGAAGTGACCGAGTATACTTGTTAAAAAGAGAGTTGTAGTGGTTTAATATAACGTTGTGTCGAGTTGTTGTTGTTGTTGTTGAAGATGCTTGAATGATATACTTGTTGTTGCTGCTGTGGTTGGTGATTTGCAAAAGTGGATCAACCGTGACCCTATTTTTGGAATGGGTCCAACTTGTCGAGTTTGTTTAACGTCCAGTTTGCAAAGAGCATTGCCGGTAAGGGATCTGTTATGATCTTGAAGTGAATGGGAAGAAGAAGAAGAGAGAGGACAAAACAACAACCCAAAAACAAAAAAAAAAAAAAGGGGTCGATCATTTTCGGGGGTTAAAAATAGACAAAGCATGGAGCCTTGAAGGGAAGAAGATGGTTTTTTATTATACTATAATACTATAAACTAAAATTTGATTTCCTCCATTTCTTCTTCGTCAATATCATCGTCTTCATCATCGCTACCCACCAAAGCTTGACTATTCCTTGCCAATTCCGTTCCTTCCTTTTCAGCTTGAGATTCCCGATCCTTGAATTCAGGCTTTAGTTGATAGTTACCTGCATAAGGACCACGTTTGTTGAGAATACAGATTTCTGTCAAGACTTCTTTAAGATACTGTGCTGGTTGTCGTGTATGTTCCATAATCCCTTTAAATGACCAATAAGGATATCGTTCGAAGGCAGCAAACAAGAGATCCATAAGTTCGTTGTGAGGCATGCGAGTCGCTTTTTCCTTGTCGGTCTTTTGTCGTTTGGAAGGCTACAATAGAAGAGTGTCAATATTATTTTGTTTATCATTACTAGTAACGAAAAAAACTTGCCACAAAATCCGAGAATCCCGTACTTTGCATTGTACTACTTGCACCAGGAGCAAACACAGGTTGATTGTCTTGTCCGAGTACTTGAATCGTTCTTTGTGGCATACCCGCTTCATGGTGACGTTTCCGCATAATATTCCTATACATACTGAATTCTGTTGGTGTGGCTGTACAATCGTGATGGACCTTCCCCCGCATATGTCGTCCTAATATGTATATATATTATCATAGAGGTGAGTATTTCTTCCAAGTCCACCTTTTTTTTTTTTTTTTTTTAATACTTGTTATCAAGCCTTTACCTCCATGTTCGTTTTCGGTAAAAATGTATCGATTTTGGACTTCGTCAGGTGAGATTTTAATGGTGTATTCCTTGGGGACATCGTCGGCGGTGCCTTCAGGCAAGATCAATGATATCTACATAACCATGTTCGAGTTAGTAAATGAAGTGCCGGCAAAATAATAATAATAATAATAATAAAAAGACATGACATGACGTACCGCACTTGAGCGTCCTGGTGGTGTTCTATAGAATGAAGATTAGCCAAATCCCAAGTTAACATCCCCTCCCCCATCCACCTATTTTGACAACTTACTGGCTGTATATCCGTACACTTCCAAGATTAGCGTTTTCTTCATCCACTTTTTCCCATTTTTCAGCAAGGAATTTAGGAATCTATCATCAAAACACAAACAAACAAGTCTAGTGGTGAGTATGAATGGGTACGTATTAGTTCTTTTGGTATCTCACCTTTACAAGCCAAATCTTTGTGTCGAGGTTTTTCAAATCGAGATCTTCAAGGTCGTCGTCATCGTCCAAACCGGCAAGTGATCCTGGGTCTTCTTCAAAGAGTGCATCGACATTAGGTCCATGTTCAAGGTTGTTATCGTCAGACATTGTCGTTATGTTGTGTGTAATTAAAAGGAGAGGCAAGTGATAAGGTATGTATGTAAGATTGTAAAAGGAAGAAGAGAGAGAGAGAGAGAAAAGGGGGAAAATGGCACAACAAAAAGATTTTAAAGGCCGGCGGGCTTTAAAAAGTAAAAACAAAGTGAAGCAGACAGAGATAGCATATGTGAAGGGTAAGGATTTTTATTGATGATCAAAGTCAAATAGAAGGATAAATAACAACTAGGTGAATACTACATTAACCTAAAAAGTTGGCACAGAAGAAGTGGAGTAAAAGGGAGCAAAAGGCAAAATCGGCAAAGGCGCTATATTATATGAAAAAAGTCAAGTCAGTATACAAGTACGTTTTTATCTTTTCCATTTCCACCTATTACCGTTCTGGTGATACAGTTTCGAATTTGTCTTTGTTGTGAGAGTTGGTTTGGATACGAAGGTTGACTAGAGAAGTAGATATATATAAAAGTTAGGGTGAGTTAAAGAAGTCATTACAATAGCTATATAGAGTAATACTAGTTTACCTGCCAAAACAAAGCTTCCAACTGTGGAGATGAAGCCAGCTAAAAAGGCATTGTATGGGAATGTGCCTGCGATCATCATATATACAAACTGAAGGATACCGGAGAGCATGATATAGACAAGATAGACATCAATCAACTTTAGGCTGATATTTGTATCCTTCTTGTAAGCCGAAATAAACTTTTGTGAAGCAGCTTTAACATTGTCCATGATCGTTTTTTGATGACCTAGTTGTGAAGAAGAAAAAAAAGGATGAATTAAAAATTCTAAGGGATGACTTGGCGCCCTCTCCAGTGTCGGTATTTCGAATTATTACCACTGGCCAATTAGCGCCTAATCCTATTTGAAGACCGAAAGGAGGGAACTTTTTTTGTTTCCTCTTTACCAAGATTGACAGACGAATATTGACTTACGAGGATGATACAGATACACCCTTACACCACATCCCAACTACTGTCTTCTTGACCGATACCGGCACCATCTTGGATTCAACAGACGATATACATCTCTTGACACAACAATGCCTACCAATCAAACATTTGATCAAGTTTACAACTACTGAATCCAAGATTCGGGTTATTCCTTCCACTCACTAGTCTCCAATCACTTATAGATTATCACATTCAGCACAAAGCATCTCATGGTCAACTCTGTCGATAATGCTACAAAAGGCTGATTTGGAAGAGGGGTTACTTGATCCTGACGGGCAACAAATGATCTTGTAGATTGAATTAATCTTCTTTTGATCTATTCTCTTCTAATACATCATCATCATCGGTTGGTTCCTGTCTGTGCTGTGATCTCTATGTCTCCTCCGGTCCTTCCGACGATTACCTGCCGGTCTTCTATGCTTGCCTTCATCCACCATCATGCAATTGAACTGCCACCGGGAATTGTTTTACGATTGGATCAACCCGTATGCAATACACAATCGACTTGATCCACAGTATCAAAGTTCTTGGTCATCTTACATACCTTAAGGATTAAACCATTTGGTTAGATTATGTTTATTATAGTCATATTACTGTAGTAGTAGTATATAATATTAGATCTAATAAAACATGCATTGTATTGCCTTTATCTTACTAACACTGTCATCGGGATCGGTGGTGGGAAATAGTGGAACAAGCTTAATTTGTGTTTCAACTCCGACGGGAACCGGAACAGGGCCCTCCATAAAGAGTTGATGGTTTCAGGACGTCTTGTTAATGAAATGATAATGCCAAGTTGTCGGTATGAAGGATAATGACTATATGAGCATGATGCATGGCAAAAAAAAAAAAAAATCATGTAGGAGAGCCATTAATGCCTTGGTTGATAGTAATCCAAACCCTCTTGTACCTTGTTCTGCATGAAAGCTTCATCATACCCAAGAACACTTTATTCATAAGATCGAGGAGAAAAAAAGGCAAGAGATCGCGCTTATTGAAATGAAAGGAGAAGCTGTTTTTAGTTAGCACTGGCGGGATATGAATTTTATCTAATAAAATTTTCCAATTGACCAAGTTACCCTTTCTTTCTTTTCTTTCTCCCCCCTTTCACACTTTTTTAAATCACATTCATTATAATACTGTTATGCTGGACTAGTATTATGGAACCATTTTATACAAAAACAGAAGAAAGGGATGACTATGATTTATCTTCACAATCAATCAACCTTGGCAAACAAGATCCATCGACAGCGATGACAACTCAACTCCATCGGACAAGAAATGAAGGTGTGGTTCCGGACTTTATACAAAAGCTATTCAAGTAAGTTTGATTTTTTGTGTGTGGGAATCGTACAGAATGCAACCAAAAAAGGAAAAGTAGACAGAATACTAATCATATGGTCACTCTTTTGTTTATGCTTTTTTTTTTTAGTATGCTTGAAAGTACTGATGAAACGAGCTGCTATCATTGGGGACAACATGGAAGGACGTTTGTTATTGATGATACAAATGAATTCGCTAAAACTGTTTTACCAAGGTAAAGTATACATACATCTATGTTGTAGTCTCTCCACTAACTTTAGCTTTATTTACTTTTTTTTTTTTGATCTCTTATTAGTCGGTTTAAACATGGCAACTTCTCCAGCTTTGTTCGACAACTCAACAAATATGATTTCCATAAAATCCGATTCACTGACAACAAATCATTATCTCCGACAAACCAGCAGGTAAAACATGAAATAACTAGGACTCATACAAGATTATTAATGCAACACCTCCTCCTCTCTTTTTATGAATACAACAGGTATGGGAATTCCAACATCCACTTTTCCGCAGGGACCGAAAAGAGCAACTGGGACAAATACATCGTAAAGTGAATAATAATCGAGGAAATCAACGACAATCATCAGTCACCAAGTCAACTTGCTCACCAAAAAGTACTCATGGCGACGAGGATTCAATATCGGATAAAGATCAATCAGCTGCGAATATGAATCGACTTCAGGGACAAATCAACAAACTGACATCGACTCAACAATCTATGGAGTTAACAATGCAACGTTTATTGGCAACAGACAATCTCTTACTGGAGGAAATACATGGTCTTAAAAGAAAACTGGATGAAAAAGATTCTCTTATCTCGGCACTGTTAGAACAACCCAAACACCATCGATCCGTTTACTCGGCTCAACAACAACATCGTAAGTCGCATATATAGTAAATAGGTTATATCGATCGATCACTTAATTGAAACAACCTCTCTCTATCGTCCGATATAGCATTATCATCACCAATGTTATCACCTCAATCACCCAGTTTGAAGCTTTATCCATGGCTCCAACCTCCAACATCATCATCCATCACCCCACCACAGGTAACATCAGCACCACAAATCATGCACGCACCCATGGATTCATCGATACCCCTACCGAGGCTAAAGAATGAACTAGACGGATCGTCATCAAACTGTTACCCCGCACCAGCTATACCAACCTCGATGCCACTGATCACATTGCCCGCCATCAACACCTTGCCACCTTCAACAACACCACCAACAGCAACACCAACAGATGAAGAAAAACAACAACATACGACTTGTCATGACTGGTCTCATCGACCCAAAGTCTTGGTGGTAGAAGATAATGTGATGTATCGAAGGATCAGTATGCGATGTTTACAACGACTAGGGTGCGACTTGGATCTGGCGTGCGATGGATTGGAAGCGGTGGCGTGCATGAAAACGAGCAAATACGATTTGATCTTGATGGATATCAGTATTCCTAAACTGGATGGGATGGCAGCCACACGGAATCTTAGACAATACGATCAACATACACCGGTGGTTTCCATGACGGCCAACTACTCGGATCATGATATCGAAAACTATGTGGGTAGTGGCATGTCGGATCTTCTTCCCAAGCCATTTGATCAATATAAATTATACGACATCCTTAAACAACATTGTGCACACCTTATCTAGTTTGATAGATTATAGAATAAAATGTTATGATTATTTTAATTAATAAAAACAAGTCTTTTATTATTATTATGATGATGATTATGATTATGATTCGAAGGGGGGAGAAGAAGATATACATGATGACGATATATATAAAAAAGAGGGGGGGGGGACAAACTATTGGTACTAAAATAGGGGTGGAGGGATATAAAATAAACAGTGTAAAACTATAGGGAGGGGAAGATAAAAGAATGTATGAATATATATAGATAGATAGATAGATAGATTGTAATATTATCTGTATGGAATACTAGTGGACTAAACTACAGAGGTGATGATGGGTGGTGTAAACGTTGGTAAGGTGAGTATAAAGGTTCGTCTTCGTCATCCAGTGGTCTTGATCCTTGATTGAAGAGTGGGTTGTTATTGGTAGATATGGGTGAATAAGGTCGACCAAAAGAGGAAGGACTGGTAGGTGTAGGTGGATAAGGCATAACTGGAGACATCATACCTGGTACCAGGACAGGTGGTGGCTGATATGAATGCATCATCATTGGATGTACATATCTATTAGCAGCATTGGAGGTATACATCATGATCTATTAATAAAAGAAAAGAGTATAAGTTAGATATGTACTGTACCATTCCCGCACACCCCATCCTCCCCCCCCCTTTTTTTTTATGCACTGATTTTTTTTTTTTCTTACCTGATGCTTCATGTATTGTTGCTGTCTTTGTTCCAAGATTCTCCGTTCCTTTTCACGTTCGAAACGATTGGCATGATGTTGATTCACACGTTCCGTCACACGTGTCCCATTTCCCTGTCGCCTATTCATTTCACGTTGTGAGATAACACCGACCAGACCACCTTTGGGAGGTTTAGGTTTCGAAGGTACTTGAATAAGAGGTTGACCAGTCGCCCGAGCATATTCGATTTGTTCCTTGGCTGAGAGTTGTTCCCCGGCATGTGTATCCAATAGACTATTCCTGGGTGCAAAGTGATCATTCAAAGAAGGAATCAGAGGTCCATCTTGATCATAGTCGTCACCCATGTCGTCTTGCTGATGATAACAATAATCGTCCTCCGTCGAGCGATGGTCCCAGTCATAATCATTATTCCAGGCCGAATTTCGTCGATTTTTGCTGTTACCATACAATTTGTTGACATTGGTGGCGGTAGGAAGTGAGTATTTACGATCGGGTGAGAGGTCCAGGTACTTGCTGAAATCCGTGGTGAGACTAAAGTCGCCAAATAAAGAAGGAGGTGCTCGTTTCTGGAGTGTGTCGCTGTGATTGCTGCTGCTGGTGGTGATGGTACTGTTGCTGCCACTGCTACTATGTTGAGATGATTTCTTTGTCGATGGTTGCTGTTGTTGTTGCTGCAAATGAGAGGTCATGGTGCTAGATGATGTTGGTGATGGTCCGTGTGATAACATGATCGAGCTGTTGGTGCTGCTGCCCCGTCGATCAGTGTCAAATCCATTGCCAAAATCAAAGTCTGGAATCAGGAAGGGTGAGAGTGTGTTCTTGGATGAAGAAGATTGTCGTGAAGTCACCTGTTTACTTTTACCAATAGGTTCATCGTCACTGTCCGCATCGCCCAAGTCATCATCATCATCAAAGTCATTACCAAAGTCATCGTCATCGCTAGAATTGTTGTCACTTTCATCACTTGAATCCGCAATCTGCATATCAGAAGGATTATCAGTATCAGAAGAGAATTATTAAAAAATGTCATGCATTGTTGTCCTACCTGAGAATGTAAAGCAGATCGAGTATTCAGAATACCAGCATCAGACGTCGATCGTTGCCTTGGAGTATCAATAGATTCCACAGTGATAAGAGGTAGACTATTGGCCCGTTGTTGAGTATAAGAGGTGGTATTTGTCGATGGTTCCTGCACATTCGATGATTGTTTTTGTTCAAGAGCATTGACCAAAAGTTGATGTATTCCCAAATTGTCCATCGAGCCAATCACATCCATATATTGAGTAATATCATCCGTTTCCAACCAACAGTTGTTGCTTTCATTAGGTTCACCAAAGTTGAGAGCCACCGAGTTCATAGGATCTTGTACCAAAGCATCAGGCCGACCATACATCTTGAATGCATTATAAAGAGTTGACAGCCATTGCGTCATATGTTTAGTTGAATCCGCCATCAAGAGAATCACCATGGGCTGATCGTCATGTTGCACACCTTCCACACGAATCAGAGTAGATTGGCAAATCAGTGAGGCCGATTCAGGATAAACAGCATACGCATGATCGATTCGTTTGAGTGTCATTAAAGGAGTTTTCGATTTCTTGCTTTCCATAAGGTTAAACTGTGGGCATGAAGGAGGGAGATTATGCAGGCCAGAAGGAGGAGCATGGGTTTGCTTGTGCAGGAATTTCGATCTTCTGGAGATTGTATTGGTGCCATTGTTGGTATGAGCGTCAGCCACCACCACCCAGAGCTTTTTCCATTCATTCTTGTTGGTGGGTAAGAGGACTTGCATGTAACCAGCACAAGTCGTATCAGAGAAAGAGGAGGTTGATGATAAAAACAGCCGTAAAGTAAAAAATTGATTTAAAAGTTGTCGTTCAAATCGTGCTAGGTGCAAAGCACATATCCATTTCGTCAAAGAAGCAGGATCCAAAGTATCAAACACCATGTTCTTCTTTTTGTGAGAGAGTTCCAAAGTGAATTGTTGTCGTAAACTAGGATAAGTCTTGGTGTCCACCATGATAGGAATGTAATCTGGAGTCACCACTTCACCAGGTCGTTCGATATCCCATAGAGCCAGAGTCGTGCCACAGAGCTCCACAAAGTACTTTTTGTCTTGGTGCATTAGATAACCTTCCATGTAGATCTTTTGAGAGTAATCTTCAAACAGGTTGACAAAGGACTGCATACCGTTATTTACATTAGTGTTGTTGTCGTTAGTTGATGTAGTGGAAGAAGACGAAATTGGCTTAACACATCTTGGTGGTCTGATACTTCCAGTTGACGAATTTATTGAAGAGGTAGTTGAGAGATTGCTGTTATTGGGTCGTAGTATAACGCGTCGTGACGGTAGAGCTGAATCAGACAAAGAGGAGCGTGGCAAAGGAGTAACATTATTTAACCAGTGTTGTGTTTTTGTTGGTGTGGAAGGAGAATGAGAAGAGGAAGGAAGAAAAGTCGGCATTTGAAACAGTTCTGTTATAAAAAGAGAAAAAAAATCGTTAGTTCCACACAAATTTTCGAATGCCGCATAGAGTTCGTGTAATCCGCATGAATGCTTTTACCTTTTAATGTGTTTTAAGTATGTGCTCTATTTACGAACTGAAAAGATAAAAAAGAATGATTGAAAGGGAAAAGAGAGAAACAAAAATGAAAAAGAGGGATTTGAATTGGTCCATATATAAGGATGAGCATTTGAAAAAAAAAAAAGGGGGGGGAGGAGGGGGAGGAGAAGGACCTATCACACAATATGTGAATCAAAACCTCGGCTGTAAAGTAAAAAGGAGACAATATCGTGAACCATTCTTCTCTTTCTTTCCTATTATCGCGCTTAAATAAATAAATAAAAGTCAGAAACATTGATAATAAGGAGGTATGCATTTCTTTCTCCCCTCAAAAAAGAGTCGCATATGGGATTTTTATTATTTTAGGCTAGTGAGCTAAGAAAAGAAACAGTAATACACAATATACAAAGACATCAGGATGCGGGAATAAGATTTGTTTTCATTAATATGAAATGATCAGCAACTCGATTGACTGCCTGGTCAGTTTTCTTAAAATTATTCGGTCATGCTTCGGCTATTGATGCAATGGGCGCATTTGTTCAAAGTCCGGTTCAAGTGGCAAGTCTATTTCATTTGCCGCCCAGCGCCCTTCAATTATATAAGAATCTTTCTCTTTCTCTTTTCCTCTCTTTTACTTCTATTCTTATTCTGAATGACAAACACTGGCCTACCTCAAAAAGATAAGTTGCTTGTTCTTGATACTACTCTTCGTGATGGTGAACAGGTAAGAAGGAATAAAATAAAAAGGTAGATTCCTTCCTGGTGCATCTCTCCTACTCTTCCCCTTCCCCTTAATACACTGTACCCATTTTTTTTTAATCAGCTCAACTAACTATGCTTACAACTTTTTTCTTTATTGAAATAGTCTCCAGGTATTTCTTTATCTGCTGAAGAAAAAGTAACCATTGCCAAACAAATCTCTCGACTTGGTGCGGATATCTTGGAAGCTGGGTTTCCAATCGCATCTATTGGTGATTTCGAAGCTGTACAACGTATCTCTAACGAGGTAGGTCACTTGATGGAAGGCCGCGCAAAAATCGGAAACCCCATGGTAAGTTGACAAAAAGAAAAAAAAAAAAGTGTGGGGGTGCGTTGATTTGGTATTTTGGAGTGCGTGCGCGTGATGTGGGAAAAGTGTATAAAAGATAGGGGAGAGGAAGAAGGGAGGCAACGAATGGGAGGGAAAAGGGGTGGGGAAGGGATCATAATTACTTACTTTGACTTTTTTTTCTACATAGACTATTTGTGCACTTGCTCGAGCAGCACCTGAAGATATCCACCGATGTGCTGAAGCTTTAAAAGGCGCCTATAAAAGTCGAATTCATATCTTTTTGGCCACTTCTGACCTTCATCTCAAGCATAAACTCAAGATTAATCGCGAAGAATGTATCAGACTGGCGGTGGAATCGGTCAGTTTAGCAAAATCTCTGGTGGATGAAGTGGAATTCTCGCCTGAAGATGCTGGTCGCGCTGATCCTGACTTT
The DNA here is from genome assembly GCA_025330725.1 of Chlamydoabsidia padenii. NCBI lineage: Eukaryota > Fungi > Mucoromycota > Mucoromycetes > Mucorales > Cunninghamellaceae > Chlamydoabsidia > Chlamydoabsidia padenii. The sequence goes on along the minus strand of JAIWND010000002.1, from coordinate 1,350,390 downwards.
GTATGTCAGGTGTTAAGCAAAGTGGTGGAAGCCGGTGCAACAACTCTCAACATTACGGATACTGTCGGTTATACTCTTGCTGAAGATTATGGATCGCTTATGAAGTACCTGGTGGAAAACGTCAAGGGTGCAGATCAGGTCGTCTTCTCTACTCATTGCCACAATGATCTTGGTTTGGCTACAGCGTGCTCATTGGCGGGGGTTAAAAACGGTGCTCGACAGGTGGAAGGGACAATCAATGGGATTGGCGAACGCGCGGGTAATGCATCATTGGAAGAAATCATCATGGCCATCCACACTCATCCCAACTCTTTCCCGGTGCAACATACAATCGACACTCGGCTTTTTTATCCTACTTCCCGTATGGTATCTGAACTCACTGGTATGGTGGTCCAACCTAACAAGGCGATCGTGGGGCGAAATGCTTTCTTGCATGAAGCTGGTATCCATCAAGATGGTGTACTCAAGAATCGTCAGACCTATGAAATTATGACTCCTGAAAGTGTAGGTGTCACTGATATTGCTTTGGTCCTGGGTAAACATTCTGGTCGTAATGCTCTTCGTAGTCGGGGAGCGGAAATGGGCTTTAAACTGAATGAAACGGCATTCCAAAAGGTGTTTGAAGAATTCAAGGCATTATGTGACAAGAAGAAGGTTGTATCTCATGACGAAATTCGTGCTATCTTTGTAAAGGCTGCACCTGCTCGGCTCTAGGTTACTTTTTATAGGTAGGATGGATGTTCCTTACATCCAGCCCCTTTGGTCCTAACTTTTTACCCCTATTAACATTTTTTTATTCCTTTGTCCTTGACCTATCTTTACCCCTTCTCCTCCCCTTTATTGTGCGATCATCACATTTACATTTTAAAAAACATGCTATAGTATTAGTAGATTATTTAAACTCGTTTGAATAAAGATGATGTATATTGACAATAATAATGATGATAACGATGATGATGATCGGAGCTTCATGTTGCATTAATTATAAGCTGCTCGGTCTGTCCCTCTCTTTTTTTATTTTTTTTTCAATAGGATCTCCTTATGACTACATATGGTAACGGTGACATGATCGTGTCAATCAACAATGTCTGTTCTCCTTCTATTAGATTCCCACCTTCTGTATATGGCAAATTAGCATGAATGTACTTAACGAATATCGGGATTCTTTCGAGAAGAATAGATGTGGGGAAGCAAGTAAATCAGTAATCAGGTTTTATGGCGCTCCGAGGATCATCCCACCTTATGCAAAAAGAAAAAACACACCCATTTGTCAATATTGAACAACATCTCCCGCATTCCATTAGTGTTGTCCATAAATATACAATACAGATACCCGTTTTTATTGTTTTTTATAATATAAACAAATCATTAATGTTTCTACCCATTCATTTCCCCACGTTTTAACCCATGATACAACCACGGTAAAAGTCAGTTTACACAAGTTAACTAAATAAAAGATGATTTTATTGTTTGTGATCTGGTAACTATAACTAGGGATATCGAATTACAGTGAATATATATATATAAACTTGGTTTACAATCAAGCAGGGGGAACCGAGCCATATTGACCTTGAGGAGGATTGTTGTTGACAACAGTATAGGTGACTTGTTGACGCTTTTCACGTTCCTTGACCAAAACGTAAAAGGCATGAATGTGACCTAGATTAACATAAAACATATAAACAACCACAACCCGTGAGTTCCATATCATGATAACATTATCACTTGTATCACTGACTTTATCCTTCTTTTTTTTTTTTTTTTTTTTTCTTACCTGGGATATAGCCAAGAATGGTCAAACATCTATGGGGATAAAACATAACAATTAGCGTAAGACATACAAACTATGAGGTGATATACAGTTTTATTATTGTTTGGTTGTTGTTGTTATTTTCTTTTTTCGTTTTCCCATTACTTACAAGTTAATCCAAAAGTCAGCACCACAGCCCTTCATTAAGAAGACACCCAAAGGAGGTAACAATAAGACAATCAAAATGAGACAACAGTCGCCAATCATGGTGCAATGAGTTTTTTTGTAATGTATAGGAGATGAGAAAAAGAAAAGTGAGAGGAAAAAAGAAAAAAAAGTGGGTCGTTTTGAAAAAACCGAAAAGCGGAATTTGGATTTGCCCGCTCGAATCAAAAGATATCTGTTTTGGGTGCGTGTATCACTCACGACTCTACTACTTTGGGGAAGAATTAACATAACCTTATAGAGTTCGGGATTTCTTTACATGGACAGGATGGGATTTTGATACATGTTGGATAGAACCTTTTCACAAGTCATTCTCTATTTACAAAAAAAAGAAGTACTAGCTACACATTTAGCGCGGGATACGAATTTGAGTTTGACGGCTTTAATTGTAAACCCCGACAATGCCCATAAATTTCTTTCCATCTTTCCTTTTTTTTTTATTTCTTTCTCTTTCTTTCCTCTATTTTTTTTTTTTTTTTTTCCCAACATTGTGTATATCCATTTTATTCTCCTTATTCACTAACAATGCAACAAATATATTATGGAAAGGATGATGATGATTCTGATGACTTGTCTTATTCTTCAATATCATCTTCTACTGTTTCTGTTGTTTCAGAACATAGTCAACTGTTACCATATAAAACAAAGCAAACACAAGACACCACTTATAAACACGAATTCCGATGGTTATGCGCCAACAGTTTCCCTATTATTCTCACCTATTTGCTCCAAAACTCATTCCAACTGGCCAGTATCTTTGTTTTGGGACATATTGTAAGTCAAAAAGAAAAGAAAAAAAAAAAAAAAAGAAAAAGAAAACTGATTTGATTTGATTTGATCTTCTACAGGGTCCCGTCGAACTTGGTGCGTCCGCTTTAGGTGGTATGTTTGCCAGTGTGACAGCATGGAGTGTTGCATTAGGTGCTACGACTGCTTTGGACACTTTATTATCTCAAGCCTGGACTGGTGCTACAGACAAGACTTTACTAGGGATCCATCTCCAAAGGGCTCTCTTGATCTTATCTCTATTTTTTATTCCCATCTCGATTGTTTGGTGGAACGCTACACTCATTCTGCTCTCTTTGAAACAAGATCAAGAAGTGGCAGCTTTTACAGGTAAAAAGAAAAAGAAAATCATATGAGATCCCCATTCTTCGGAGACAAGCAAATTTTTTAATCCTCTCAATTTCCTTTTTTAGGTCTGTTTATGCGTTATTTACTCATTGGTGCTCCTGCGTACATTGCTTTTGAAGCTATCAAGAAGTTTTTACAAGCACAAGGTAAGAAAGGATGGAAAAAAAAAAAAAAAGTCGATTCTTTGTCACACTCATGTTTTTGTTTTTTTTTTCTCATCAGGTATTATGCATGCTTCCACTTATTGTCTTTTGATCGCTTCACCCATCAATCTTGGTCTCAACTACATCTTTGTCCATACACTCTCCTTGGGCTTCATCGGTGCTCCTCTTGCTACAAGTTGCAGTTATTGGCTGATGCTCTTCCTCTTACTAGGCTACATCAATTATCTCGGTCATGGCAAAGAAGGATGGGGTGGATGGAATTGGGAAGAATGTATGAAAGACTGGGGTGTGTTTATGCGTCTAGCTATTCCTGGTATGCTTGTAGTCATGTCGGAATGGTGGGCGTTTGAAATAGCATCGTTGGCTTCTTCTTATTTGGGCACTCTCGACTTGGCAGCGCAATCGATCGTCATGACCTTGTCCTCATGCACCTACACGATTCCGTACGGTTTGGGTGTGGCAGTGGCTAATCGGGTAGGCAATTCACTTGGAGAAGCCAATGGACAAAAGGCACAGCATGCGACAATGACGGCTCTGGGATTCGCGGTGGGTCTGTCCGCGTTGAACTCGGTGGTGTTGTTACTGATGAAGGATTCCATCGGGTTTTTATTCAGTCCGGATAAACAAGTCGTGGCTTTGGTCGCTCAGGTCTTACCATTGTTGGCTTTCTTCCAGATCGCGGACAGTCTGGCTAGTGTATGTGGTGGGATCATGCGTGGTTTGGCAAGGCAACGAATATCCGCCAAGGTCAATCTGGTAGCATTTTATGGCGTGGCTCTCCCTTCTGGATTCTACTTGACGTTTGTATTGCATCAAGGGTTGATGGGATTGTGGTTTGGGCTCTGTATCGCTTTGTTTTTATGCGCTTTTGGTCAAGCCATTAATCTATACGGTGTTAATTGGCAATATGAAGCGGACAAGGCGCACCATCGGGTACGACGTGAAGAAGAAGTCCTTTTATATCTACCATCTTAAAAAGGAGATCGATCAACATGGCTCGTTTTTTTTTTACCTAGTACTTTGTATATATCCTCCTTCCCTTTTTACTAGTTAGTGCATCTTTTACATTATAAAATTTACCCCTTGTTCTTTAACATATCCAATAAAATACTCTATCCAGTCTGTGTTTGCATTAACCATACTCAAAGGGAAACATAATGTGGAGAAGGCGGTGTTTAAATTTAAATGTGTAACACAATAACGTTTTGGAAGACATAAAAAGTGCGGGCAAACCCAAAAGTTTATTTTCAAAAAAGACAATGCATAATCTAAAAACTATTGTAATAATCTAATCTAGACAACCCATAGAGAGAGAGAGAGAGAGAGAGAGAGAGAGAGTATGTGCGTGTGTGATAAAGGTCAAAAAGAAGTGATCCCCCAAAGTTTTATTTAAAGAAACAATGCATGATCTAATAAGAATTGTGATAATTCAGTCCAGCCTACTCCAAAAAAAAAAATAGATGCCAATAAGCGATTTTGTTGTCCAATGATTGATGTTTATCACTTACCCCCGCCGACCCTGACCAAAACCTTGTTGCTAGAGATCACCGACCCACCATGTTGTCGCCTTCGTCCATTATAATTGATTAACTTGCACGTATAAAGTTTCTTGCCACCACCAAGTGTAGGATTCAATTCGTTACCAAAGTAGTATTTACCCACACCTTGAGGACTCTTTTGACAATGCATGACAATTGGACTTGAGTTGAGGATAGTGGCGATTTCCATATCCAAAGGATCACGTGGATCACCTGTATAGATCGGATGAGTCGCATCGTGTGGTGTTGACACCCCATCTTCCTCCAAATCGTCTTCGTCCTCGGAGTAATAACCTAGTCGCTGACGTCGTGATGTTGTAGTTGTAGGATGGACCGAGAATGATCCGGGTGTTGTTGTTCGTATTGTCGGTGTCTTTGGTGATGACTGGAATGGTGAGCCTGATCGCTGGATTGCTAATGCTGGCATTGATCGTTTCTTTAAAAGCTCTCTCCTTTTTTGTGGATTAGAGGAAGAGACGTTGGTGTTATTAGTGTTGGTGTTGATGCCACTGTGAGAAGGAATAATGGATGATCGTGGTTTGTCGATATAATGCTGTTGCTGGTATAATGGCGATGTATCATTGCTATCAAAAATAGAGGGTATAGATAGAGATGAGTCAGGGAATGTGCATGGTGATAATGGTGAAGAGCTACAATCATCACGTTCGGCTTCTTCATAAATATCCTCTTTGTTCAATATCCCTACTTTCAACAAATGAATGGATGGCCGTTCGAGGTTGTTCGGTATTGGTGGTACTGGTGGTATGTTTTGATTGCCCTGTTGATACATTCGCAAGGATGAGCGTGGTCGTGGAATCAGACTGGGTGAGGTTGATCGAAGAAAGTCCTTTTGTGCAAAAGTGGGTGTTTTTGGTCTTGGTATCAGTGAGGGTGTGCGTGTCCGTCGTGTTGGTGATGCTGTGTCGTCATTGTAACGAGCTCGTTCCCGATCCATATAAGGTAACAAGTTGTGTGATTCCTGTCGAGCAAGACTACTTCTTGGTCGAGGTGGTATATGATGATATAGTTGAATTGATGCTGGCGTTTTCGTCCGACGTCCCGTATTTGATCCAATAGTTGCTGGTTGTACCTTGGTCCGTGTTGGTGTTTTTGGTCGACTGATATCTGGTGGTTCCACACTTTGTGATCGTTTTCGTAGCATGGTGCTTTTTGTCGGTTTCATAAATGATGCTTCTTTGGTGTGGTGCTGTGCTGATGGTGGCCGAGGGACAAGACTTTTCCTTGCTTGAGCATGACGAGTTAGAGAAGAGTCATCTTCAGATGCAGAAGCAATTGCACGACTTTCACCTTTCCACAGAGGTTCCACAGAAGAGAATTCAGGTTTGTCAGGTTTGATACTTGTTGTCCATGCTGGTCGAGAAGGTGTAAGGGATTTGCGGCCATTAAAAGTAGGTCGAAGTATCGGTGAGCCAGACCCTAGAGATGATGTTTCTGAGGTACTCGGTCGCATGTTTCGGTGTTGGTAGGCGGATGGTGGACTTGTTGTTCGTTGTTGTCGATTGTAAGCTTTTGTTGATTGTTTATAACGATCATACTGTTGTTGGGATCCGCTGCTGGGTGTTACACTTCGCACACGCCGATGCTCGTCATGTTGAAATGCCGGTGAGTTTATCCTTGTTAAGCCATTAATAGTCGATGCTGATCTAATTTTGGTATTGTTGTCTGCTGTGTTAATGTTATCTTGATTTGATGTCCGCCGACGTATGCTTTTCCATATTCCATGATGACTTTTGTCGCTTTGTATCGAGCTTGCTGGACTGTAAGGTGGTTCCATCAGATATTTTTCCGCATTCGCCAAATCACGCACCCGCAAATCGTCCATTGTTGCTTTAAGTTGTTCCCACCTTGATAACATCGCTGATTGTCGTTTACAGGTCGAGTCGTCTTTTGTTTTCCGCGAAGCAATACCATTACCTAACATTTCCAGCATACGATCAATGGAAGGAGTGTAATACGTGTACTTGGCTTCAAAGTTTTTTTCCACCAATCGTAGTTTTTTGAGATCAAATGGTGGAGGTTGTATGGTAGATGATGATGTAGATGATGTAGAAGTGACCGAGGCGGATGATTGATGACTTTTCGGAAAGGATCGCATAAATGTTTTCGACAGTTTATCGAATGTACTTGATGAGTGAGGACTTGATGGGTCGTTGTTGCTGTTTATTCCACTATAATTCACTTGTTGTACAAGTTCGTGCCAGTCGATGATTTGTTGGATAGTGCTATAACAATCTTGCACCGCCTTGTTGAGTACATTAATCATCGTATCCACCTGATCAGCCACCTGACGGAACACCGAGAGCCATCGATCTTCCTTGAGTTCATCCTTGAGTTCATCGATTTCAATCCGAAGACATTCCCATTTTTCTTGTACCAGACGATGTTTGCGCACGAGGATACCAGAATCACCATCAAGAGACCGAGTTGTTGAATTCATTCTGGCATAGACTTTTTCTACATTAAAGAAGACCGGTTTGACACGTTGATCCAAATCAGCCAATATAGATTCATCCTTGGGAGAGGTATCACCATTAGCTTTTGTCGTTGTATTGGTGTGTTGTACTGAAGGCGTATCATTTGTACTAGAAGTCATTGTTGCTGATCCAGTGTTTGTTGTCGTCACCGCCAGACCCAAATATCGTTTTTCTTGATACTCAAAGATCGTAGATGTCAAATTATCAATGTCCAGTATGATATTTTCCATCATCACCAAGAGTTCCTGTTTTTCATTTGCTGATTCCACCTGCTTTGTAACTGAGACCATAAAATGATGCAAGCCAGACCATTCAGACTGTAATTTAGTGATCCCCATCTTAAATGCCATCCGTTTTGCTGCTAATGCCATTGTTGATGAGGTGCTACCATCCGTATCATCCATTTTTTCCATGTTGCTGGTGGTATCATCGAATTTTTCATCCATCAATTCGCTGATATCCCCAAAATGTCCCATAAGACCTTCCATTTCAGCCATTTTGGTTTGTAGAGATGCCAAGTCAGAGGACGACATTGTAGCACCTTCCTTTGCTTTTTGTTCCAGGGTGAATATCGTCAAGTGTGCATTTTCCATCCATATAGTCAGTTGAGCCTTGATTGCTTCAAACCCGTCCGCCATATCATTGTAGGAGAGTCCTTCATGTTGAGTCAAAAGGTTCTTGATATCTTGTTCTATTGCATGTAATTTGTCCAAAGGAGACCAGATATTGACAACGCCGCTAATATCGTTCATGTTGTTAGTTTTTTTGCCTTGTTGCATTGATGAGGAAGGGTGGTATGTGAGCAATAAACAGTATAACCTGCGTTAACAAAGGAGTTGAATTCGTTAGTTCATATTGTAGCGGTTTTAATTAATATATCACTTTTTTTTTATTTACCTTTTTTGTTGTAGATAAAGTGTATAATGGTATAAAGAGTTGTTGTATACAGTTCTTCTTCAGAATAAGCCCGATGGACTGGGCATAAGAGCAAGAGTGTGACAATAAGAATCAAGTAATGGAAAAGTGAAAGAGAGAGTGAAGGGAAAAAAGGGGGTCGGCAAAGGAAAAAAAATGAGGGAGGTTCAATTTCGGTTACACCAAAAGCGCGTGGCCCTGTCTCAGGGTACACTCTATTAAAAGAATGGCATGGAGCCATTTGATAATTCCAGTGAGAAACCTTGCATTAATTTGTTATATATTTACTTCCGTCATCTGTGTATCTTTTGAGGTGTCTCAACATGCCTGCTGTTGGAAGTATCAAAAGGTACTAATATAACACGGCCAATTCAAACGCCGCAGCTTGGAAATGAAGAAACTAACTTGATCCATGAAATTCATATGGGTTCGCTCAAAAGAGTATTATCTTTATTAATCAAAAAAAGACTTTTCTACCAAAATTCTTCTTATCTTAGTACCGGGTGGTTAATTTTGAAATTTTCATCTTCACACTCGGATGTGAATACTTTTCTGTTAATCTGGGTTTGAAATTTGGAACGACTGGCCTTGTAGGGGATTGTCGACTCTTCAACATTTGTACTTGTGTGAGATCCAATGTGTATGCCACAGACTTGGCAAAGTAGTAGTCTTGATTTTTCTGAAATTCAAATCCCGATTCATGCAGCTGACACTGTCCTGCCTTGAATTCAAGATCATGACAGTTCGGGCGAAGGATGCATGGATCACCCTGCATTACTCTCATACGGAGTACACGATCGTACACATTTTTTGTGAGAGTAGAATGCAACATGCCCTATATGATAATGGAACACAATAATCAAGCTCCAACAAAGTAAGACATCAAACGGTAAAAAGTATACAGTTTTATTAATTAAATCTATTAATCATTTCATAAATACAACTTTATCAATTCATCACTAACACCGCCAGGAGTAAGCACCCCCAAGTCAGTAAATAGTAGTGTCAAGTATTGTGGAGGCGTGTAATCTACAGAGGGGTTCGATGTGACTAATTCTAAAGGTGAGCTATGGGTAAGGCGATTTGATGTCGCAAAATTGACTATTTCGGGGGTAGCAGATGGTAAATCATATTGATTCAAAGGATACATGCGGACAAACTTGTAACTATTAATACATATACAAAAGAGTTAAAAGACAAGTAATAAAGATCATAAACATTCACATCACAATGTATTTACCTTTCTGCTACAACATAGACAGGTTTTTCCAGAGCTTTTGCCACCAATGCCATTTGATAGGTTCCAATTCGATTGATGATACCACCATTTTCCACGACACCTTGAGCACCTACAAATATAATGTCCACTTTATCCATCACGTACGCTATAGCACAATCCAATATTACTTGACAGGGAATTCCCGATGCTTGTAACTTTTTTGCAGCCCGCAACCTACATCAGCCGAATAAATCAATATCACGTTTTCTTTTTTTTTTTGGCATTGTCTGTCGTCGTGTTCACTTACCCTTCACCAGCGGGTCCACCTTCAGCCATGAGTACCTTGAACCGTTTGTTTTCTACCTGGAAGGCATGATCCAGCATTTTCATGATTGACCTACAAGGAACAGGCACCAAGATGATACCCTTGTCATTGATAAATAGGGCACCTAATCGAGCAGTTTCCCATTGTGATTGATGAATGCGATCCAAAACCAGATCAGTCCGGTCCAATACATGATCCTTGAAGTGGCCGAATTCCCCTTTTTGATCCATTCCCTAAAAAGATAACCCAGACCCAATAGTTAATTGGTATAATGTGTATATGTCTGTATTGAGAGTAGTATTTTACCATATATTCTTGAGCGAAGTGAGTGAATAAAGCCATAAAGAGGTCATGTCCAGCTAGCATTCCAACTGAGTTCCTAATATGCTCTTGCAAAGTTACCCTCGATTCTCTCAAATTAGTCATGAATTCAGACATGGTAGGAGCTGGTAAAAAAATAAAAAAAAAATAAAAGAGTAGTGAGATAGGAGTATACTGTGTTTTCACTTTATATTTGTCTTTACCTGAGCTTCGCCGTACGAATTCTGTCAAGGATCGCACCATGGAGATAGAAGGTTCCTACAAAAGGGGGAAAGATCATGAGTCAATCATTGTCAGTTAATCATCGTTTCCCTCTTCTTACTTTTTCTTCAGCAAGACATTCGTTGTAATAAGACAATATGTCAAAAGTCATTGTCGTAATCCTAGTTGTGATAGCAATAACAATCAAGGTGGAAGTGGTGGTACCTGTTTTTTGGTTGCAGATCTACAAAACAAAAACAGAAAGAAAGAAAGAAAGAAAAGAAAAGAAAGAAAAGTGAGACCATTGTCCAAGTTTCATTTCTTTTTTCATAAAGGCCATCACCAAACACAAAGTTACTGCTTTATTTGCTTTACATCTATTATTACATATCCATTCTGTAAGCATTGATGTATTAGAGTTGTTTGAATGCAAAGAAGGAGGAAAAGGAATAAATATCATGGGATTTGCTTTTCCATGCTTCAAAAAATGTCGGTATTTAAATAGTATCGCTTGTCCATTAAGGTAGTAGAGCTCTCTTAAGATTCAAGGCGAGAGTAAGCGGATTTTGAATTAAGTTTTATCTTGTGTGTCAATTTTTTCATTCTGCAACTCTTTTTTTTTTTTTTTTTTTTTTTTTACAAAAGTCAGGGTAAAACAATATTGAGGCTATACTGCTCCATACAGTGGACTTGGTATATTGGCCATTATGTAAAGTTTGTTGGAAATAGGCTAAGGAATGCACATGGTCACTTTTGTCATTAGCATCGCTTGTTCATTAAGCTAGTAGAGCACTCTCAAGATTTAAGGCGAGAGTAAGCGGATTTTGAAATAGGTTTTATCTTGTGTGTCAATTTTCATTCTGCAACTTTTTTTCACAAAAGTCAAGTTAAAACGATCTTGAGGCTATACTGCTTCATACAGAGGACTTGGTATATTGGTCATTATGTAAATTTTGTTGGAAATAGTCTAAGAAATGCACATGGTCACTTTTGTCATTAGCACCGCTTGTTCATTAAGCTAGTAGAGCACTCTCAAGATTCAAGGCGAGGGTAAGCGGGTTTTGAAATAAGTTTTATCTTAAGTGTCAATTTTCATTCTGCAACTTTTTTTTTCACAAAAGTCAGGGTAAAACCATCTTGAGGCCATACCTTCTCCTTGAAGAAAAAGAACGCTATCATGGTCATGAAAAAAAGTAATCACTTAAATCACTCATCCACCCTTAAGTGGGAATCAAGCTGTAGGTCAATAAAGATGATAATCCTCCCTCTTGCTTAACGATGGTATTCAAAGTGCCTGATCGATTTTAATACAGGTAAAAGATCTTGCCGTTGTGCTCCCTTCGTCTTTTTTTTTTCTTTTAGATGATGGTAAAAAAAAAAAAAAAAAAAAAAAAAAAAAAAAAAAAAAAAAAAAACTAGATGGTGGTACCTCTTCTTGTTAACGATAATGCTCAAGCTACCTGGTGATGTGATGCTCCTCGAACCTAATGATCCATATTGGTCCATATTTTTCCCGTGGTGAATTGAAACCCCGCTTTAGTGTTTTATATAGTACTTTGCAGTTTCGGTTAATATAGGAGCCGAGATAGTATAGTGGCAGTACATTGCGTTGTGGCCGCACTGACCTGAGTTCGATTCTCAGTCTCGGCATTCTCTTTTGCTTCAATTCCCGTGGATCGGAGTTGGAATGTCTTGTGTCGGAGATAAAAAGTGATTTTCTCTGGAAAATTAGATATCAATCTGGAAATTTCTTTTTGTCTCTTTCTCCTTTCTCTTCTTTCTCTTCTTTCTCTCTCGATAAATCTTTTAACATCTAGATGCTTCGATATAACCAATTCAGCCATAGACTCCGATAATAGAATAGTATATATATATGTAGACTTCACTTTTAATAAAAACATTATTCTTCACCTGATATATAAAAGGAATACTCGTCTTATAGTTCAAACGACACTGGTAGCTTGTTTACGTTTCGATCCTCTGGCTTTCCTTTTGGTACGGCGATACTTTGCTCCTGGCTTGCGTTGGTGAATCTTTGGGAATTGTTGGGGACAACAATTCTTAAGGAGGGGCAAGTACATGGTTGGAACAATGCGGTGAATCTTGGACGTCTAATCAGCAAGACATACATGGCTTGCTGTTGGTGATATGGATGCGTAGCTTACATACATACTATTGGTTCGGTGACTCTTGAATTAGTATATGATGGACTCCTATGGCTAGCACTGTGCTTAAGTATATTATCTGGTTGGCTCGCTCACTCTCTTCAGTTCCTTTACTATTCGGCTCTCTTAGTATTGGTTCTTACTGGCTCGTTCGATGTGCATGATTGGCTCACATTTATTATGATGATACTAGTACCTTCCTCCCAACTATGGTTCTTTAATGTTGGTATTGCTCATTGGATGACTGGACTCACACGGTTGCTTTGAATGAATGGCTGAACCTTGGACCTTGACATGTATAATTCTGTTGTGTTCGATTAGAAGATCTTTATTATTATTGGCGACTACTATTGGATCAACGAACTATTCTTGCTTATTGGATGATGGAACATTGATTTATGGATCATTGATTAGGATCACACTTACTGCCTGGTTATCGGCTAATGAATCTTACGACGGTTATGAAACCTGCTTTGTTAGTATTATTGGGATTGCTCGTATTGTCTGGTTTATTTACTTTGGATTATTTGGATTATTGACTCGGATTACTTACTTGGTTTACTTGGTTTACTTTCTCGGATTACGTACTCGGATTATTTGGTTTACTTATGTGGTTTATTTGGACACCTTACATGGATTACTCGATTACTTTGGATTATTATTTGGATTATTGGATTTAGATCGTTCAGTTGGATCACGCCGGCGGCATGGACGGTTTCAAGTGTGAAGACAATTATGATGAACGGTGGACTCTTTCTCTCTTTTTTTTACGGTACGACATACAGCAAAATGAACAATAACAAGCAATGGGAAAGGTGAATCAGCAGTGTTTAGCGATAACAGGAACAACAGCATGAATATGGACAACAGCGGATACTGCTTTATGGATGTAATTGACGTTATGGTATGGATCTCGGTGGTGCCTGATTTTTTTTTTTTTCCCCTTCCCCTCGGTGTTGCCCTGGTAATTCGACCTTTTTCTTTTGGACCTTACTTGGAATCGTGGTCGATTCTTCTCCCCGTGGGGAATGATGTCGGAGATAAAAAGTGATTTTCTCTGGAAAATTAGATATCAATCTGGAAATTTCTTTTTGTCTCTTTCTCCTTTCTCTTCTTTCTCTTCTTTCTCTCTCGATAAATCTTTTAACATCTAGATGCTTCGATATAACCAATTCAGCCATAGACTCCGATAATAGAATAGTATATATATATGTAGACTTCACTTTTAATAAAAACATTATTCTTCACCTGATATATAAAAGGAATACTCGTCTTATAGTTCAAACGACACTTGCTCTTTGTTTCCGTTGGTTGGGGCACGTTTCTTCTTTTTATTACAGTACTTTTAAAGTGTTCTGCTCTTTTGATTGTGCAAGTACATATAATGATGCTTTGTCTTGCCATTGATACATCACTGAGTTTACTTTGCTGGTGGGTTATGCTTTCCGAAATGATACTTCGGGACATCATGCGTATATACGAATCACATATGTTAGTTGGTATTAATAATGCATATGATATTATAGAGCACGATTTTTTTTTTTTTTTTTTTTTTTTTTTTTTTTTTTTTTTTAGCGATGATTTGTTAACAAGGTGTTAAAACTATCTCGTATTTCATAATTGTATCCTTGGGTCTTCCGTTTTCCGGATTTGGAAGAACCGGAATTTAAATATAAATGCCACCCAAAGCCAAAATTTTCTTTTCCTTCCCTCTTTCTCTTGCTTTTTTTTTAATTCAATTCGATTATAATAATGAATAATCAATGTAAGTTCAACTTGATGGAGAAAGTGATTAAATTAACCTATGAATGATGTTTTATTAACCCTTTTGACTTTTTTTATTTTATTTTAAAACAGTGACAACCGAAAAGCTTGCTCAGGTGTTTGATAGTATTGCCACCAAATCACCATCCGCGTTCAAGGTAAGGACAGGGTTGAAAAGCAATAACGTATTGAATCATACTAATCCAATATTCAATTCTTCTTTCTTATCATGTACATATATAGCACGAAACCACTGAAGCCGAAATACAACAGGAACTTGAACAACTTTTTCTTACACCACAACAAAGCATCCCATCTTCATGGCTGAACAAATGTCAAGAGTAAGAAACAACAACAGCAACAACGATAAGGGAAAAAACTAATACTTCTTATTCTACCAAATAATTTACAATAGACGCTGGAACGAAGAACCTAATTTCTACTCATTTGCCCATGCTCAACTTGCAAAACCTCGAACCGACCTACAGGTGGTGCGACAAGGATATGATGGTGATCTCATTGGCTATCGGGAAACTGCCCAAGACGCGAATCTTATGGCAACTAACTCTACCAGTTTGACTCGTGCATTTGGATCAACAAAAGACTTTGTCAGGGGAAAGGCATCTCAATTCCCTTTTGCTCCTGGTGGCCTAGAAGTGGAAGTTATGGATGACACAGCACTTGACAACAAAACCGCAAACAATGATAACGTAGGCTTTAATGTTGATCTTACATTCTTGGAGGAGTTGGAAACGCCATGTATTGCACCTGGACTGGACCGCGGATTACGATTTGATGAAGAACAGCAACAAAGTTATGCATCCTTGGAGCCAACATCAACTTCTATCTTTAGTATGGAAGATATGCTCAAACCTGGTGATGATTCTTTTGACTTTTTGGAAATCAAGACAACTGAAGAACAAATTGGATTAAACAAGCAGGTAAGGAAAATCAATCAAACTATGTTACTATTTTGCTGACCTTCTTTTTTTTTTTTTTTTTTTTTTTTTTTTTTTGCATGCTGTTATACATAGGAAACTGAACCACAAACTTCTGATGTGCAGGATGTCGACTCATTGTTACCTATCCATACACCGCAAACTCAACCTGAAGGTGCCTCATCGAAGAAACTCAAATCGGTCAATGACACATTCAAGCGACGAGACTGGGCTCACGAAATCAATGTCAATCAGCCATTCGACAACTTCCACGAGATGGTACCTGAATTGGCTCAACATGTAAGTATTATGTAATAATGAAAGCAAACCACGTTACTGACTATCTTTATCTTTGCGTAGTATCCCTTCGAACTCGACACTTTTCAAAAACATGCTGTCTATCACCTGGAAATGGGCGATTGTGTATTTATAGCAGCTCATACCTCTGCTGGGAAAACTGTGGTCGCCGATTACGCTATTGCTTTGGCCTCCAAACACATGACAAAGTAGGTTAGAAAAAAAAAAAAAAGCAAAAATCCAAAAACATGTGGATGATGGTGACTAATCTATATTGACTACTATTAAATTATACAGGGCTATTTATACTTCCCCGATTAAGGCTTTATCGAATCAAAAGTTCCGCGACTTTAAACATTCATTCGGTGATGATGTTGGCATTCTTACAGGAGACGTCCAGATTCGACCCGAAGCCAGCTGTTTGGTGATGACAACGGAAATCTTGCGCAGTATGCTATATCGAGGTGCGGATCTGATACGGGATGTCGAATTTGTCATTTTCGATGAAGTGCATTACGTTAATGATTTGGAGGTAGGTATTTGAAAAAGGGGCTAATGATCTGAACATTAAAATCATATCTGTTTTTAATAGCGTGGTGTCGTCTGGGAAGAAGTCATCATCATGTTACCAGCTCATGTCAGCATAATCCTACTATCTGCAACTGTACCCAACACCAAAGAATTTGCAGAGTGGGTTGGGTAAGGATTTACATGACAGAGAAATCATAGGTAAATATCATACTAACCATTTACTTTGTTTTGTATATGTAGTCGCACCAAAAAGAAGGACATTTATGTTATCAGCACACTCAAACGGCCTGTACCATTGGAACATCATTTATATGCTGGGAAGGAAATCTTCAAGATCGTAGGGGCACACGAAACCAAAATCAATGGCACCGAGTAAGTTGACGAAACAAATCTACTATGAATATAGTCCATACTAACAACCTTTAATTTGATTAATCTTGTGGTATGTAGATACAAAAAAGCAGGTGATGTCATGTCGAAACGAAAAGAACAACGAGACTCTCCAGGTGCTGGTCGAGGTGGGTTGAATAGCGGACGTGGTGGACGAGGCGGATCAAGCAATAGTCGTGGTGGGCGAGGCGGTGTTGTAACTCGGGCTCCTGTGAAACAGATTGGAAGAAGTTATCAACAAACTCTTCAAACGGTAAGACGAAAAAAAAAAAAAAAAAAAAAAAAAAAAAAAAAAAAAAAAAAAAAAAAAAAAAAAAAAAAAAAAAAAAAAAACGATATCTAATATGGAAATAACTGAACGATGTTACTTTATAGGATAGTAATATGTTTGTACACTTGATCGGGCTTTTAAAGACCAAGCAACTTCTTCCTGTGGTCATCTTCACCTTCTCTAAACGCCGGTGTGAAGAATATGCCAGCAGTCTCTCCAAAACAGATCTGTGCACCAGTTTGGAAAAAAGTGAAATTCACGTTTTCGTCGAACGAAGTTTGGTGCGTCTCCGTGGAACTGACAAGGAACTTCCACAGATTCTGCGTATGCGTGATCTGCTTTCTCGTGGTATTGCTGTCCATCATGGTGGTTTGCTGCCAATTATCAAAGAGGTAAGATCAACAAACGAATGAAATGAATGATACACTAATTCCCTATATGTTTAATTCACTTAATGTGGGTTTATGTAGATTGTGGAAATCTTGTTTGCTCGTGGTCTTGTTAAAGTATTGTTTGCAACCGAAACATTTGCAATGGTAAGTAGCCCATGTTCATCATATCTTTGAACACTAACACCTTTTTTTTTTTTTTTTTTTTTTTTTTTTTTTTTTTTTTTTGTCATAATAGGGGGTCAACATGCCTGCTCGAAGTGTGGTATTCTCTGGACTACGAAAGAACGATGGTCGAGGTTTCCGTGACCTCTTACCAGGTAAGACATTGATTATTCCTCAAATAATGTGCTAATTATGTATATCGCTATGTGAATTGTAGGTGAATACACACAAATGTCTGGCCGTGCTGGTCGTCGTGGTCTTGACTCTACTGGTATGGTTATTATCGCGTGTAGCGGCGATGAACCTCCTTCGGTAATACTCATTCACACCTTCATCCCCCCTGTATGTCCTATATTGATAACCAACACACTCACACTTTTTTTTTCATCCTCTTTATTTGTAGGCTGCCTCTCTCAGTACAATGATTCTTGGAAAACCAACAAAGCTCGAATCACAATTCCGTTTGACCTACAACATGATTCTTAACTTGCTTCGGGTGGAAGCTCTCAAAGTGGAAGAAATGATCAAACGAAGTTTCTCGGAAAACAGCAATCAACTACTTTTACCTGATACTCAACGACTCATGGATGAAAACGAACTCAAACGAAGCGCGCTTCAACAACTAGATTGTACCATATGTAGCCCTGACCTGTCCAGCTTCTATGATGTCTGTAGCCAACTTATTCAACTATCTCGTACAATGATCCAACAATTTATCACCAAATCAGCAATAGGAAATCGTGCTTTGTGTACCGGTCGACTTGTCATCATCAATAACAACGTAAGTATCAGACTAGAATAATTGAAATACGAATACAACCACCTTTACGTCTACTTACTCCCTTCTAATCTACTAGATCTACCGAAATGTCCCTGCAGTTATATTGCGGCATCTCTCCGGTGGTGCTGGTGCATCAGGTCAACAAAAATCATTCTGCTGTTTGGTGTTAATATCTAAAGATATGATGGGAAATGCATCGAAAGGTAAAACGGAACACATTTACGTCTATTTTCTTTTTCTCCTTTAACTAACACCACTCCTTTATTCCTATTATAGGCGAAGACGAAGCTCCACTTCCAATCACATCAATCACAGCTCCAAAACCTGATAATAGTGAAGCTGAAACTGTAACAATAGGCGCTGGTGATATTATCCTAGTTACAAAGTCGATCCTCAAGGTAAAAGATGTGCAAAAGATAAATGATTATAATGTAACAGAAAACTGAACCCACTTACCCTGAATAACTAGACCAATGTGGATGATCTTTTAACTGGTCAAAACGAAATGGAAATGGCGCGTGCAAAGCAAGAATTGGAATCATTCGCTATGATGGCTCAAAAAGGTAAGCAAAGGTTGTAATTGGCGACAATAATATAATCTGACACTTTATTCTCTATAGGTGAAATATCTGAATTCGACTGGCAAAAGATAAAAGACATTGAATTCCAAGAAATGCTGAAAACCAAGACAAGCTTGAATAGACAATTGCGCACGGAATTCCAATGTACCAAATGTCCTGATTTGAATGACCATGTAAGTAATATAAAAAAGACAAGAAATTAAAGGGGGGGGGATACTAACAATTTTACTTTGTCTATTTAATAGTACGCTTTAATGCATGCCCACAAACATTTATCAGGACAAATCGATATGCTGAAGCTCACCATTTCTGATCAGAATTTGGAACTACTCCCCGATTATCAACAACGAATCCAAGTACTGCAACAACTGAACTACATCGACGATCAAGGCACAGTACAACTCAAGGGACGTGTAGCATGTGAAATCAACTCTGCGGATGAATTACTTTTGACAGAACTGGTGCTGGATAATGTCTTTGCCGATTTTGAACCTGCCGAGGTGGTTGCTCTTTTGTCAGCCTTTGTCTTCCAGGAACGAAATGCCAGTGAACCAAGATTGACACCAAAGCTGAATAAAGGAAAGGAAATCGTTTTGACCTATGCGCGCAAAGTGGCACAAATCCAGGCTGATTGTGGTTTACCTATCTCGGTGGAAGACTACGTCAATGGTTTCAAATTTGGCTTGGTGGAGGTGGTCTATGAATGGGCCAAGGGCTTGGTAAGTAATAGAAAAAAAGATACAAAAGGGCGGGGGCGAATAGGAAATCATATCTCACACAATACTCATTGATTTACTTTTTCTTCTTCTCATTAATAGCCATTTAAACATATCACTGACCTTACTGATGTCTTGGAAGGTAGATAGAGAAGAAAAGGAGCACGGATTTGATGCTAACGGACCAGCTTGGTAATTTTAATCATAGGATCCATCGTGCGGTGCATTAGTCGATTGGATGAAACCTGTCGCGAAGTAATGGGTGCTGCAAGGATGGTTGGAGATACTAGCTTATACAAGAAAATGGAACAAGCGGAAGAAGACATCAAACGGGATATCGTCTTTGCTGCCAGTCTGGTAAGTCCTTCACTTTTTAATAGACATGATTTATGCTTTTCACTCATCTAATTTGGTTTAAATTTAATAGTACTTTTAATTGGACTCATACTTTATCGAGCATATAGTTGGTTTATGGTCTTTTGTATTAGTTTTATAGAATATAGGACCTTGTATTGAATGACAATTGCTGATAACTTACTTTAATAAAGCATACTTCAACCATCTTTGATGGCTGTATTTTTTTATTTATCACTTTGACCCTTATACTTCTCACCATGTAGGCAAGTACGATAATACATAGGATTCTCAGCCGGGCTTTATTGAAGATCATGTAGCATGTGGGCGGGGTTTTTTTTTTTTTTTTTTTTTTTTCGTTCCTGCTGGTTTTCCAAGATGATTGGCACTTGGATCTGACAATACTAACACAAGAGGGAAAGCACCTGCATCCCTGAAAAAGTTGTTCAGAAATTCAAATGAACAAAAAGACCGTCGCCCCTATGATCATTAGCATGGATGGGAATAGTGGTCATTTCAATGCAGTCTAGCGGGATTTGAATCAAGTTTTTCTGTTCCTTGGTTTTTTTTTTTTTCAAGATGAATGCTCCTGTTGCCGGTCCACACCATCTTGAACTTGGCCTCAGTGATACAATGATCTGAGAGCTTGGCTTCATAAACAAAATATATTGGAAATCGATCATATAGCATACGCAGCCACTTTAATCATTAGCATCGTTTGACAATGGAGTGAGTAGTGGTCTTCCTAGGAGTACGCCTATAGTAAGTCCAGGCTGGCGGGATTTGGATTTGGATTTGGATTTTTTTTTTTTTTTTTTTTTTTTTTTTGAGGGTGAGAGAACATTTCCCATTCTTTTCTACCCTAATCTCGATCTGGCTGACAAAAGCACCATGCGTTTAAAATATTAAATAAAGTTAATTGGAAATGATATTCGAGTGTCATCATAGTCATTTCAAGCATTAGCATACGTTGGCAATTGATCAAGTATGCAGTGGTTATCACTATGTTGGTACATAGGTGGACAACGGGAATCGAAAAGCGGGCATTAAAAAATGATACAAACATGATTCATGTGATGGGAGGTGTAACAAAATAACTTTATTGATGTGTTTTCAAGAGGTATAAAAAGGTATAAAGATGGTGGAATATGTAAACTAGATCGTGTAAGTGTTTATCTATAAATATGGACTAAACTAGACAAGGGTGGTAAGGGTAATAAAAAAAAAAAAAGGAGGCACCGGGTTCATTGTATTATCTTGAGCAGTGTTTTTTCCAGTATGTATTTCCCTTCTTTGTACCTTTGTCGATCATCACCTGTTTTGATATATTTCCACCCTAGTGGCGTAAAACATCGAGTGCATGATATGGTCGCTATTGTGTGTGTTCCCGAGGTCATCATCCTATAGTAAAGCAATTTGGGTTAGTATCATATGACATATAAAGAGAGGACAGAAGGGCGAGGGGGGATTGTCATTGCCAAGACATCATCGACAATGATATGTTTCCTACCTTTCTTCCTGTTTGTGGTCTTCCTGAATATTAACACTAAAATGGATACAAGTAAGTCAAAAAGACAGGAAGTGATTTATCTTTATGTGAATGTTTTATCACTTACACCTTTTGGAATAGATACCCAGGTCCTCGTTTTCCATTGAATTCCTACAAGATGAGCAAAGACAAAAAGTAAGAAGACAATAGTAGGCACCCTTGTCAGACACATATCACCATTTGTGTATTACCTTACCTTTGATACAATCATATCATCGATGGCCAAATGAGACTGACATTTCGAGCAGCCATATACCTTTTTCCCGTTTTCTTGTTGTAGATATTTTGGATACTTGAGTCCCATTCAGTTGGTGTCTATTGTTTTCAAAGTAATAGATGGTATTAAAAAAAAGTTAGTAAAAGAAGGTAGTTGACTATAATCTGATGGTCTTTTATTACCTGTTTTTTAGATTTAAACACATAAATGCAGTTCCCGCCCCACACACAGACACACACAGACACACATATATAATGTATATATATATCAAATTTCCCATGATCATCAGCCTTCACCCGAGTCCAAACGTTTGACTATTTACCTTTATTTTTCGCAAGAGCCACCCAAAACCATTCCATCAGTACACGTGTCCAAAACATGATCCAGTAAGCAAAGATCTTGAGGTCGGGATAAACGATGATCACCATCTTTGATTAGATGAAGATGTGCCAAGTTGGTTGTTGTTGATGATGCTTGGCGTTTGCGTACCCAATCCAAAAGTTGATCCACGTAAACCAAAGACACATCTTTATCCAAAGCACCATGTATCAAGTGGATAGGATATGGAATACTTTCAATACTGCTTTCGTTTTGTAAGAGAAGAGCAGGACGTGAGGCTTCCAAAAAGGAGATGGGGATATCATAGTAACCTTGAGA
Organism: Chlamydoabsidia padenii; assembly: GCA_025330725.1. Classification (NCBI taxonomy): domain Eukaryota; kingdom Fungi; phylum Mucoromycota; class Mucoromycetes; order Mucorales; family Cunninghamellaceae; genus Chlamydoabsidia; species Chlamydoabsidia padenii. Next base: position 1,328,338 of record JAIWND010000002.1, on the reverse strand, counting down.
AGTGTATTCAGAAGGTCGACGCCACATTCCACCTTTTAAGCCATGACCAGACCGCGTCGATCCACCACCGAGTTCTTGGAGCCACTTCTCTGTTGTATCCACCGCACCACCTATTCCAATAAGTCCTTGTATAGTGACTGAGTTGGCGGTATCGTCATTGTCGTGTATCAAGTTGTGAGCTATATGAAGGGCGAGCCAGGTTCCTAAGCTTGCACCCACAAATAAAAGCCGTTGATGTGTTGAATGGCAGAGAATTTGTGAGGTGATAACTGCTTTGCCTTGTTGACACCAGTCTTGGATGGAAGTTTCGTCGTCGTGGTCCCAGGTCAAAAAGTCCACATTACGTTGTTGAGCCCACTGGAAGAGATGAGTGCTTTTGATAGAAGATTGAAACGACGAGCGGAATCCAGGAATGAAGCACAAAGTAAGCGTTGATGAGGTTTTGTGATGGTAAAAAGGAATCCGTCCAAGGTGTTTTATTAGGTGTGGAGGGAAGGACATAATGAAAGAAAAGAGAAAAGTGGCGGCCTTTGAAAAGATTGTTCATTTTTATACTTTTTATTTTATTTCCCACTTCTTCCTTTTCTTTCACTCAATTCATCATGTCCTCTTCAACTATTCCTCCCAGCTTGGTCTATCAATCGACTCGGCTCGACAGTGATACTCGGACGAAAAGACAATATGCTGCAAATGTTTTACAACAATATTCATTTCAAGCCCTCCACGCTCTTCAACACAATCAGGTAAACATAAAAAAGCAAACAACTGGACCCCTCCCTCTCTACTCACCACCGTTTCCTCTCTCCCTCTCCCTCCACTGCACTATAGACTCCTGCTAAAACAAGACTAGATATGATGCGGCAAGTAACTATATAAACTAGATTGATGACGCTCACTTTGTTAACATCCTCTTCTTTTTTTATGTATTTAGACTTATGACTGATCTCCCTAAATCAGTACAAGAAGGATCCCAGTATAGAAAAACTAGCGTAGCAAAACAGTAATAGTAGCTTTGACTTATACCCTAACCATACACTTGTTTTGAATAATGAAATACCAATAAAGCTATCATCTTTTTTAATATATGTATTGTATTTTATTTACTGTATGTACTGGGCCATCCTTTGTTTTGATAAATCACATTTAATTGATTGTTATCCTTTATATGTTTTGATTGGGAAATAATGAACACATGGGGTGGGTATTATAATGTTGAATGATATGATATTGCTTGATCAAAGAGTGTGTAAAGGGGTGATGGACTTTTGGGAATACTATGTAGTACTCTTTGTATGCTTACGGGGTACCTTGAATTTTTCGTCAGATAAATGTTAGTTACCATTATTATGAGGAAGTAGGTCGAAGCCTCACATCCCTCCCTTTCAAAGGAGGGTTGCCAGTCATATTCTCATTCCAAGAATTGACCGACATAGTTGTTGTTGGCACTCCCAAAGGAAAAAATAGGTAATCTAAACCGATGCATTACTAAAATATAATAGTATTTTACAGAACAAACAGAATAGGAATATGATCAACACTATCATTGGTCATCACAGTTTCGCATGAATGATGAATGAGTTTTGAAGTCCCGGTCTGCCTTATTATACAAATTAACTTGTCAAAAGACTGATTAGAGTATTTATTGATACACTATAAAGAACTATGGGTATCAAGCTGACTTTGAATCGCTAATGTCTCGACTTTGAAATCACTACCCTAGCTACTCCACATACACGCTTTCTTTTTTAATCTTTTACTTAATAAAACCATCGTTTTTATAGCTTAATTATCATTTGGTCTGTCTTCATATCAATTTTCTTTCGGCCCTTAAAGCCCAGCCTACCCTGAGCGTAGCTAAGAGAGGGACGCATTTAGGGGAGATCCTTACTCAGCTCCCCCTGGGGCAAAAGACTCGATCATGCATGAATTGAAATCCCGACCAACACGGTAAAAAACAAATCCATGATGTATCATAACCCTCTCTTCAAACAAACTGTAACCCAGCCCTACACATATCTACTGTAGCCCAACTTTTAACACACAACGGCTATTTGTCGCACATAGCGAAGCGGCGTAGCGGCCCCAGCGTTTATTATTGTTTATTTAAATGACTTGTAAAGACCGAAAAAAGGAGGTAATAAGGTAATAAAGTATGTACATTATAACTATAACTATAGCTAAAAACTATAACTAAAAACTAGATAACATATAAACTAGTAAAAAAAGCCAAGGATTTTACCACCAACATGTTTACGGCGAGCTTCTTCATGATCCATAATACCAGCAGAAGTTGTCAACACCAGATGACCAAATTGGCGAGAAGGTAGCAGGTTTTGAGTCCATTTTTCCAATTCGGCCACCCGAATGTTGAAACGAGGAGAGATCACACCACATTTGTTCAAGCGACCCACCAATTGGATGATAATCTTACCCGATCGATGATCATCAATTTCTTCAAATTCACCAATATAACCATGTTTTTGCATCACAGACAAGAATTTGACAATTACCTTGGAGGAAGGACGGACCAGGACTTGTCGTTTACCACGACGTTCGGCATTGTTAATATTGTTCAAGCAATCGTTCAAGACAGAGACACGCATGTTGAGTTACTACAAGAAGAAGAGTGGGTGGGTTAATGGAAGCAGTTCTACTTCTTATGAGTGTCCAGGTAAAGTGGATTCATAAAAGTAGCTGTTCAGACCTTTAGCAAGTGGCCAAAATAGGCTTTGCAGAAGGATACCATAACACAGATAGAATGAATGATTTTATACGGTACTTACCTGGAGGGTGTGGATTAAAAGTGAAAAAGAGAGTGGTGAATACAAATTTGACCAACAAAGCAAAGATTTATGGCAAAGAAATAAAAGCCACTTGCGGGTTTTGAAATTTCCACAAAGTGAAGACCCAAAAAAAAAAAAAAAAAAAAGGAAATCTCTATTCTTCTTCTCTTTACTTTAACCTCTACTTGCTAAAATGGGTCGTATTCAAAAGAAAGGTGTCAAAGGGGCGGCGTCCAACTTTATCACAAGACAACAAGCCTTGAAGAAACTTCAAATCTCTCTTGCTGACTTTAGGTAAGAATAGATCAATGGAAAAGAAAAAGGACAATAGATCTAATAAAGTGGAGTCTAACTACTACTACTTGTTACTCTATAGACGTATCTGTATTCTCAAAGGAATCTATCCTCGTGAACCTCGCAACAAGAAGAAGGCCAACAAAGGATCAACTGCACCCGTCACCTTTTATTACACCAAAGATATTCAATACCTCTTGCACGAACCATTGTTAGTCAAATTCCGTGCTTACAAGGCCTTTGCTAAAAAGTTGAACAAGGTACTCCACAAAGGTCAAATCTCCTCTGCTAAATCACTCAACGAAAACAATCGACCTAACTATACTTTGGATCATATTGTCAAGGAAAGGTAAGTGGAAGGGGGGATGAGGATGGGAAGAATAGGATATATGAATGTAGTTACTGACATGATTGATTCTATTTAGATACCCTACTTTTGTTGATGCTTTGCGGGATATGGATGATGCTATCTCCATGTTGTACTTATTCTCCAAAATGCCTGTGGATTCTCGTATCAAGGCCAAAACTGTCAAGTCATGTCAAACTCTTATTGCCGAATTCCAAAACTATGTGATGAACGCCAAATGTCTTCGAAAGGTCTTCTTCTCCATCAAAGGGATCTACTATCAAGCTGAAATCAAGGGTCAAACTATCACTTGGATTGTCCCTTATCAATTCTCAACAGACGTATGTAATAAAAGAGGAATAGAAAAAAAAAGAACAGACAACTAATATGACTTTAATAGATTCCTACTGATGTTGATTTCCGTGTCATGACAACCTTCTTGGACTTTTATATTACATTAATGGGATTCGTGAACTATCGACTATACAACGAACTCAACCTGTCTTACCCACCTGCCTTGGACAAGGACTCTTTTAAATTGGATCAACCTACAATCAACAACAAGAAGGTAGATATCGGTGAAGACGATGATGAAACTACTGCCTTGGATGAATTCAAATCAACCGATCCTGCTGCCAACACTGGTGACGAACAAGGTGCTACCGTCACTTTACAACAAATTCAAGATGCATCAAACCAAGTACAATCCTTACAACAATTATTCAAAAACCACACCTTCTTTTTGTCTCGGGAAACACCTCGATATGCTCTGGAATTCATGATCCGCGCCTGTGGTGGTCAAGTCAGTTGGGATGCTTCGATGGGTGGTGTACCTCCTTTCCCTGAATCCGACGAACGTATCACTATTCAAGTATGTGATCGACCCAAGGTCAACAATCGTGTGCTCTCTCGCTCCTATGTCCAACCTCAATGGATCGCTGATTGTGTCAACTCTCGTAAACTAATCAAGGCATCTCTCTATGAACCTGGTCAACTCTTACCTCCTCATCTCAGTCCCTTTGTCGAAGCCAAGGAAGGTGATTATGTGCCCTCTACTGGTCTGGAAGAATCGGATGATGAAGAAGCTCAATCGGATGTGGAAGAACAAGTCGACTCGGTGGATGATTATGAAAAGGAACTCAAGGCCGAAGCTTCTGGTGTGTCCTTCTCCGAATTCAAGAATGGTGATGATGACGACAACAACAAGAAGAAGGATGTCACCAAGAAAAAGTCCAACAAGAAACGTACTGCCGAAGATATTGAAAAGGACGAACAAAAGGAAATGGCTACTGTAATGATGTCCAACAAGCAACGTAAACTCTACAACCGTATGCTCGAAAGCAACAAGAAGAAATCTGATCAAGCTATCAAGTTGGAAGAAAAGAAGAGGGCCCTCAAGTCATCCAAAAAGTAGTTTATGTAGCATTCCCCTTTGTCTAGTTAGCTTTTATCTTCATTTTATTTTTTATCACCTTATTGTAACCCATCATTCCTTCATTTATATTTTATATTTTTACTCTTTTTTTAGATCTTTTACAACCATTAAATAAAAAAAACTCGAGCATTACTTTATTGATTTATGCAATGTTGACCTAATGATGATGATGATTTAAATCCCGACTCGATTGAAATGGCCCTGCTTTGATCAACATTGTGATTGGATCGAAATGTTGTTCGCTTTAAACATTGATGGCAACATTCAAACAAAAAGTTGTCAAGAGAGGATTTCAAAATGATATATAATGAGCTATTTAACATGTTTGATTTAGATCCACTTTGTTTTTGTTACATGAAAGCTCGTTCTCTATTGCCCCTCATTTTTGGTGTTCTACTAAACTACGGCTTCGTGCCTGGTCAACCTACCACTGCTAAGCCAGATAATTCCAAACCTTCTCCTTCCTATATATTTGGTATAAACAAAAACCATGAATCTATATCGAAAAGGGAAGATTGGTGTATGGAAGTTCTTGATGGTGGTTACTGCATCTCCACTCTCCCTTGATCATCGGGGTTTAAAAGTTATCGTCGGCATAAAGTAGAACGATCAAGTAGTTTGTGTGTATCTTTTTCAATAAACAAGCCCGTACTTTTTTAGTAATCAAAGCAGTTTTTGATGAAAAAGAAAATCATGCTTGAATTAGATTTACCGCGATTACTGGTTTTGGTGTCCCCGGTCCTTATTTCATGTGATTGTTTTTCAAACGCCGACCAGGGTATTATAACTTTTTTTTTTTCTGATTCATTTTCTCTTTTTCTCTTTTCTTTTGATACATCTATACATTATTGGAAATGCTTTTCCAAACTATTCATAGGCATGTGGACTCTTCACTGGAGGTAAGGCTTCTTTGAAGAAAATAGGAATTACTGGTACTCATACTCGATTGTTACTTCCCTTCTTTTTTATTTTGATAGATGGTAACGAAGGACGACTTGAACAAGCTATTGCTTGCTGATCTTATTGAATTCTGTCAAGAAAGAGGCAAGTTGTTATTTACGAAATGTTAAAAGAATAATACTCACTGTAATACTAACTCCATTCTCTGTCTCTCTCTCTCTCTCTTTTGTAGGTCTCCCAACTGAAGGTACCAAGGCTCAACTCATCAATCTACTTTTATTCTGGGCAAGTCAAACATTTGCTTATTAACAAGATACTAATTACTAATATTCGTCTCTTGAATCTCGTAGAAACAAAACACACGACCTATACCAGCACCTTCAGCACCTCAGCTCTTTTCCCCCGAATTACCACCTATCTCACATATATCAGCTCAAGAATACCGGATGGAACTCACCTCAAGAGAATTCTCTGAACTCTTTCTGGAAGATGGTCCTGGCTTGGATATTCCTTATCACCACTTGGAAGTAGGTGAAAAACTAGGTAGTGGTGGCTTTAAGGATTGCTTTATCGGTCTTTACAAAGGGGTAAGACTTGATTCGTGTTTATTCCCTACCATCAACCTGTTACTAAATCTCTCTCTCTCTCTCTCTCTTTCTCTCTTTTTGAAATATAATCATATAGGAAGCAGTGGCTATTGGTGAACTCAGATTGGCGCAGTTTAACAAAATGGATTTGGCTGAAGTGAAGAATGAAATCCGGGTGCTCAAGTAAGTTGATTGGATCATGATGGATTTACAGGTAACTAATATTCTGTCTCTAATATATATATTAGGCAACTGCGACATGAAAATGTTATCCAGTTTATTGGTGTATGCACGAACCCCCAACATTTATGTATTATCACTGAACTATGTGGGAAAGGTGACCTATTTGATGTTATTCGAAAATACAAGCGACCTAACTTTGCTCAACAAGTAATGTATATGCATGATATTGCTCTTGGTGTATCCTATTTACACACTAGAAGGTAAACAATTATTAGGATGGTGTTAATATGATACTCATTCATTTATTCTTACTAGACCATCCATCATCCATCGGGTAAGACTGAATGTTATAAAGTTGGGTTTCCAATGCATACTTGTTTATGGTGTCATGGGTTTGAATAACCTGATTCTTACTTTTGTTTTTTTGTTTGTTTGTTTATCTTTTAGGATTTGAAATCAATGAACATCCTGGTAAAAAGCATATTGATAACAATAAATGATCATTATACTCATCATACATCTTTAATCTTTAGATCTCAGAAGATGATCGTGCCAAGGTCAATGATTTTGGTTTAGCCCGGATTCGACCAAAAGCATCAGCCTTGATGCATACTCAATGTGGAACTCCAAATTGGCAAGGTAATAAAACTTTAATAGATTATATAACAACGACTTGTTTCTAACTCTACTCTAGCCCCCGAGTTCTGGTCGTCCAATCCAAGTTATACTGAAAAGGTTGATGTCTATGCCTGTGGTTTGATCTTTTGGGAAATTCTTACATGGGGGGCTTACGGTTATCCATTCCAAGGTACAGTATTTTATATACAAAAGAACACTTTGATGGGGATGTCACTAATAATTGTCTTTTACCAATTAGATCTATCCGAACATGCTCTTTACATTCAAGTGAAAGAACACGGTGTGCGGCCTCCAACAGCAAAACTCTTTGCTAGTTATCCAAAAAGTCTCTTGTTACTTATCACTGAAATGTGGCAAAACGAATCCTTCAGGGTAAGTTTGGATGCATGACATGATCAAAAAACACACGTACACGTAAATACTTACATCTCTCTCTATCTTTTTTAATAGAGACCTACCATGTCACATGTTGTCGATCGACTTGCGGCCTTCTTGGCTTGATATACCACTTCTGGCGCATTTATAACCCTTCCCTTTAGTTTAGTATGTATTCCATTACGATCTTTTTATATCCTCTTTTTATATCATATCCATTCCCATATCTCAATAAAACATATTTTGATTTTATATCCTCTTATCTATTTGTATTTATATGTGTGTGGTTTTTATGGTCGCATATAGGAAATCTATCAAGTTATATTAAACAGATCACTGTCAATGTTGGTGGTGCCTTGATGGAGTAACGAAATCATTTTCTGGTTTTAAAATCAAATCCCGACTCCGGTTTGTGATCTTTGCATTGTCAAAGCCAGTTTTGAAAAATCGAAAGCAGAAATGGTACCAGTATTGGTCTAATTTAAGCATTCTTCATCTTCCCCAAACATCGTCAGATAAAGGCAGAGTTGGATTCAAGAAGAACGAAAGGAATGAAAAAGGAAAGACGAGAAAATAAAGTAATTCAAATTCCGACTTTTCGAAAATCTAAAGATGCTTATCAGTCATTATGCCATGGAACAACTGGTTCGAGCGTCAAACAAAAAAGACATGCGGCTAACTTATGATTATAGTTTAATATGGTGATGTCACCTCCATCCAGAACTTATGACAAGGGGCACGAGATATATAAGGTCTTTATGCCCTTTTTACCTCCTCGAAAGCATGATCATCAGAGGAGAGAATAATAAGATCGTAGCGTGTTCACATATTAGTCATCCGAAACCAAAAACATCAACTTCTTTGAAGCAATAGATCAAAGAATTACATTCCTTCCAAAAAAGTCGTATGATATTGTCCCCCTGTATACCTCTTACTTATTCATTGTGGACAGCCTATATTATCACATGCAAAAAAAAAAAAGAGATTTGATTCAGGGCAGAGACCGTCATCAGTCATATCACAGGCGGCCCACATCAAAAAATGCATAAGAACTCGGCAAAAGATAAAACTACCCCGCCTTTTTCTTATCCTTTTTCTGTGAAAGAAATCTAAACATCGGGTCAAATCAAACCCGCTGGCCGTGTATCATTGTTGCTGAAAAACCCTTACAATGTGGGAATCAAACGTCGGAGTTCATCACATCGTCATTTTCAGCTCATTGGTTCCACCCCGCTTCTTTTTTCCTCGAAACGAATAAAATAGCATAAGCAAGAATAGTTCAAATCCCGACATCAACCCTAATTTAAAAGCCCTTTTTCATTTTTCTTTTTCCGGTTCTTCTTTTCCCTTTTTTCTTCTTTTATAATCATAATACATTTTTAATCGTAATGTCTTCTTTTGATAACAACGTACCCACCAAATTCCCTAAACTCGAACCCAGAGGTCCCGCTGGCGAACTCCTCTTGGCTCAAGAACGTGCAAAGGCTTCCTTTGACGTCAACGAACTCTCCAAATTCATGTATGGTGAAGAATGGTTGGCCAAGATGAACAAGGTGCTCGATGTGATCAGCAATGAACCTGCTTTTGACAAGACTGGTAGATACTACGAAAGCCGCAAAGACCGTATTGCTAACGGCTTCAAGAAGGATAAGCGTCTTGTTGAATTGGTCAAGTAAGTATTGGATGCCTGACAGGTTGTATGACAAGTAATCTAATCTTTTATTGTCTTTTTGTTTAGGGAACAAAAGTGGGACGAAACCGAAACTGGTATTGCTAACTTCTTGTTTGATCAAAGCACTCCTGTAAGTTTAATATAAGCAGACTAGACCACCTGTCAATGTGGTGTTTAACCATTCTTTATTTATGATGACTCACCTTAAATACCTTTTTTTTTTTTTTTTTTTTTAGTTCACTTTACATTACGGCATGTTTATTCCTACCTTACGATCTCAAACCACCGATGAACAAAAGAAGTTATTCTTGGAACCTGCCTTGAATCATCAAATTATTGGTTGTTACGCTCAAACTGAAGTAAGTAGGGACAATGAAATCAAAAAAAAAAGGAAAGGGGGAGGGGAAGGGAACATGTGTGGGGTAGAAGGACGGTGCTTTAAAGAGGAGTTTACTGACTATAAACTTTATATAATCATTAATCTAGTTGGGTCATGGGTCTAATGTCCAAGGTCTCGAAACCACTGCCACCTATATTCCAGAAACCAATGAATTCGAAATCCACTCACCTACTTTGACTGCCTCTAAATGGTGGATTGGTGGTCTCGGTAAAGCTGCTACTCATGCTATCGTCATGGCTCGTCTCATCACCAATGGCAAGGATCTTGGTCCTCATCCCTTCTGTGTGCAAATCCGTAGCTTGAAGGATCATCGCCCTTTGAAGGGTATCACTGTTGGTGACATTGGTCCCAAGTTTGGCTTCAACTCTGTCGACAACGGTTTCATCATGTTTGACCATTACCGTGTCCCTCATGTTGCTTTCTTGGCCAAGTACTCTCAAGTCAAGCCTGGATCTGGTGAATATGTCAAGCCTCCTAATGCCAAGTTGTCTTATGGTACCATGGTGTTTGTGCGTGCCAACATTGTCATGGGTAAGCTGGGAATACATGAATTGGGGAGGGGGGATTGGATCAAGGAGAGAGAAAAAAAAAGAATCTTATGTTACAGCTTACTCATGATCTTTGTCTATTATAATAGGTGTACGTTATGCTCTTGCTAAGGCCACCACTGTTGCTGTACGTTACTCTGCTGTCCGTCAACAATTCGTTGATGCTGCTAACCCTAAGAAGTGGGACAACAAGGTGGTGGAAACTCCTGTCTTGGATTATACCATGCAACAATACCGTCTCTTGCCTACTGTCGCTGCTGCTTACGCTTGTTTCTTCACTGGCTCCGAAATGATCCGTTTGTATAACCTCAACCAAGTCGAAATGCAAAAGGGTAACTTTGGTCTTTTGGCTGATCTCCATGCTAGCTCCTCTGGTCTCAAGAGTTTGACTACTACTATGGCTGCTGAAGCTATTGAAGACTGTCGTCGTGCTTGTGGTGGTCACGGTTATAGCAACTTCTCTGGTCTGGGTCAATTCTACCAAGATTATCTTCCCAACGTTACCGTAAGTAAAAATGAACAACAAGAGTAGAATGTGATGAAGATAGAACTAACCACACATCTTTTTTTTTTTTTTTTTTTTTTTAGTGGGAAGGCGATAACTACATCCTTACTCAACAAACTGCTCGTTATCTCCTCAAGACTTACCGTAACGTTGTTGCTGGCAAGGCCGTTCCTTCGGAATACAACCAAACTGTGAACTACTTGACTCAATATCTCCAAAACACCAAGGCCAAATGTCCTGTCACCAATGCTGCTGACTTTAACAACCCCGAAGTGATCCTTGCTGCTTTTGGATTCCGTGCTGCTTATGGTATTGCCCGAGTTGCCGAACAAATCGATAACCAAGGTCGCTCATGGAACTCCATGTTGGTGGAAATCAACCGTATCTCTCGTGCTCACTGTCAATTCGTCCTTGTCCGCACCTTCATTGTTGCCTTGCAAAACGCCAAGTTGGATAAGGCCACCGTCTCTGTCCTCCGCTCTTTGGCCACCTTGTTTGCTTTGACCACCATGGAAAAGGAACTCTCTGAATTCTTGTTATCTGGCTACTTGAACGCTGAACAAACCGCCATGTTGAAGGAACAAGTGATCAATGTCTTGGAACAAGTCCGTCCTCAAGCTGTGGCTCTCGTGGATGCCTTTGCTTTGCCCGACTACTACTTGCACTCTGCTCTTGGTCGCGCTGATGGTAATGTCTACAAGGCCATGACTGACATGGCTGAACGTGAACCTTTGAACCATACCCAAGTTGTCAGCAGCTACGATACTGCCATCAAGCCTCTTATTCACGCTGGCCAAACCAATGGTCGATGGAACGAAGATGGAGTCATGGCTGCCAAGTTGTAAATCTTATGGTGTCTTTTTTTTAGTTTTATAGACTTATACATATACATATATACTCATACACACACACTCCTCCACCCCTTCTACTATTATATTTGTGCTATACCGTTTGATTAGTTTCCCCCTGTTATTGTCTCCCTCCCTCCCTTCTTTTATTATTACTCGTACTTTATACTTGAACTGTCTAGAAATCATTTATAGAAATGTGTAGTAGTGCTTGGAAATAAATAGATTGTTTTTTATGATTTAATAATGTGTCTTGTTTGTGTTTGTAACATGATTGGGGTAAGGTAAGCAGGATGATAGCCATATACATATCTATGTGTCACTTGGTCCTACCAGCTGTCATTTGTGTATGTGGGGAAAGAGGGGAAGGGAAAAGCCAAGACCAAGGCAAGGACTTGGCCTTTGCATTTGATAATGGTGAAAAGTAAATTCATGCGTCTCGACTCGACGGCGTTTGAATTTCGATCCACTTCTACTCCTTTTTTCTTCCTTCTCACGTGGGAAAATGAATCCACCTAAACTTACTCTGATAATTTGTTCTTTCATCCCCATCACTACAATCCTTGGGTAGTTCTAGGATAGGTGCAGGGATAAAATGAATGGATCTTGCCGAAAAAATGAGATCTGAAATGTACCCCTGTATGATATGATCCCTGACACTTTATTGATTCTTTCCCCGGAAAATCTTTGGGGGAAACATAAAGTTTGTATTTCCCCCACAAAGAAGTCATTTTTCACATGAACTCTACATTTACCTTCTCCCTAAAGGAGTGAGGGGGGAATGTGTATAAAATAGAACCCTCTTTTTTTACTTTTTGCTTTTTTTTCATTTTTATCTCTTATTCAGAAATAACTACCATGTCTTCTTCCGCTTACGACGAACTTGCCAACTATGTCCTCCCAGTGATTGAAGCTCAAATGGATGATAGTCAGGAAATGTGGCCTGATGTCAAAGGACTCTTTATTTTTACTGTTACCAAACAAAAGAAACCTGCTACAGTTTGGTATTGCGTTTTGCAGGGTAAAGAGCGTTTATGGGGTTGACACATTTTCCTCACTTTTCTTTAATTTAGGTAAGAATGTTCGTCCTGTCATCACTAACAAGGAAGATGTAGCCAAAGCAGCTGTGAAGAGCAAAATACGAACTGTTCGTATTCAAGTGGAAGACAGTGATGCTTTGAGTTTGGTAACTGGAGGGTAAGTTTTTTTTTCTTTTTCATGCGAAAACCAAATTTGAAATCCCGACATTTTAATTTTACTTCGTAGTGTCACAGGCATCAAAGCTTTCATGACCGGTAAAGTCAAAGTCAAAGGTGATCTTCTTTTAGCTCAGCGTTTGGAAGAAGCTGTTGAAAAGATGGGAGCCAGAGAAGTAAGTAATGAACCCATCATCCCTATATGAGTACTCAACTTTTTTTTTTTTTTTTTTAAAAAAAAAGCTCGCCATTGCCTTTATCAAGGAAAATCAAACCATGGTGAACTCGGCCATTAAAGCTAAATTGTAATAGTATAAACACTTGATTAATAATAAAGAGGAACACTTCCAAGAGCAAGCTGTGCATTGATAGGAAGTTGTTCTCTTGGCGTTATGTAAATGCAGTTTTATTATATCATCTATTTTCAAATCCCGCTTCGGCACTAAAAAAGGCGGGAAATCCAAAGACTCTTCCATTCTTCTTCTTTTATTCTTTTCTCTGTTACAATTTTATAACATTCTTAATGCCATTTAACTCTCCTTTACCTGCAAGTTTATCAAGTAATGCTATACTAAATGATTATAGTGATATACTTTACTAATGTTATATTCTTATAGGCGAATGCCGAAAGGCCTCTCGAATTCTCAACAGCTTTATTGGTAAGACAAAAAAAAAAAAAGTCTTTAAGACTGGGGTCAAGAAGGTCTTTGCCAAGACAATGTCATATCTCTTCTATTCTTTTCTTCTAATCTTGTCGTTTATATATAGATCCTGGTCAAGGTTTAGATGTGGTTATACCAACAGATATTCTTCGAAACGCTAAAGGGCTTGCTATATTGACGGTGTTGAAAGGTGGATTCCTATTCTCGGGACGGGCTGGCAGTGGTCTTGTCATTGCAAGGTAGGTAAAAACTAATGATTTGCATGTATTTTTTCTCACTAATGTTTTGGTTTGGACATTTAGACTAGCGGATGGATGTAAGTGCATGGTTTAGTCTTGGTTATCATTATTTACTCACACTGTAATGTTGTATAGCATGGAGTGCTCCTTCTGCAATTGGAACTGTGGGCATGGGCTTTGGTGGTCAGGTTGGTAAGTATCGCTTTATCAAACCAAGTACTTTTTTTTTGATAAACACATACTAACCAGGATTATGTTTTGATAAACTCAACTAGGCGCCGAACTGACCGACTTTGTGATGGTTTTACAAACACAAGCTGCTGTAAAGGCATTCATGAACTATGGCAATGTAACTCTAGGTGGAAATGTTTCAGGTAAACAACTCTTATTGTAAAGAAAAAAAAAAAAAGATAACATATGGGGTTTATTTCTTTAATATAGTGGCGGCTGGGCCTGTGGGTCGAAATGCTGAAGCATCAGGAACAGCGTCCATCAAAAGCGTAGCGGCGGTATACTCTTACAGCAAAACACGTGGATTATTTGCCGGTGTTTCTCTGGAAGGTTCGGTCATTGTGGAACGATTTGATGCTAATGCCAAGATGTATGGTTGCAAGGTCAAAGCCAAGGATCTTTTGAATGGTAACATTACTCCTCCCAGTGAAGCTGCCGGACTCTATCAAGCACTCAAAAACCGATTCCATTATGATGGCCAATACGACTTTCGACAACAAGGTTATCACAATTATCCGGACAACAGCAGCCAAGATCGTGGATTTGACGACGACAATGTATTCAGCGATAATAATGGATATCATTCGGATAGTGGAACTAGGGTGGGTCGATCACAAACATTCAGTCGGGCCGCTGTCAAAAGTATGGCAACTGGTGGTAGTAGTAATCGAGCAAGAGCATCAACTACAACCGATCGATGGCAACAATCACCACAACGGGCTGCTATCACCGCATCATCAGTGGGCCGTTATGGTATCCACGACGACGATATCTTGGGCTCTCCTGATCCCGTCAGTACACCAAACTCGTATGATCGACCTGCGATCACTGATGGTAAACCCCGTGCTCGTGCCCTCTTTAACTTTGCAGGTCAACAAGACGGCGATCTTCCATTCAAGAAGGGTGACACGATTGTCATTGTCAAGAAAACGGATACTCAACAAGATTGGTGGACTGGTGAAATCGGATCTCGAAAAGGAATCGTAAGTACAGATAACATTCACATCTCAACATCGAATCATCATAACTAATACCATGTTTATTACTAGTTTCCCGCCAACTTTGTAGAATTAGTTTAGTCTAGGTGTATCAGTAGACTGATTGTATTATTTTTACTAGTTTATCCTATTATTCAACTTCTTAATAAATCTATTTATATACGCATATGCTGTGTGTCAATCATTAATTAATAAATGTTTGTATTGGAACGAACAACAGTCAAAACGATTGCATGATTCATTCTATTTGAAGGTCAATTTAAATTCCCGACATCGACGGGATAAAAGTAAAATTTTTTGCTTCACTGTCTTTTCCCCCTTTTTATCCTTTCATCATGATTCGTAAATCCTGCACCTGTTTCTCCACTCAACATACTCATACTACCATGCGGAATGGTGGTAGATTATTCATACCTAAACGATTCACGGACACCAATCTACTCTTGACCAACAACAACACATTGGCAGCTTCTTCCTTTGACAGGCGATTCCACTCACGACCCTCTGTACTTGTCATATCTCGATCCTTCAATACCTCGACTGGTCTGCATTCAAAGTAGGTAAAATATAGACCTAAAATTGGGTTTAATCTTTTGTACTCACCATTTTCTTTTATTTATATCATTGATGTGCCCTTCTTGCTGAAGGCAGCCGATAACACATACAGACCCAAAGTATCTCGCCAAAACCAAACCACCTCGGGACAAGTCACATAAGGTAGTGGAAAAGGAATTGAAGAAAATCCAGGTCAGAACGATTGAACCTATAGCACCCGACGTAACTTCAACTCTGGCACTCTTATTAAAAGCACCGGAATCAAAACGGACAACAATAGCAACCTCTCACCAAAGAAAACCAAAGAACAAAGAGGGAACAACTCAAACAGCAGCGGGCGTGAAAGAAGAAACTCTGGCACTCTTAAAACAAGCAGAATCAAAACGGACAACAGTAGTAACAAGTCAGCAAAATACAGCAACTACCCAGACAACCATGACAGCAGCAAAGCAGGCAACAAAGGAAAAAGGAACATCAACACCGTCGGTAAAAGGATCCAAGCAAACAATAACAGCAGTAAAGCAGACAATAAAGGAAAAAGGGACAGCATCACCAACGTCATCAAAGAAACGACGTGACATAGAATTTAAAAAACAACAAACAGTGAAAAAGGTGCAACATGCAGCGACAACAATGGACAAAGGGGGCAAGAAATCAGGACACCAAACTATTATACACACCATCAAAAAAGTATCCGGAACAACGACTAAACGAACAAGTGAACAAGAGACGATACCAAAGAAAACGAAGATTACAACCAAGCCGGTAGGAGGAAGGAAGGCATCATCATCATCACCAAAATCGCTTTTAAACAACTTTATAGATAAATTACCACCAATCAATGTCCCCAGTCGCTATCAAATCATATGCACACAATCAAAAAAGGAAGCGGATGACATTTTGGCATCAATGATCAGGTAATCAGAATGTAGAAATATTATCACAAATACATTTATACTCATTTTAATCTCATTCTTCTTCTTCTTTTTTAGTCAAGAATCCGTTTTTGGTGTTGATATGGAATGGAAACCTACTATGGTCAAAGGTGCTCCGGAAAACCCAACAGGTCTGATTCAAATTTGTGGTGCGTCCAAAATCCTATTGATTCAATTATCACAAATAAAAGGTAAACAGGAAAAACTCCCACCCCAACCATGAATCTTATATCAAATAACATCTTCCTGCTCCTTTTTTTCTATTAGGGTTACCTGACGGATTGTCCAAATTTCTCGAAGACAAGTCTATCTATAAAACAGGTGTCAATATACAGGGCGATGGACTCAAATTACATCGCGACTTCAATGTCATGACGGATGGACTTTTGGATTTAAGACCTTTGGCTGATACGGCGCGTGAAGTGTCACCAAAAATACGACGCTATGAAGGTGGCTCTCTCAAAACTTTAACTGGAGTTTTTGTAAGTCAAAAACTGTGGATCGTAATGAAATGGTACTCATCTCTTTCTTTTTCTTTTTTATCTAGCTGGGATCGAAAATGACTAAAGGGAAAGTGCAGTTGTCGAACTGGAATGCTGCCAAGCTCACCTCAAACCAAATAAGATACGCCTCAAAAGACGCTTATGTAAGTAGAAAAATAAAGAAGGGTGGGCCCACCATCTAACTAAATACTTTTCAAATAGGCTTCCTACGCTATTTATCATCGACTGATGGATGTTACCAAATTAGAGAAATCAAAACTACAACCTATCCACTTGTCCGAAAATGCAACACTATCACCACCCCTTTAACTCATTTACATTACACTACTAGTAATAGAATTATCAAAACACATTTATAATGAAAATCTTTGTAAATACACGCGGGGTTTAAATATTTAGAAATCATGCAACTGTCTCTTTTTATCACAATGAATGTGATATATCCTATTTACTGTAATAAAATCAAGTCAACATCAATCCTAATAAAGCTTATTGTAACAGTAAAGATAATAAACCCAACTAGATAGTATGTATAATGAATGAGTTCACTCTGATCTCATGAACTTTACCTAATTGACCATCCTTTGTTTCATTATGCTTATGTCTACTATACTTTAATGCTACAACATAACATAACACATTTCTATATATATATAAATATATAATCGTGGACCTTGTCTATTAAAGTTATGTGGTCAATCAATGATTCCGAATGTAAAGGAGTTCGGATCATACAGTTGACTCAAAATTAAAGTCAAAGTGGGACGGGGTTTGAATTATAGAAGAGAATATAAAAATGGGGTCAACTCCTTTCCCTTTTGTTTTCTTTCTTTTCCTCAACCTTCTCTTAAATAATTAAACACACTATAGTCAACAAAATACCACCACCATGAATAGTCTTTTGAAACGCTCAGCCTTCAATGTAACCAAACGGTCGCCAATGCTGCCCTCAAGTGTTTGGCGCCAATCTTTAAAGGTACTAGACATGTAAACTATCATTTATATACTAATCGACTCAATACTCAATTCTTTTTCTTATTTGTTTAGTTTACTCCTGCTATTCATCAACGTATTGCCTTCTATGGTGGTTATGGATACAATAACGATTACGAATATGGTACTAGTCCGGTTGCCTCTGGTTCTAGTTGGGGAACTGAACGAAAATCCTTGCCACGCAATACAGTAAGTCCTTTATAAATGCTCATTCCTATCTTCCTCTCTAACTCCACTTCTTTTTTAAACTTGTTTTTTTATCATTACTATTCTAATGGTTATAGATAGTGAAATTTGTACCTCAACAAGAAGCTTGGATCGTAGAACGAATGGGTCGATTTCACCGAATGCTGGACCCTGGGTTAAATATCTTGGTGCCTGTAATCGACCGTATCAAATATGTCAAAAGTCTAAAGGAAACAGCCATTGAAGTACCCAGTCAAAGCGCCATTACTCAAGGTACGTTGAAAAAAAAAAAAAAAATTAGGGGCGGGGAGGCGTTATGATCGACTAGGTGTCTAATCATATTATACGAACCCTGTTTTTCTTTAGACAATGTTACTCTGGAACTGGATGGTGTATTGTACTTTAGAATTGTGGATCCATTCAAGGCTTCTTATGGTGTCGAAGATGCTGAATTTGCCATCACTCAACTAGCTCAAACGACTATGCGTGCGGAAATCGGGCAAATGACATTGGACAAAACATTGGCCGAACGCGCTCACTTGAACTCGAATATTGTCCTTGCCATCAACTCTGCTGCTGAAGATTGGGGTATTCGATGTCTCCGTTATGAAATCCGTAAGTAATACCATCCAAAAAAAAAAAAAAAAAAAAAAAAAAGAGGGGGGGAAGTGGCTTGCCCATTAACCTTTTCTTCATCCTTCTTCTTTTAGGTGACATTCATCCTCCTAGCAAAGTGGTGGAATCGATGCATCAACAAGTCTCAGCCGAACGTACCAAACGAGCACAAATTCTTGAATCTGAAGGTGCCAGACAAGCTGCCATCAATGTCGCCGAAGGTCGAAAACAAGCAACCATCCTCGCCTCCGAAGCCGAAAAAGCTGAACAAGTCAATCTCGCCTCTGGTGAAGCGGAAGCTATCCTTCTGCGTGCCCAAGCAACTTCTCGTGGAATCGAAAATATCTCCAGGGCTATTGGACTTCAACATGGTCATGATGCGGTATCGATGGCTGTAGCGGAAAAGTATGTGGAAGCCTTTGGACGAATGGCAAAGGAAGGTACTACTTTGATTGTTCCTGCAGCGGCTAATGATGCTGCCTCCATGGTGACTCAGGTAAATGATCCTCTCATAAAAAAAAAGATTGACACTTATCCTCTATTCTCTTCTTCTTTTTCTTTTTTTCTTTAAAGGCTTTGACCATTTACAACTCTATCAATAAACGACCTACCGCCAACTCATCTACCACTCCACCTACTGGCGATGATGCTCACTCGATGAAAGAACAAATCACCAAGGATCTGATCAATGCGGCGGAACGTAAATCAGCCTTCTCTGAACCAAAGGATAAATAGAATAGGAACCTAGTTTAGTATTACATGTTAATGTTATCCCCCCTTCGCCTTTATAAACAATTCAATAAAAAACAGTGTATCTACCCTTTTATACTAATGGACCCAAACATAGGAATTTATACATAATCATGACAATGTTTATTAGTTTTTGAAGTTTAATACAATGCTACTTTTTTATTCTATAAGAGAGGAATGAAGATAAATGTTGCTGATTATTAGGGATTACTAGTTTTATTCTATATGCTAAATATAAAGTAGGGATAATAATACAACAGGGCAAAAGATAAAAGCCCAGTAGAGGGGTAAAAGTATTATGCAAACAAGTAATGAGGTAATAATCTAAAAGCCCAAGAAGACCGAGCGTTTTCTACCGGAAGGATACACACAGAGATTGGCCAAAAATAACCCCAAAGTAATTGACAGAGCGATGCCAATGATTTGGAAAGCGAACATACCATTTGCATTCTCAGATCCATCTTCAAATAAGGTGACGGCACCACGTACACCTATATAAACCAAAAAACCGTTAACAAATCCATCATCAACTCATGTATCCATATACTGTACTTTACCTAAACTACCAGGCACCAAAATGATGATACCACCAATGAGAGGGACAAAGGCCAATCGTTTAGTAACTCTACCATATATATTACCAGTCAATCCCAAAGCAAAGGCACCAACACTTGATGTGATGACAGAAGTAGGACCCACCACCTTTGACATAAAGTAGTAAACCACAAAACCAACGGCGGCGTTCAAAGTGAATGCAGGGTATTGTCTAATGTTGGCACCAAAGCAGATAGAGATACCCAATGTAGTCATAGGAAGAATAAGAAAGTACCAGTAAGGATCGACAGGGTTATGACAAGTATCCATTGATCTGATAGCTGTGCCAGGATGAGTTAATGACCATACCGTGCTACCATAGCCCATTCCAAAAGCAAGAAACAATATATACATGATGGCATGGATCAGATGGACAGTACCACTACATAGATTCTTGGCAGATAGTTCCATCACCGCCGATGTCAATGCATAACCAGGTAAAGCCACTACCACAGCTGATAATGCTACCGCCGAGTAACAGACATAATTATTCAGGGCCAAAGTGATGATTGATACGACTATAGTTACAGCCATTTCAAATACATTGCCAAACATAGGTATCCTTTCTGATATATAAGTTGCAATGCCAACTATCACCATTAAAAAAAAAAAAAAAAAAAAAAAAAAAAAAAAAAAAAAAAAAAAAGTCAGTACATCATGAGCCAGTTTCCCTTCATATCCCACCTCCATATCCCATACATACCACCTAGACCAAAAAGAGCACTGACCCAACAATCAGTCCAAGATCCACCAAAGAAGAGAGGAGCAATAAAAGCAGAAGAGATGGTATAGCCGACCAAAGTCATCCATACATTCCATGTAGGAGGTGAATTCTTGATATCATCCAGTTGTTTTGAGGCATCGGTAATACAGATTTGACCTTTAGCGACTTGATGAGCTATTTCATTGACCAAAGCAAGTTTAGAGATATCCAATGATTTTGAGCATTTGATCAAATGAGTTTCAGACGTATGAGTTTCGACATCACCAAAGCTGACCATGATCAACCCAGGCAAAACAAAGTAACTACCATCAATTTCCAACTTTTTGCTCGTCTTTTCCATTGCCGCTTCCTTCAAGAAAAAAGTCTATTAGATTACATCCAATCTATATATAAACAAAACAGTACTTACAATACGATGAGTAGGTGCCCCTGTTCTAACCAAATTCTTCCCAAGCTTGATGATAAAGTCCTGTCGTTCCAAGATATCAGCAATTTCCGCCGTGATTTTCATCCGTTGAGCCACAGAGTTGAGATCATAATCACCTAATTCAGCTTTATCCATATCATCAAAGTAACCCGAGTTCCTGGCTGATTGTGTCGATCGTCCCAATGATTGAAGTAGCGCCCTTGAAGAAGCAATTGATCGCAGTTGTTGAAGTGGTCGTGCAGAATGGTGTTTGACAAAGGGAGGTCGGGTAGTAAAGGTTTTCTTTTCCGCCAAGTCTTGTCCTTCTTGTTGTTCCGATGGTTCGGATGAAAAGCGACCACTTGCACCTTCTAGTTTCAACAAGCTGGCAAGCACACTGGGTCGAGTCGTTCGTCGGCGCCGTTTCTTCTTGTACTTGTTACTGCCCGTGACCGATTCCACCAATTCAATAGCTTGATCAGTATGACTGGGTCGACGATGTTCTGGAGCTGCTGAGAGTGTTGTATCGTCATCACCTAGAGTCTTTTCTGCGCTGGTGGGGAAAACAGTGTTGGGTATGGAAGAGTTGGCGTAAAAGTTATCCTCGTCTACTTCATTAGCCACAGATAAAATGGAAGGGGTATCGTCACCACCTAAACGGCCAAGTCCAGGTAAGTTGAGTGGTGGAGGAGTGCCAGCATCATGGAATCGATTGCCTAGCATCGATAATAGTTTAATTCAAATAGTTGTATAAAAAAAAAAAAAAAAAGGAGAGAAGAAGAAGAATAAAAAAGGAAGTGAAGGGAAAATTTTTTTCACAAGAACAAAAAGGATCGCCGGAAAGAAAGAAGGATTTTCATTGGTTTGAATTTTGCAGCGGGATTTGAAAATTAACATGGATTCTCCCAGGCTTCCGTTAGAACCGATAAGGTTTTCGATGGAGTTTTTCACTCCGTTCATCTACAAAGTAATCAACTTGCAGTGTATAAGACAAAATCTGCTTTGATTTGACAGAACTGTCATCTACAATATGCATTCTACATTTACTCCATGTGGATGCATCATCATCTCAACTTTTTTTTTTTTTCGGTGGTGGCAAGAGCGGAGTTACTTTTTTGCAGAGGAGTCTAGAATTGCCAATAATAGCGCGGGGAGGGGAAAAAAAAGACAATGCCATTCATGCGAGGCGAACGGTTCTCATCGGGTATCATCATCAAATTGAAACCAGTAGTTTATTATATGTATACTTAACTACTGATGATTGCTTCAAGCCACATGCATCTCTTTCCGGTTCTCCGTGGTGGGGCCCCGAGCGGGATTTCAAACACATGGGTAATAGTTCAGTCATTTCCTTTTTTTGACATTTTTTCTTCTTCGAGTATGCACCGGTACTTTCTGGATCTCTTTTCCGTTGGACGGGGTCATCTTTATGAAAGGAATCGAAGCGAAGAGACTATTCTGGCACGATTAGATTTTTTTCCCTACTGATGACAACAGAAGCATTCATGCACTTGGTTGCTTACAATACGTGGGGGTCGCTCAAGCGATAAATGGTGATGGTATTCTCAATGCAAGAGGTAGGTTACAAAGACATGTGATCTTAATCCTTTGCACTATTTAATCGAGTCATGTGTGCTGTCTTTTTGGTCACTATGGGAACCTTCATCAGAAGGTACTGTATCAGCATATAAACATGCCAACGTATTTGGTGTGCTAAGAGAACTCGCTGCACTTTTTTTCGGATTTACTTATTTAGCTATTGTTATTTGGGTTTTGTAAATAAAGGATGAATGATCTAACATAGTCTTTGGTGATTGTAAATTTGATACATGCAAATATGCATACACTTGGTACTTTTTTCATCTTATTAAAACCCCGCCATTTCGCTCTACTATATATTTTTTGATGGCCGCGCTCCCTGTTTTTGCGTCCCTCTCTTTCTATTATTCACTTCTCATTTCGTTGTCCTTTTTCTTTTTGTCAATGGAAACAACTGCAGTTAGGTATACTTTTATAGCAAAAACACTTACATGAACATTTATTATTGATGGATGATATCTTTTACTAACATTTATACGTGTTTTGATTCTTTATCTTTAGGGTAGCGTTACGAATACGTCCTTTGTCAGAAAAAGAACTGGCTCTTGCTGGCTCCTCTGACTGCATCAACTACGCCAAAGATGAACCTCAAGTTATTCTTGGAAACGATAAAGCATTTACCTTTGACCATGTCTTCTCACCAAAGGACAAACAAGATCAAGTCTTTACAACTAGTATCATTCCTTTGCTTGACCGCTTTTTGGATGGGTAAGTGATTCATAGACTCACATACACTGTTTTACTCATATAACACTTCTTTTTTTCATTTTTTTTATAATAGGAATAACGCTACTGTACTAGCCTATGGGTAAGCAAACAAATTGCATACTTTTTACCTTTATTAACTCACAACTCTTTATATTATATTGTAGTCAAACGGGGTCAGGCAAAACGTATAGTATCGGCACCAGCTTGGAATCATTCCCTGACTCTGAATCTCAAGGTGAAACATAATAATGATCAAATGAATAATATATAAGGTTCTGGGCCTTTATTTTTAACACCTTTTTTTGTCTTTTAGGTATTATACAACGATTTGCAAAGGCGCTATTTGAACGACTGGAACAAAAGAAGAAGGAAACCATTTATCAAGTCTACGTCTCATACCTGGAACTCTATAATGAGGAAATCATCGACCTTCTATCTACTACAACACAATCGTCAACAACAACAACTTCTTCCACTAAAACAACACCGACACCAATTAAAAAGGATGATGGCAAACAACAACCTGCTATTCGTGAAGATATTCATGGTCAGATCTATTGGACAGGCGTACATGAAATTCTAGTAACCAACAAACAAGAATTGCTAGAGTAAGTATCAAGTCGATAATCTAACTTTCCTTCCTCCTTGGCTCGGACTAATTTGAACTTTTTATTGTTATTAGACATGTCAAAAAAGGCTCTTTGTCTCGGTCGACCGGATCTACTGCCATGAATGCCTCCTCCTCAAGATCTCATGCTATACTCTCGGTCACTCTTAAACAACAGATATCTGAACTGGGCACATTGAATGATGAACATGAACAATCTCTGAAACGACTGGTGTCCAAATTCCATTTTGTTGACTTGGCAGGATCTGAACGTGTAAGTACACTTCCCTTGAAACTTGACATAATATTAATGATTACCAAAATAATTAATATGAAACTTTACTCTAGCTGAAACGAACGAATGCATTTGGTGATCGACAAAAAGAAGGTATCTCTATCAACACCGGACTTTTAGCTCTTGGGAATGTCATCAGTGCTCTAGGCGATGAATCGAAAAAATCACCTCATGTACCTTACCGTGACAGCAAATTAACAAGGTTGCTTCAAGATAGTCTTGGTGGAAACAGTCATACTTTGATGCTGGCATGTGTTAGTCCTTGTGCCTCGGATTATATGGAAACTCTCAATACTCTCAAATATGCAAATCGTGCTCGAAACATCCAAAACCAGGTGGAAATCAATGTGGACTATGAAGGTAGTGGCCCCGAAGAAGTCGTCTATTTGAAAAATCAACTAATCAAAATGAAAACGCAATTATCAAACCTACTGCAACAACAACATCAACAACAAAGTCATTACCATCATCATCATCAACGGCGGCATTATGATGATATAAATGGGGAGTATCACTTTATGGAAGCGGAATTGATTCGGGCTAAAATGTATGCAACCTCAATGGCGAAGGATGTGGCGCAATTACAAGCTGAACGGGATCTTTTACGACACAGCAGCACTCATGACCCTTTAGAAACACAGCCTCAAACGATGGAATATCTGCAGCATATACAAGATCTCAAGTATGAACTAGCTGAAGCAAATAACCGCCTGGTGCATCTCGAATGTCAACAACAATACCAGTCTCATCATCACCAACCCTCGGTTTCTGTGGCACTTCCTGGTCGATTTGGTAGTAACAGCCCAACACACCGACGCAACAAACCTAATCTATCGGCCTGTGGAACTCCCTTGGACAGAAGTACTCGAACAGGATCACTATCAACAGGTGGACGGCGTACTATCAGGCAACGGAAACATTCTATCCCGATTGGGCAACGTATGAAAACAGCACGCAAACATACCTCATTTATGACAGCACCCAACTCACCACCTGACTTGGACGAACTGTGGCGCTTCCTGGACAGTGACTCAAATGATAGTACACTCACAGAATTGCGGGATGATAATCAATCAATCAAGTCTCACAATGAGGTAAGTAAACAATAATAATAATGATTATCGACCTAACTTCTGTTTTTTCTTTCTTTATTTAGGTGAAGCTTGAAACAAAACAACAGGATGATAATAAATCTATCGGGAATGACGGCGCTTTGTTACCTGCTTATACTTCCCCCGTTGATTCTATGATTCAACCCAATTCCACCAAACTGGATATATCGACCACACCTCAGTCTTCTCCACCATCTATGCTTCCCGACTCTCCTGTCAGTACCAACACAATGTCTCATGATTCGATATTACATGATAATGGTGACAATGACGATGATATACAAATCCTGGTAAGATTTAAAATCATCTTTTTTTTTTTTTTTTTTTTTTCTTCATTCATTCTTACCAACCTTCTTTCTATTATATATAGGCAATCCCTGCATGGACCGACGAGCCGAAGACACAATCAACCACAGACTCGACGAAACGTGAATCACTCTCATGGACAGACTCATTATTGGATGATTCCGACAACTCTATCGCCACATCTCGACTCTCCTCTACCTACTACAATATGGCCTATAATGGAAAGAAAAGTCTTGGACGAAGGCAAAGTAAAGACATGCTGAAGATGCTCCATCAAGTACAGGCGGATCTATTGGTGAAAAAAGAACTCGTTGGGCAATTGGAGAAATCAGAAGACGAATATGCTCAAATGCGGATCAACTATGAAGATCAGCTAAA
Organism: Chlamydoabsidia padenii; assembly: GCA_025330725.1. NCBI lineage: Eukaryota > Fungi > Mucoromycota > Mucoromycetes > Mucorales > Cunninghamellaceae > Chlamydoabsidia > Chlamydoabsidia padenii. The sequence continues at coordinate 1,302,231 of JAIWND010000002.1, read as the reverse complement.
ATCACTTCAGAATCATTTGGTGGACATGCGTTATCAACGGGATTACGCTATTGGTGATATTCAAATCAACAACATGATGAACACCAGTAATATCAACAACAATAACAACAACAACAACAATCACAACAGCGATCACCCGGACAACATCAAAAGTAACAACAAAAGCAATCAGTTGGTCATCAATACAGATAGCCGGCATCATCAAGTGACAAAGCCGAAGCTCGGAAATATCCGACAGCGAAGATTGAATGCCATCTTGTCATCTACTCCTCCTCCTCCTCCTGCTTCGACTGGAAATCAATCTCGAAGACCACAAGATTCTATACCACGACAAATCAAGGAAATCAGGTTACAATACGAAGGTAAAATCAAACGACTGACGACTGAAAATCAAGAATGGAAACGCAAATACCAACAAACGACCAACAGTATGACGACAGCACGAACCAAGGCCGAACAAGTGGTGACGAAACTACGCAGCACTATTGATCATATGAAAATGGAGAAGAAGCAGCTACAGCGGTCATTGAAACAAGAAAATGATCGATTGCGGGACCAACTGTCTTTAGCGGAACAGGAAGTGCAGCAGTTGAAACGCAAAGAAGGGATCTTTCTGGATGCTCGACGGAAATGGGACGACACTAATGAACATCAGCAAGCATTACTGAAGAAACGAAACGAACAGACAATACAAGTAAATCAGCAAATGCGGCAATTAAATGTAGTACTACGCAAAGCAGCTACGGAGGGGACCTTATTGAACGAAGCAGCATTGGAACGACTATTGGCACTGGCTTCCACCAGCCCTACATCACCCACCCCCTTGTAATAACGACAGATTACTTCATCTTTCGATAAATACAAGGCTCACAACGATCGTCAACATCCACTTTAGCAGTAAAACAACAACAAGACCAACGACCATTTATATACCATTATGCAAACCAAACTACAGATAGCCAACAGGATTTGTATTATCAACAGACCTTGGGGTTTTATTTATCGTTACACACAAGACACATTGCACTTAGCTACTGGCACTCACACCTACATTTATGTATATATAGTCTGTTATATTTATATCCTTCCTCATTGATACCTGTATAGATTCTTCACTCTTTTTTTTTTTTTTCTTTTAAAAAAACCCCTGTTTATGACATGATTCTATCTACCCAGTATACATCTTCCTCCCCCTCCTCCCATTGGCATCTTTTTATAACTCTTTCCCCATCCATGATACCATTTGTTTTTATTCTAATTATACACCCTTCTTTTTATAACTCTTAACAATAAACAAGTTGTTTGTGAAAATTAATGTTTTGTTTATGTCTTTTAGTAATAGTGTAGTCACCCCAATAAAGAAGCGGGAAGTTCTACCTCCTATCATCTACTTTTTTGCTGGGTTGTATTTGGAATTTTTTCATCGTCATCATCTAATAAACAGTTCCTACTAACTAGTCTACTTAAAGTCATGTCTCACTCACGAATAGATTGAAACTGTGTATAATTTGGTACCATGATATTTAGCATGAACATATTCATATTGATTGATTTGTTGATTCTTACCGAGCATCACATCCAAAAAAAAGCTTAAAACGATCATGTAAACAGACCATGCATAAACTATTAATATCTTTTTTGTATGTGATTCAAATAAATAACAAGTCAATCTCATCTATCACAAGTTCTTTTCTTTTTTACTGATTTCAATAGCAACTTTGTTATTCCTCCAGCATTGAGACACGCTTCGCTCTAACCCGCTTTGTTACCCCTGAATCTTTGATTTTTTTTGGTCGGGACGGAGTTTCGACTATTTCAATCTTTCCTATTTCTTTTATTCTCTTTTTTTCTTTTCTCTCTCTCCTTTCTTCTTTCACTTACTTTTTTTTTTCCCTCTATCTAATTTATGTATATACTATTATAAAATGAATCAAGACAATCTTCATACAACAAATATCTCACAACCATCGATCACTGTATCAACAAGTGAATTATCAACCACGACCACATCAGCAGGTGATGAAGCAGGAACCACCAGTACACATCATGCCGAGGCTGCTGCAGGTACGCTAACCAGTGAAGACAGAAATCGATCTGGACGTTTCTTCCAGACTTGCTGGCGAGCCATCGTCAAGTTTTTACAAACCCATATGGCTTTCAAACCACCTGTCTTGCATGATCCTCGTCTGTATTCAATCAAGCGAAAACGGTTGATTCTCGCTTGCCTGGCTCTCGGTTCTTCATTAAATGGGTTATGCTCCACTATCTTTGTAAGATCAATGACAACTTTTTTTTTTTCTATTTCTCTAACTCTTCCTTCTCTTTTTAGCTTCCAGGTTTACCGGATATTGAAACCGAACTGGAGGCTTCCTCGATGGCGGTGACATTGACAACTTCCCTTTTTATTTTATTCGGCGGAATCGGGGTACGTACATCCGGTTCAGATTATCATTGATTGCTAACCTCTTTGTCTATATTTACCCATGTAACACATGAAGCCAATTATGTGGGGGTCAATGTCAGATTTTTATCATGTTAGAAGGCAAGTTGCAACTTGCATGAAATGAAAAAAATTGATTTCCCGCATTGGCGGGATTTCAATTTTAAAACACTTCCCCAAAGTTGTTGCTCATTTTTTTTTTTTTACTTTCTCTTCCCTTTTTAGATTCCTTTATTTGATCTCCTTACTCATTTTTACGGCTGCTTCCACTGGATGTGCTATTGTTACAAATATTTGGGGGTTGGTCATTCTACGGTGTGTCCAATCTATTGGTACTTCAGGTATGTTTACAATTCAAATATTTGTCTTTGTTACTAATTACTATTGTCTTTGTTTATTGTGTCTTTTTAGTGACCATGTCAGTTGGAGCAGGTAATAAACGAGAAAAATGACTTTTATTGACAACTCAAGGCACTTTTTAACTAAACACACTTCTTTTTATAGGTACTGTCTCTGATTGTTGGGAAGTGACTGAACGCGGTGCGGCTTTTAGTATCTTGTTTCTTGGGCAATTCTCTGGTCCTCTTTTAGGTACGCAAAACATTAATGGAAAACACTTTTGACAACTCATTAATCTGTTTTATTATATCTTCCTTCTTCAAGGTCCAATTCTTGGTGGTGGAATGACAACTGCTTTAGGCTGGCGTTCGACATTCTGGTTTTGTGTTGCCTATGGTCTCTTCCTCTTCAGCTTCCTCTTTATGTTTCTTCCCGAAACCTACCGTAATGACCTAAAGTGGGACTACCCTACTGTAGAAGAAAAAGAACAAGGTCAAGAACAACTCGGTCAACAACAACCATCCTATGCATCCATAAATGGTGGTCCACTGGCTTCCAATGAACATATCAGCACAGTCGACACTCTTCGGCCAGTCTCACAACACAGCACCCTCAGTTTGAAAGAAGGTTCGATCAAATCTGGTCGGCGGAACAGTCTCTCCAGCACAGTGGCACATGGTGGTTTGACCTATTACGATGGTGAAGATGATCTCGAACGCAACGGCCCTTCAATGCGACTTGATGATACCGTTAAACCAACTGGATTCAACCCCTTAAGAAGTGTCCTTCTCTTGCGCCATTTATTTGTTTGGATGATTGCTGTTCAAACCGGCATTTGCTTTGGAACGATGTTTACTATTGAAACCATTATTCCCGATCTTTATTCAGTCTACTATGGTTTTGAATCTTGGCAAACAGGTAATTCACAACAACAACAACAACAAAAGCATATTGGATCATGATCTAACTCTTTTTCTCTCTTCTTAGGATTAAGTTTCTTGGGCGCTGGTCTTGGTAACTTGTTGGGCTCCTTCCTATCTGGTAACATCTCTGACTACTTGTTGAAAAGGTCGCGGGAAAAACGTGGTGGAAAAGCATTGACAGAAGATCGATTGACTTTAAATGCATGGTAAGAAACCCCCCCCCCCCCTCAGGATGTAACTGGATACTTACTTTCTCTCTTTCTCTTTCTCTACATAGGCCTGGCGGTTTTATCTTTGTACCCTTAGGTGTCCTTATCTTTGGTTGGGGAATACAAGCAGGATTTGTGGTATGGGTATCGATTGTTGGTTTTGCCATTGTCTGCTTCGGTATGAGTCAAGGTAAATCATTCCTCTCTTTTATACAAAAAAAAAAAAAAAGAGAGACATGAACTCTAATCATTTGGTTTTATAGTATATGCTTCAGGGTCTGCTTACCTTGTGGATTCCATACCTGGCCGTGGCGCGTCTGTCACAGCTGCTGCGAACCTACTCCGGATGACAATGGCTGCCGTACTCAGTCTGATTGCTCGACCCACCGTAAGCGCTATTGGCACAGGATACTTTATGGTGATATTGGCTGGCTTGAACATCATGGGTATGATTTCTTTTGCCTTGGTGAAATGGAAAGGCCAGACCATGCGACGTCGTGCCGGATATGGTGACAACCCTAAATAGATCATCTTCCCTTCCCTTTGCATCTCCTTTAGTATAGTATATATAAACGACACCTGCTTTTTTTTTTTCATTTAAAAAAAACATTAATCAATCAATAAAATACACACTTCATCAGACTTTTGTATACATAATATATCATTTGGATCATTTATTGGGTTTAAAAAGGATTAGGGCCTAATCAACTAATACGATGTTACAAAGAAAGCTATTGGGGCAGGTTTGTCAAGGTGTATTAGACAATCCAATTTAAGAGTTTATTTCTTGGGAGGACAAGAGCAAGAAGAACCACAAGCACAAGCATCACCACAACTAAAAGAAGAAGAAGGATCATTAGTATATGAATGTAACCAATGTGCACAAAGTTCGACTTACCCACAGCCGTTTCCGTTTTGCATTTTTTATAAAGAGAGGTTTTAGGTAAAAGTAAAAAAAAAAAAAGAGTTACTTAACAGAAAAGAGGGACAAAAAAGGGGGGGGAGATATTTATATTATGGCGCAACCCTTGGAAAGATAATATATTCATACCCCGGTAGTCCCAGTCCTATTTTGATAAAGTTACACACATCAGATGCAGTTGATTAACATCAAAGCAGGTGATCCTGATTAAAAGATGGAGTGAATAAATAACAAAAAAGGTCACTTTATTTAATGCATAATTTATAATGTAGTAAGATGGATAAAAAAAAAAAAGAGAGAGAGAGATCTAGTTTTCAGTGTTTGTATCGTCTTGGTCGTTTTCACCATCTTCTTCATAGTCGGCATCCAAATCATCTTCACCAGGGACAGCATAGATTCGCAAGATAGGTCGGTTGGGATCCTTCATCATGACATAGCGACCATCAGGCAATTGTAAGCACATATCCACTACAGCCTTGACAATACCCCATCCATTGGTCAACGATAAGTTCATTTGAGCAGCAAAGTCACGAGGTTTGTAAGCTTGGGTACCCAACACCACATGACGAGAGTTATCCTTAGGAGAAGCACGAGCAACATAACCAAGCTTGAGTTGTTCAGCACCGGCCAACAAGGCTTGGACGGCCCATCGAGCCAACTTGGCAGCATTATTTCGCATTTCAGTAGCCACCACAGCACCACGTTGAGAATCCAGACTCTTCTTCCATGATAAAGCACCACCAGCACCTTGAGCATTAGGATCGAATTCGTTCAAAGCACGGATCGTCACTAGAGTATCCTTGTTACCCATCTTGACAGCGGCATCCACTTCGGTACGCACGATCATGTTGATAGGAGGAATGACAGGTTCATCTTGAGTATTGTTGTTATTGTTGAAACTGCTGCCATAATGATGGGTGTTGTTGGCAGAAGGCGAAGGGGTGGCGAGATTGAATTGACGATAACGGTAACCACAAGAGGCAAGTTTACTGCTAGTGTCGGCCGAGGCAAAGGGATTTTCATTATCAAACTTGATAGCAGTAGATGATTCAAGTACTTGACGAGCAAAGTTTTGATTGATATAAGTGGCTTCGTTACAAAGAGCAGACCAAGAGTTGATTGTGTCCTTGTCGTTTTCAGCAGGAGGATCCATGGTATTTTCATTCACAGTGACAAAGTCGAATACACCACCGGGTCGCTTGTCCAAGATTACCTTGCCGTTTTCCTTTTTCACAACAATGTCCCAGGGATAAACAGTACGAGTAGCACACATCAAGAGTGACAAGACAGCATCGGTAGCATACACAGTAGCCTTGTCTTCATTGATGAATTGTTGAATAACAGGATCTTCAGAGGTGGTAGTATCATACTTGACACGATCAATGTGTTGAAGAGGCTTTTCGTTACGAGTGTTGACACGGTCGAAGGCTTTGTTGTAGTAGTTGATGGAGCCATAAGTGGAGCTAATATCAAGTAAAGTAAAAAAAAAAAAAAAAAGTTAGTCTTCATCCTGACATGATAATGCCCACCCCACATAGATTTGTTCTATACTTACATATCTTCAGCTTCAGGAATACCAAAGGACAATTTGCTTAACCTGCTGAATTCAATTTCATCCAAAAGATTCCAGTCGGCACCAATGTTGACAGAAGCATTGCGTACACGTTGAGGCTTGTCGTAATCACGTTGACCGTAACGCTTGCGACCATGTTGAAGTTGTTGCTTACCACCGGAAGGACGAGTGTTGACAGTGCGGTAGCCTTGTTGTTGCTGCTGTTGTTGTTGTTGCTGCTTGTTTTGAGGACGGGCTCGAATACCACCGGTATTACCACTTGCCGCCTTTTGAGCCTGCTTTTTGACAGTAGCTGAGCGGTTGTCCACCACAGAGAAGGAGGATTCATCTTCAGTATGAGTGTAAGCAAAGGCAGAAGCAAAGGAAGCACCATAACTTTGTTGTTGATCTACATAAAAAGGAGAAAGAGGATGCACCATCAATTAAATTAGTTAAAAAAAAATGCTTGTTATCATCATCCTTTGATAAAGAGACTTACCACGGTTGAATCGGTTGAATCCAGTTCTACCTTGGCGGCCAACGTTTTCACGGTTATCTTGTTTTTGTCCTTCGGGATTGGTCCAATCAGCCACACGACCAAGCTTGTCACCTTTACTGTAAGGAGCATAGGGAATGTCTCTAAATTGAGCAGGAATCACATTGGCAGGTCCCCAACCGTTTTCATTGTCATGGAGAGTAGGAAGGTAAAAGTGAGGTCTGCTTTCAGTCATTTTTGTTTACTTGAATTAAAAAAAAGAGGAAGAAGAGTGATCAAGTAGAGAAAAAAGTTGGTTCCTCCATAACAAAAAAAAAAAAAAAAGTTGTGACTGGAGCGAATCTCAATCGGCATTTGAAAAACTTTACTGTCCCTTTTTTTTTTGGAAAAGCTGTCTAGTATAACATTGAGACAGTAATAACTGATTGGAGGAAAAACAGAATAGAAAAGATATAACAAAAAGTATATGAAGATAATGTTAATTCTGTAGTTTCAATACTAACAGCTTTAACAAAGACTGCAATACCTTCAGGCGAGTAAAAGAAGGCGGCGGATATGAGCTGAAAGTCTTGCATATTCTTGGTTGTTCCTCGATCATTTTTATACTATTTTATAATGCGTTACAACAACCAAATACAACAACTTTATTTATGATAGTTTGCCGAGAAGGTAGTTCACCTTTGCATGATTTCCACAAAATTCAAATCCCGATTTCCATATGAGCGTGTAAGGCTATGCGCACTCTTCTTTTGACATTCTCATAGGGACAATGGAACCTATTGATAAATATACAGTTTTATTTGGCTACTATGAATGTTCAGATCCACTTCAACTATAGGTGGGCCAAAGCTTCAAGGAAGATCCAATCAAGGGATCCGCCTGGACAAACGTTCAAAGCGGGCGGGATTAAAAATGTAGGTGAGGTCCATCCAATCTCAACATCGCTAGGAAACAAAGGAAGGAGTTGATCGACCAAGTTGAACTTTACAGGGTTGTATTCTACTACTTTAATTTGATGCAAATCATGAAAACAAACACCTAGCGTGTATGCTCAGGGAAGAAGTACTCGAGGAGAAGTATTTGGGATTTGAATAACAGTTATGTATGAATTCCAAAAAGAATCATACAATTTATATAAAACGAATCTAGTCGATGATTGGTCAATTACATAATATATTTAATCAAGAAAGAGTACTTTTATCATGGCACCCGAGATAATGCTTTTTTTTTATATATTTATTATTTGTCCCGAGATAATGCTTAAAGTAACTCGATCACCGAGAAATTCAAGGGATTATTTCGGGGAATCGACGATAAATATGGATCCTATACATATATATAAAAAAAAAAGTAACCGTCATCAAACATCATATCAAAGTATACATGTATGTAGAATAAAGAATGTATTATTTTTATTAGCATAAACAAGATCAATAGGGGGGGGGCATACTATATATAATTATAAACATGGACTAGATTAAAAAAAAGGGGGGGGGAAATATACAAAGGACTACAATTATTATTGTTGTTGTTGATGAGGAAGGTAAGGGTCATGTTGGCGAGGAGGATACATTTTCTGAATGATGGAGACAATATCCGAGCCTTCTGAATGACCATTAGGTAATCCATGTTGTTGGCGTTGTTTGTTTGCCGCATGATATTGAGCTGCTGATGCCACCAGAGGAAGTACTTCGGGAGGAAGATTGTTCAATTGCATACCAATAGATTCCAATATACTATAGACTTCATTGTTGCCAGAGGTTGTAGGTGATGTTGTTGAAGAGGTAGATGAAGAAGGTTGAATTGGGTTTGACCACATACTTGCCATAGAGGATTGTGAAGAAGATGAAGAGAGCAAACCAGGAGGAGAAGATGATAAGATTGTTGGATGTTGTTGTTGATGGTGTTGGTGATAATGGTTATAAGATCCTCTTTCCACATTGCCACGGCCAGGATGCTGTTGTTGATGATAAGGTGAAGGAGGTTGGTAGAAAGTGGCCGAATTTGGTACTGATGATGAATACAGTTCATCAGCAGGTGATGAAGGTGAGATTGGTGTAAGTGTTGTTCGTCGTTGCCGTTTACTAATAGGTGGTGGGGCAACAATAGCAGTAGTGGGTGGTGGAGAGGATGAAGGTGATGATACCGAAGACGATGTTGATGCTGATTCTAAAGTGATTGTGTTGGTATTTTTACGTTGATTTGATGATAAATAAGATGCAAAAGTTGGTGGTGGTGATGGTGAAGATCCTGTCGATATTACTGGAGAAGGTTTCGTTGTTGTTGTTGTTGTTGCTGCTGCTGACTGTTTTCCTTTTTTCCCCGAGGCATTGGATCTATTTCGTTTCTTGATCACATCCGTCTTGAGACAAAGAGGACGTACCACACCATGGAGTTTCAAAAACAGACCGCATGCATTACAAAGAGGTTGACCTTGAGCGTCCCTTCGCCAAAGAGGAGTAGTAGACGTGTTGCAGTTTCGACATTGTGTTCTTCCTTTGGGTGGTGTCATTCTTTGGTTAACAGTCGATGGTTTGGGTGGATCTGATTGTTCAACCATGTGAGAGGGCGAACTGGGATTTGATTCTACATTGATGTTGCTATGTTGTTGTTGATTAGATGAGAGAGAGGTATCATCTGTCAAGACAGTCGGTGTACATGGACCAGAGTTGTTGTTAGAAGAGTAGTACATGGAGAAGAGATCTTCAAAGCTAAGTCCTCCTGCCGACATTTGTTGTTGTTGTTGTTGTTGATATAGTTGCTGTTGGAAAGATCCATACTGATGTGTCGGAGGTACCGCAGAGGAAGAAGACGAATTGCCAAAGTAGCCAGATACAGAAGGATCGCAGTTATTGTTGATATTTTCCATAACCGGTGGGGTATAATGTTGTAGCATATGTGGCGTATATGAGTGATGAGGTAGTGAGTTGCTGATGGTATCCAACATTAAAGGAGAAGCAACGCTTTTATCTTCTTCATCCAAATAGTCCAAGTCATCTTGAGTAGGAATAGTGATACTGTTACAGAATTGAGATGAGTCCGCTCGGCGTTTAGCAGGCTATATATAAAAAGAGAGATTTAATAAGATGCATATCAATATTATTATTTTTTCTAACTTACCGTATGCCTTTGGTCGTGGAATGTATAAGCACGAGAGCTACCAGATATCAGGACATTCTTCTTTTCTTGATCCAGATTTTCACGCAAGTAATCCATCATCATGTAAGGAGGTGCAGAAGATGATAAAAAAGAAGTTGTATCATCTGCAGGTGGTGGTTGGTTCTTCATATCAATACCAGTAGACGTGACAGCAGCAGCAGCAGCTTCTTCTTTTTCCTTTTTTTCTTCTTCTTCTTTATTCTTGAGAGTCATAGCCATCATTCGCCAAGTGAGGTTTTCCAATCGAGAGCCATTAGGTAGAGTATCTTTTGCTTTGGTATACATTCTCCATACTTGACTTGACAGAGGGTCGTTCTGTTCTGAATCATGTTTTTTGGAGGGGGAAGAAGAGTCAGGGAAGAGAGAATCGGATAGTAGTTTATCAGCAAGTTGACTTTTGGGATGCATTGTAAAGGTGTAGGAGTGTATAGTGTTTACGTGTGTGCTGTAATAGATAAAATAATATATATATATATATGCAGAAGAGAGATGGATTAAAAAGAATTGGGGACAAGAAAGAGAAAGAAAAAAAGAGAAAAAAGGAACCAACATGGATTTTAACTTTTTTCAAGTGCCTATCGGAATCTTAAATTTCCACTTTTTTATGTAGATGGTTTTTAAAATAAGATCAGCGATCCCCCCTCGTCCCTCACTTTACTTACCGTAAAAACTTATCATATCCATTTCGGGTAGAGTCGCTGATAATGGAGAATAAAAACAAAGCCCGTTCCGTTTTACATACGTACCAATACATTATTTCTTGCTTACAACATCAAGTTGTATCAATCCATACTATATATCTATCCCATTTCAAAAAAAAAAAACTAGTGCCAAGTAGTCCATGGACGCTCTAAATCTATAAACGGCAAAATGTATGTCTTTAGCTCTTTTATATAAAAGGACATACTGATTACGATAAGATGACACCTTTTATTTTCGTTCACTATATTCTCACATGCACTCGTTTATTTTTTTTCCCTTATCTTATAATACCCGTTTTGGGAAATCCAGATTATTCCGCGGTGTTTTTTGAAACGGCGACCCATTCGATTCCCATACGATCAACCAAGTATCATTCCCATCAACCCTACTTGTCAATATCGCATCATCATCATCATTATCATCATCATTCATAATGTAATCACCAGTATAATTGAATCAATCAGTGTATGAATCCCGTTTGATGATTTTCGAAGCAAAGGTACAGAGCAAAGGTACACAAGACCCACAAAAAGGGTAACGGTAACAAAATGATCATTGGTGATTCATATTCGTAATACCATATCAAAACAAGTAAAGTGTAACAGGCATAATGATAAAATATTGGTTTTCTTTATTCAATTGGATGACATTAAAAAGATGGTAAAAAACTATAAAACTATATATATATAAATGACTACAACAAACACATACCAACGGACACATGTCCCTTTAAGCATTGCCACCACCACGTAACATAAGATTTCGGATAATTCGTTTTCGGCCGTCGCCTGATACACTGATTTGTCCATGGTTTTCCATCGCGCGAATTGCTTCTTCGTACAGCTTGACATCAACAGGCTAAAAAGATTTACAAGAGTGAGTGAGTGATTGATGCTTTGATGGTTGTCGTCCACCCTCCTTCTCGTTCCTTGATACTTACTACAGTGCTCTGAGAATTCAAATCAGTTAGCAGTTTTTGGTAAGAGATCGTCGTTAATTCTTGGTTGGTGATCAAAGTGCCGAGTTCCCGGATCAGATCTTCCTGCAAGTGTCGTTCATGAGAAGCAGTACCCATCAAAATCAGATCCATGTCAATGCGTCCAGTCTTGGGGTCGGTTGCATAGTCTTTAATAGCTGCACGAAGTAAACGAGAAGCTTCCTTGACATCTTCTACTTCGACAACTTCGGATAATCTATAAAAAAAGAGAGACAAAGGTTAATTAGTATCCATATTCAAAGTTCCTACCACTTCCCCCTCTGATTGCCCACTTACCTCATTCGAGCATGAGCTTCTGACATACGGATCATAGACTCTAATTGACGAGTAGTGGCTGTCACACGTTTTTCACGACCACCACGATCTTGACCTTGTTTACGCAATTCGACATAGAGATCCACTAGATGACGACCCGCTTCTTCATTAAGGACAGGTTGGACCTTTTCCCGAGCATAGCTGATATACTTGGAGAGAAGTTCTACAGGCTATTTTATCAAAAAAAAAAAAAAAAAAAAAAAAGAGAGAGAGATCATTAGTGCTTTGTATAAAACAGCACAGTGTTAACTTACAATAGTATCGATACCAGCGGTCGTAGGTACATCCTCCATGTAAAGGGACACCAAATGGTTAGCCAATCTCCGATCAGCATCTTCATCCACCTGGTCGAGAATCAAGTACAGTAAATCGAATCTATAGGTACCCACCCAAAACAAGTAAATCAGCAAAGTCGTATAGTTTAATAAAGTCTTACCTTGATAATAAGGGAGGAGGTAAATCCAGATTGCCGGGTACAGACATATTTTTGTTCCAGCGGGATCCTATGGGATTCGCACAAGCACAAATCGAAGTTCTTGCATTCAATGTAGTGATAATACCAGCCTTTGCTACTGAGATGGTTTGTTGTTCCTATTAATTATAAAGTTATGTTAGTACTGTCATTGACAAAGATTAGATTTTAAATATGTATTCTTGTTACTTACCATGACTTCATGTAGTACTGATCTTGTAGAATCAGACATTTTATCAAATTCATCAATACAGCACACACCTCCATCACTGAGAACCAAGGCACCACTAGAAGGATTAAAGTAAAGAGAAAGATGTGTTAGTCAGTCGGTCCAGTCACCCCCCCTTTTTTTTTTACCTTTCGAGAACCAATTGTCTAGAATCAGGATCACGTGTGATATATGCGGTAAGACCAACAGCGGAAGAACCTTTTCCAGACGTATAGACACCACGAGGAGAAATCTTGTGTACGTATTGCAGCAACTGTGACTTACTGGTACCAGGATCACCAACCAGAAGGACGTTGATTTCACCTCTACAAAAAATAATAAAAGAAGGAACAATGAGTTTATTGATTCCTTCAAGTTAACCCATCTTTTTGTATTACCTAAATCGTGGTGAGCCAGATCTTTGGAAGACTTTATTAGCCCCACCAAATAGTTGCAATAGAATTCCCTTCTTTACATCGTCCAATTCGAATATACTTGGTGCTAAGATATAGTAAAAGTCGATATGGTGAGTTGAGATGATCCCTTTTATGTATTAATTGGGGGGGGGGGTTTAATCTAACTTACCTAGAGATTGAGAGAGTACGTCGTATAGATTAGGGTTCTGGGACAGGTTCATGATAAGGTTTTCATCGTCAGCCAAAAAGGTATCCACTTCGTCAGTTTCATCGTATCTAGTATTGTTAATTATAATGTTAATGTTAATAAAAGAAATTATCAAATGATGACTCTACCCTTTTCTATTATACATATAGACTTACGTTTCCCGTGCATGTTCGGAGCGTAAAGATCTGTCGACTTGTACACGTTTTTTGTTAGTGCGCTTGATATGGACCACATCGAGATATGTGCGGAATAAAGATCGAATTGTTCGTTGACGAGGATTGACACGGACAGGCACACCACGGAAGATACCAGTAATTTCGAGTCTTTAAAAAAGAAAAGTTTGATTAGTTTGAATGATTGATTCATGCATTGAGTATGTTTCATGCTTACCTGTCACCGGGTTTTGCAACATCCACCAATTCATCATACATACACAATGTAACATTCTGAGGAGTTTGACCATCGGGTACCGCATCTATTTATAACCAAATGAAATCAATATGTGAGTGATCAAGATTGCCATGTTTTCCTTTTTTTTGCCCATCATCGTACATACCTGGTGTTTCTTGTAATCTTGCAACTTGTTTATCAGCAAAACCACATCTATTGTGAATGAGAGACATTGAGTTTTCAGCACTGCATTGTTCTCTAGGGCATCTTGTTGGTTCCACAATTCGTCCACGATCCACATGCACCGTCATCGTATGTTCACACACCAAACATCGGAAGAAGGCTTCTTTCATATCAGGAATGACAGGAGACGCACGAATCATAATACCCTTAACAGTAATAAGTTGGTCAACATCTATATAGGTGAGATTGTTAGTAATCACTTTTGTCTTTTTTTTTTTTACCCCAATCCTACCAATATCACTTACTTTGAGGATCCAAATCACGCATATTCACTGATGAGGTCAAGTTAAAAGGCCGCACCTAAAAACAAATAGAGATAGTCAGTAACCATCGACTTGTTACCACAAATTTGTCCCTTACCTTGAGTTGTTGATTGTTCAAATCAGCGTCTTCAAAGAGTCCCATATAAAAGTTGGTGATAGTGTGATCCATTAAAGGAATGATTTCTTGAGGATACTTGACCAATTGATCATAAAGCTTGTGAGTATCTGAATAAGCCATCAAGTTTCGACAATCCAAGTTGACCCCAAGAGAATTCGTATCACGCATCTACAGTATACAATAATAAAAAGTATCAGTATCCATACCGTCCCCCCCGCCTTTTATACATGAAACTTACGTGAGTCAATAATAAAGGATAAAAAGGACGACGGTCTTCATCGTTGACAGTTTCACCCAATTTGCGTTTACGATGAGCCAGAGTAAAGTTGTTTAAAAAGTTGCGGAAGGAGGTCATGGATTCATGGATATTGATGGTTGTACCCCAAATAAGACGGACCGACAAAGAAGGATCCGATTCCTGAGTATCCAAAGCAGAAGACAGACGACCGGCAGCTTGGAAGCCAGGAGTACCCGGAGTACCAATCGCACTGACAGAATCGGTGAAATGAGTGTTGAGGTGTGGTGTTCTGATATAGGTGGTTCGAGGTGTTTGTGTGGCGACTGGTGAGCTGAATGCATTGGTGCGATTAGGTGTCGACGGGTAAGCAAGAGGTGAGGTGGCATTCATCATGTCATCGCCAAAGTATACTGAGGACATTTCACCACGACCATAGGGGGTGCCGCGACCACGAGGTGTTCCTGGCGTTCGAGTCGTATAGTTGAATAAATCGCTTCCTCTAGGAGAAGCAACGTCCAGTTGAGAAGAAAAGTGTGTGGTATTTCTTGGTGTCTGATCAGCACCTGGAGTTCCAGGATAAGAGTCATAAATGTTGGGTGTTCCTGGTGGTTGACTCATGTTTTTTATAAAATAAAAAAAAAAAAAAAAAAAAAGGAAGAGGAAGAGAGAGAAAAAACAATCTGATCACGAAAAAATTGTTTTCTATCAAATTCGTGGCGAGTGTGTGGCGGGATTTGAAATTCACTGGTAGTGACGTTCAATCATTATGATTGGTTGACTTGTGGTAGCTTTATTCTGAAAATTCTGTTTGAGCGGTCCTCCTCTTTTCTTTTCCAACTTTACTACATAATCATATCATGAGTTTAACCAAAGCTGATATCAACAAACAAGGCTGGGAAGACTCTGTAAGTTACTAAAGGCATTATGAAAGAAGAACAAAGAAAATCAACTTGAAACGATATACTAACCCATTATAATAACAACATCTTTGTTATTTGTAGGAATTCCCTATTCTCTGCGAAACCTGTTTGGGCGACAATCCTTACGTGCGCATGTCTAAACAACCTTTTGGAAAAGAATGCAAGACTTGTAATCGACCTTTTACAGTATTCCGTTGGCTTCCAGGATCAAACATGCGTCACAAGAAAACCGAAATCTGTCAAAACTGTGCAAAGTTAAAGAACGTTTGTCAAACCTGTATTTTGGATTTACAATATGGTAAAAATAAAAAAACAATGACTATAAATATAATGGGGGCTAAATACTTGTTATTTTGTTTTTTTTAGGTCTACCTGTCCAAGTCAGAGATACAGCTCTTGGAATTAAACCTGATGCACCTACTACTGATATCAATAGACAATACCATGCTCAAAATCTCGCTAATAAGGTAAATAACGAAAAGGAAAAGACTCTTGACTAATCATTGTATTACTAATAGATGGATGACGATAATGGCGATCCTTATGCTGGGGGTGGTTTAAATTCAGCTGGAAATAGGGATATTCTCAAGAACTTGGCAAGAAGTGAACCTTACTACAAGCGTAATCGAGCCCATATTTGCTCATTCTATGTCAAAGGTGAATGTAATCGAGGTGCTTCTTGTCCATACAGGTAAAAGAAACAGGTAGTGGGAGGGGTTGATGTTAATAGAATGGTATCACTCAACTCATCCATTTATTTAGACACGAAATTCCTGAAGAAAACAAAGATATGGCTAAACAAAACATCAAGGATCGTTATCGTGGTATCAATGACCCTGTAGCAAAAAAGATGCTTGGACGAACAAACAACATGAAATCGTCATTGGCTCCTCCAGAAGATACATCAGTGGTAAGGACCTAGAGGATGAGAGGGGGGAGTATGATATGGTAGAATCTAACTCTTTTTTTTTTGTGCTTTGTATAGACTACTCTATTTATCACCGGCCTAGACACAACTATCGAACAACAACATATAAAGTAAACTATTGATCAAATCATTGACTTTATGGTACTAACATTCTTTTGGTCATTCTTTTTATAGAGACTTTTTTTATGCGTTTGGTGAAATCAAATCTGTCATTGTGATCCAAAAGTCAAATTGTGCCTTTGTGAACTTTGTGACAAGAGCATCAGCAGAGCTCGCGGCGGAAAAGGTGGAAAATGTTGGTTTGGTATTGAATGGCATTCCATTACGTGTATCATGGGGGAAACCAAGACCCAAAGGGCCCAAGGCGTCTAATGGACAACAACAATCTGTGGATGTAACCAAGATGAAGGTACCCGCTCCTCCTTCTATGGATGCTAAGAACGATAGTGCTAAATATCCAAGTCAAGATCCAACCTCTCAAGGCTCTTCTGCTTTAGGATCCAACCCCACCTTCTCATCATAAACTAGTTAACTCTCTCCTCCCATTCTGACATTGTTTATCATAATCTATAGTTTATATTCCATCATCAAATAAAAATATGTTTTTAAACAGTATTGGTTTGGTTTTATATATGTGTTGTCTTGATTGTTTGATGTGATCAGGTACCAACTTTTCTTGAACGGAAGGCGGGATTTAACAAGTAAAATGATTGAAATCCCGCTCTCGTCCTCTTTTTGGTGAAGCTCCGGCTTCCATTAATCAGCCTTTCTCTCTTTTTTTTTTTTATTTTTATTTATTTTCCCTTACTTCTTTTTATAAATCTAATTCAGTATGCCTTTTGGTCAAGTAAGAACCCACATTTGTATGAATCAAATCAATGACCAAAACTAACACTGTTTATGATTGTTTATTTAGGTCGTAGTTGGACCACCAGGATCGGGGAAAACCACGTATTGTTGGGGCGCCTATCAATTCTTGACAGCATCGGGCAGGTAAACAATAACAGTAACAATAAACTAGTGGTGATGAATAAAAGTCTCCAACTAGTTTTTTTTTATATCTTATTTTTGTTATTCAATGTGTGTAGAAAGGTAGCGGTGGTGAACCTTGATCCAGCAAATGATCATATACCTTATCCTTGTGCCATTAATATTGCAGATCTGATCACTTTGGAAGACACCATGGAGGACTTGAAACTAGGACCTAATGGTGGTATCATGTTTTGCGTGGAATATCTTTTGAAAAACGTTGATTGGCTATTGGAAAAGCTTGATGAAATAAAAGGTAAGGTAAACAAGTAAGTGTAGTATAAAAAGCTGACCAGTTACATGTAGATCATTATATTATCTTTGATTTCCCGGGCCAGGTGGAATTATTTACACATCATAATGCTGTGAAGGAACTATTGGGTGTCTTGGAAAAACACAACTTCCGGGTAAGTAGGATGGTAAAGGTGAAGGGGGAAGGATTGAAGAATAGAATGGCTAAATAATATCTTTTTTTTTTCTTTTTTAATATCTAGTTGGTGGCGGCTCATTTGGTAGATGCTCACTACTGTACGGATCCTGCAAAATATATCTCTGTCCTACTGCTCTCTTTAAAAACAATGGTACAACTGGAACTACCTCATGTCAACATCTTATCCAAGGTAGATTTGATTGAATCTTATGGAAAACTACGTAAGTTTGATAAAGGGTGATTTCTTCTATTTTATAACTAACATCATGTTTTGATGTTTAGGCTTCAACTTGCGATACTATACGGACGTGATGGACTTGTCGTATCTTTTGGAATCATTAAACGACGACGCCTTTGGATCGAAATTCAAGAAACTCAACGAAGCCTTGTGTGAACTCATAGAGGATTTTGCCCTGGTTGGCTTTTATACATTATGCGTGGAGGATAAATCATCAATGACCAAGATACAACAGGTGATCGACAAGGCAGGCGGATTTGTATTTGGTGGTTTGACAGAAGGAAACGAATCAATTATGCTCACGGCCATGCAAGCTGGCTTCCATGAAGACGTCACTGATGTACAAGAAAGGTGGATGGATGATGGTGATGATGACTTTTTAACTTAGAATTATTATTATTATTATTATTATCTATTATTGTAAATAAAATAAACGTGTTGTACTGAAAACTTTATGCTGGTTGACAGATTCAGATTGTGGGGGGGGGGGAATGGGGAGATTCGGAGCTGCCACCGAAGACCGCTTTGCCGCTCCCTCCCCGCTCATATTTAAACTCCTCTTTTTTTCTTTTCTTTTTTTTTTTTGGTTCCTTCTTCTTCTATTTATATTTGAACCTTTACTTTATTATATTATACTTCCTATTCCCCCCTCTTTACCATTCATTATATTCTACTTAAACTTGGGCAAATGGAATCCTTACGTCGATTAATCTTTAGGGATGCTGTCCTTTCCTCTGAAATGTTTGCCAACGAAGACTGCCTGACTTGCCAAAGTCCTTGCCATGACCATGAAGCCTACCCCTCTTACCTGGACATTAAAACGGATCGAAACATTGCTGCAACCACCAAACCTTACAGTCGTCATATTCTTATTGCTACTTCTCAGTCCGATTGGCCCAAGAAGATTGAACACGACACTGATACATTGGCTGGTGCCTTGATCTCCACCCGACCGGACCGATCGACCATGATTACCTGCAGTTCACTCGTCTCTACCCACTCAACATCTCCTGGCTCGCAAGACTTGATGATTTTCCCTGACAATATTGTGGTGGCCAATGTGACAGCAGACAATATCCATAGTCTATGGTCTTACTTGCAAGCACGGGAAACTACCAAGGACGACAACACACCACCACCGGATGGTCTTTTGATCAAACCCAATCCTTATTCTTCTCTTCTTTTACTATGCTCTCATCGACGACGAGATAAACGGTGTGGTGTGACGGCGCCAATTCTGTCAAGGGAATTCGATCATATTTTAAGGGAAAAGGATAATATGGATAATGTCGAGATCGTCATGGTCAGTCATATTGGTGGACACAAGATTGCAGGAAATGTTATCTGTTATACTCATCAAGGTAAACGTGGGATTTGGTATGGTCTCGTCAAATCATGCCATTGTCGGGCTATTGTGGAGGAAACGCTGGAAAATGGGAAGATCATACAGTCTCTTTATCGTGGTGCCATGGCTAATAGTTTTACTGCTGATGCCAACTCGTCCTCTTTATTCTCTTGGTAATATTAGATTTCCATCCCCTTAGACTAGTTGTTTTTATAATACCATGCTATTAATAAAATATTTGGATGATGCTATAATTGTATGCTGATGGGTTGATTTTTGCATGATGACTCTCACAATTTTCAAATGCCGACTCACTCCCCCTTTTTTTCCCGCTAAGCCTCATGGGTGGATTTTTTTAGACGCAGGGAACGAAATAAAAATAAAACTCTCTTTTCTTTCCTCTTCTTTTTGACTTTCACCATGTCTCGCTTCTTGTTACAAAATCTACGTGCTGTCAACACCCTTCGACCTACCTTCACCTTGCGATCACTGACGACGGAAGCCACGACGGAACCACAAATCATTCAACCCAAGATTCTCGAAACCCATGTGCCTAACGATAGTCTTGTCAGTCAAATTGTCAACACATTGATGCGGGATGGTAAAAAAGCCCGTGCTCAACGTCTGGTCAGTGACAGTATGCGACATTTGCAAACCAAGACACAACAAGAACCTTATGCCGTCCTTGCCAGTGCTATTGAAGATGCCTCACCATTGTTGAAACTCGGTTCGACCAAGAAGGGCTCCAAAGTGGTACATGTCCCTACCGCCTTACGAGAACGTCAACGCCGCCGACGAGCTATCACCTGGATTATCGACGCTGCCGCCAAACGTAACGAAAAGACCTTTGAAGAACGATTTGCCGCTGAAATCTATGATGTGACCCAAGGTACAAGCTCGGTGTTGCAAAAGAAACTGTCCCTTCACAAACAAGCTCTCGCCAATCGCGCTAATGCTCAAGTCAACTACAACACCCAAAACCGATAAACATAGATAGAAACTTTGTTATACTTTATTGCTTTTTTTTTATTTTTATATTAGAATCACAATTAGCTACATATCCCCCCTTCCCTTTGTCACATAGTCTTCTCTTTTTTACTCATTATTAATGTTGCATTGAAATAAAAATGATGATGGTTTTTACTTGTATGTACCTGCCACGTGCGGATTACCCCATGCTTAAAATAGGTTATCCAAATCCCGCCAGTGTTTGGTTACCAGGTCGGTTACAAGTTTTTTTTTTTTTTCTTTTTCTTTTTTCTTTTTCTTTACTAACTAAATGATCTTAGTTTGAGTTTATAGAATGTGTCATTATATATTTGAATACCACTCACAGTTCTTCCTTTATAAGGGGTACTGTATTTTGCTGTGTTGATATATTTTGACCATTCAGTATAAACGATGATGACAACTTGTGTGCGGCTGAAGACAGTATACTCTTTATTGTTCGCTGTGGCCCTGTTTTGCACACCCATTATCTTTGATTGGAAACATATGATTCTCAAGTCATATACAAGAACATGATGATACCTTCAGGTACTTCCGACTATAACTTGTTTATGGGCTGACGAAGATTAATTAACACACCGGGGATTTTTACATATATCTGATTCTTGACATTTCTTTACATGGACTATAGAATAGAACTTTTTAATTTTTAATTTTTAATTTTTTTTTATAGTAATAGACTTGTTTATACTTACAATAAAACACGAGTAGCTTTACTCTCTTTACTTTGTCTTTGGGTAGGTGTCTACGGTAGTGTTTGTATGGCCTCTTGGGCACTTGAATTTTTCGTCGAATAAGCGGAGGATGAAATATCAGTTACTATTATGTGAAAAGTATGTGGTTTCTTTTTATTTTCCACTTACCATTGGCCGAAGCCCCGTACCCTTCCCTCTCAAAGGAGGGGTACCAGCCATATTCTCATCCAAGAATGGACTGACAAGTTGTTGTTGTTTGTTAAAGCTGAAATGAAAATTTAAAAAGCTCTTTTATATGGTGTGAAAAAGAAAAAATCAAATGATCAAAACTCATGCATTGTCAAATTATATCAATCTTATACAGGACATTGGCCATCACAGTTCGCATTAATTAAATGACGCCTATAGGAAGCCACTCGGGCTAAAGTTTGCCCTAATCGACGAAAAATTAACTCTGGCCTCTTTGTGGCGGGATTTCAATTTTACAATGAATGTAAATTGGCTCTTGCTATCTTTTAATTCGCCCTTCTTCTTTTTTGACCAATGTCAGGAAACGACACGTTGGGGGAAAAGGCATGGATATCTCGTAGAAAAGAATGGACAACAGCAACTCAAACCACCACCTCTGACGATTCATCAAGGCAACCACTCCAATTGAACAATGATCACAAAACATCCATCTACAATGCCCTCATAAATGAACGACGATCATTCAAGAAACCTATTCCTCTTGGTACTGTGGTAATGATAATAATGATTTATTTAATGTGGATAGTCAATAATAGTTACGGATTGCCTTTTTGTTTGTTTACACAGGTTGATATTGTAGTCTATGGATGGAAAAAGAACGGCACCTGGCCAGACGTACCAAGCGCAGGATCATTCTAGGTTGTATCCAACATTCACCCATAGCCCACTTCCACACACATAATATAGCTTATCCTAGTTAATAGTTACATCATTATTCCTTGTCATTGATCCTTTTTTTATTTATTTTTTTATTGTTGTTATTATTATTGATATCATCTTTTTCTTTTTTAATAAAGCCTAATCACTACAACTAAAAAAAGTGGATACACACACACACAAATGTATAATAGGGATAAAAACTAAAACAGGACAAGAGACTATAGCTACTACAACATATATATCTGATTTATAAAGCACCAGTATCATGTTCGATGGAATGGGTGTGATCTTGTGTAATATCAAGCATAACAGAGTCCCCATGACCAAGGTAGGTTAATTCCTTGTTTACAGTGAGGATTTGTCGATACACACAATCCAAAGGTGGTATCTCAGGCCTGTTTTGGTGTACTTTATAATAAAGTTGTCAGTAAGCAATTACATGATCAATATGTATTGTTTCTTTCATACCTAGTATGGCCACATTCACTTCACTCGCCAATGTTTCACGGGTTTCTTTTTCCAACAAATGAGACATGGGACTTGATCGTGGATCGGGGTATGCGAGGAGGGAGAAGATTTGCTAGCAAGATAAAAAAGAAGAAGAATTAATACCCAGTCAGCCATCCAACTTTTTTCTTTTTCTTTATACATTACCTTTAGTTTATCCTTGACAGTGGGCGAGGGATTTTTACCATATTCATCTTGGAGTTCTTGGCCAAAAGTCATAATGGATTGCATCATATCATGTAAAGAGAACTTGATCATACCGTCGTCAGTATCCATATCGTCCGAGCTTTGTGATTCGTCTTGTTCGGCCAACACCCTGTCGCTACCAAGTATGCCAGAGAGACTACTACATGAGCTGTATCCATTGCTACTGCTGCTGTTGCTGTTTCGCCTGAGTGAGTGTCTTTTCGGTGCAGAGTAGTTTCGATCAAATGAGTCGCCAAGATCCATGGTATCAGTGTGATTGGGAGATGCTGGTGCGGCGACAATAGCTGCCCAACTCATGCGCCTTCCCGGCGCTGATGAATCAGTTGTAATGGGTGGAGAGTAACCATGGTATGCATGGGCCGAGATGGATCGACTTCGACTTGATGTGGACGAGGTTTGCTGATTGTCATTTGTTGTCCATTTTTGTGATTTCCCATCGTCTTTACCGATCTTGGTTGCTGTTGCCAATGGATGAAAGTGCTGATGATGATGATGATGTCGATCGTTTTCCATGTCATTGCCACTGCCGCCATGATGATGATCAAAGTAGTCGTGAGTGCTTGATTGGCTACTACTGAGAGTACTCATGTGATCGTCATCGGAAGAGAGGGAGATCATGCTGTCGACTTCGCTATACCGTCGTTGATGTGAACTGGTAAGACTTGATCTTCGTCGTTGAGTATCCTTGTTGTCGTATTCACCCACCATTTCAACAAATTTTTGACACTTGAGTTGGAAGAGAATATGACTGCCAGAGCCTTGGTTTTGTAATATTGCCGGGAATCGCATGGTGAGGATTTGAATAGCTTGATCGATATCACCTTGTAGCACTGCATTCTTGGCCTCTAATAACAATAACAAATATATAAGAAATAATAATCATGTTATGATCAGGTATTTTACATTATTGTTATTTTGTGTTACCTAGTCTTTGATGAAGATCATCATCACCAGTATCCATCACCAAGTCATTAGTAGGATGATTCAAAGAAGAGGAAGAAGAAGATGTTGATTCCGCCAAGTATGCCGAATCTTTCACCAAAGCTTTTGCAGATCGAGAATAACCATGATGAATCATATAGGATAAGATCAACTGATTAACGGTACTGGAAGCGGGCTTCGTCTTGTCGATGGAGACCGGATAGTTCCCAATATCTTTCCACAAGGAAAGTTTATGTTCCTATACAAAAATCAAAAAGATTGAGTAACTAGTTGTCTTTTATTTAATCCCCCGAATTGCACCATTACCTGTATGTATTGTACGATATCATACATGAAAGAATCTTGACCAAAGTTAACAGTGATATATTCGCCAGCTGTACGCATCCCCACACAAGGATACATGGGAAGAGAGAGATCCAGGTCTTTAAAAGCAATACCAAGGAAGGTACCATTCTTTGTATAAAAGGCTGTCTTGTTTGCAAAGTTTACGCCACAACCAATCACATCACCTGTTTTGAATTGAGGACCGTATTTCTTGCCAATACCCGAGCCTTCAAAGGAGTGTCCATCATCACCGTGATACCCAAAAGATAACTTGTCCCAACCTAATAAATAAGAAGACAAAGTGTGAATGATAGATTGATTCTAGTCGTTTCTTCTTACCAGGTAATCGTTTGAGTTCGTTTCTTGCACTGCAAAAGCCAATACCAATATATCCATCATCCCCTTTTGATTTGACATGCATTTCAAAGTAATAAACACCACATTGGTTACGCATAGGAAGATTGGCTCTTACTGTACCAGCATGATCTTCAGACCGACCAGGACCTAATAAGAGTGGGAGTGAGTATAATGTCTTATATATATATATATATATATATATATATATGTTCTTCTGACCTTACCGACATACTTGACACCAAGTCCATTCTTGTCAATTTCAAGATAGCGCGACTTGTCTGCACTATTCCAAAAAGAAGGAAGTCGCAAGTCCAATTCAGCCAAGACAAGGTTACTTTGCTGTTGTTGTTGTTGTTGTTGTTGTTCAGATTGTAAAAGTAGTTGGTGTTGACTTGATAGTGTATGGGTATCGTTCGATAGCTTCTTTGTGTTTTCGTATCTTTTTTGTAAAAGGTAATGATATTGTTCACGTACAAGTGTAGCATATTGAGTGTGTTTGAGATAAGCAGGTGGTTTTGGTGGACTAAGTGAGTGTTGGATGGTGGAACTGGGTATCGAATGTCTTTTCTTGTTGGCTACTTGATATTGTTGTAAGAGTGAACTTGGCCAAGGTATAGATTGGAGTGCCGGGAATGCCGTATGATAATTGGAGACTGGATCCACACAAGCTGCTGCTGCTGCTGCCGTTGTTGCTGCTGTTGATGCTATGGACATGAATATAATTCCCCCTTTTTTCTTTTGTCACAAATTATATACTAGGTAGAGAAGAAGGAAGAAGAGAATAAAAGATAATGGGGGAGAGTATATACAAGAAGAAGATAAAGTATTAAGAAGAAGAAGAAAAGAAAAAAGTGGGAAGAGAAGGGAAGAAATAAAAAAACCGGAAGAAGGAGATTTAAAAGTAAAAAAAATCGTGAGAGTTCTACATTTGAGCTCACGTGCCACATACAACGTCATGTCAAGCATAAAATCCCCCCACACATTGTACGATAATTGCATTTATTAAGTAAACCACAATACATATATAATCATAATTATACTATTTAAAAAAAAGGGGGAGAGGGAGGGAGGGAGAATTGTAGTAATGGGGATCAAATACTAACATCTATAGGGGAGGGAGGGGGGGGGGTGTAAGCTACTACTATTTATTTTTGATCCAAAGCACCATGTTCAAATCGAGTTGCCCGCATACCAATCCCTGAAGGAGCATTCATCGTCAAATAACGTAACCATCGTTCGACAACATCCGGGTGAGTATCCTTGATTTGAAGTAATCGTTTATGTGTTTTTCGTTCAAAGTTTTCTTGTGATTTTTTATGGACAAAGGGTGATTTGATTACTGTCCATTTTGAGGTTTGTGTTGGCAAAGGTACCGTACCGGAGCAAGGCATGCCGAGGTGGAAGGCTGCCCGTCGTGCAAAATCAGCGTAAAAGTCGAGTTGTTGAGGTAAATAGCCACGTAATTGAAGGTTGCATACAGTAATGTTGTGTGTGGCGGGAATGCGTTGAGGGACTAGAAAGAACATGTTGCAGTTAGTCTTTCTTGTTCCATTTCATTTTTTTTTTCCATTTACCTTCAAACACTTCAAGTGAATCGTCAGTTTCAACAGCACTTGGTACTTCAATATCCTTGACACCTTCCATCGTTTTTGATACCGATCTAATTATTAATTAATTGTATAAGTACACTGTTGATGATTAGTTCCTTTTTTCTCTTTACTTACGCAAAGGCGCGGGCGCTACCCAATTGTCTAAGACGAGGTGTTAGTTGGAATAATTGGCGCTAAATATAAAAGAAGAAGTGGGTAAAGGTTATCAAGTGTTGATTCGTATTCAGGAAAAAGTGACAGATGCCTTACCGTGGAGAGCATAATGTGAACAAGGTGGAAGAGAAGCGAAAAAATATTGGACGGGCAGATTTCCACTAAAAGCCACAAAGTGCCATGGGGGGGGCAGAATCGGGATTTGAAACGAGCATTTTTGGTATCGCATCCATAAATGGACATGGTAGCCATGACAGTAATGAAATAACGTGCCAAGTACTTTTATTACTATGTGCACAGTTACGTTCATCATTATTCATGTCTCCCCCTGTGATATATCGTAAAGGTGTATGTATCCTGTCAGGTCATACTTTTTGCTCTTCCTAATCTAGCCAATCAAAATCGTTTCAAATGTCGTGCTTCCAAACCAAGCGGGGATTAAATCATTTCCCTTTTCTTTCTTTATGGCCTTTTTTGAATCATTTTCACTCTTCTCTTTCTTTCCCTCCCTATATACTTTCATGGCTGGCCCGCTTACAAATACAAGGAAAGACATGTATTCACCGTTACGTATAAGAAAGGGTAAGTTTATTAATTCTTGTTGCTCAAGTAGTCTAACTCCTTCTCTCCCTTTGACACATAGAATCTACTACTGCCAGTGACCAGCAACAATCCAACGATCGGGAACGACACTTTACTGTAAGGGAAAAAAAAAAAGAAGAAGACAAGATTGACTATACGTTAGTTGATCAGTATTAAACCTTTGTCTGTCTTCACGATGCCTGGTTTTGTCGTATCTCTATAGCTTCGTGCGGTGTTGGTGGGATTGGGTATTGGCACTCTCATGTGCTTCTCAAATATGTACTTTGGACTACAGGTAAAGAAAGTGCGCTAATGACACTCCCTTTATATATTAACACTCACCTTTATTTTTATTTTTATATAGACTGGTTGGATATCTATGATGTCTCTTCAATCGTCACTACTTGGCTTTGCACTCTTTAAACCATTCCAACATACCCTACAACACAAATTCACTCCTGTTGAAAACGTTGTCTTACAAACAGTGGCAGTCGCTACAGCAACAATGCCTCTTGCTGCAGGTAATATGATAATGAATGATAAGAGTTGGGGGGGGGAAGGTATCACTAAAAAAACTTTTTTTTTTTTTCTTTTTGTTGCTGTTTAGGATTTGTTGGTGTCATCCCCGCCTTAGCATTATTAAGCAAAGCCGATGACCCGGAGGGAGCCATTATCTTATCCTTCCCTCAGCTGATATGGTGGGCACTTGGGGTTGCCTTCTTTGGTGTCTTTTTCGCTGTGCCTCTTCGTAAACAAACCATCGTTCGGGAAAAACTTCGATTCCCATCTGGCACAGCTACAGCACAAATGATCAGTCTATTACATCAACAGCCCGATCCTACTGTATCCAACACCACTACTAGTTTTACAGCCCCTTCTTCTACAACGTTGATTTTACGGAAAAGACATACAACACAAGACAATGATTCTCAACATCAACCTTTACTATCTTCGCCATCTTCTTCATCATCACCCTCTGTAAATACAACTATCCATCGGTCTTCGTCATCCACTTCCTCTTATGGAACAAATGATGATCTGTCAACTACCGATGATTCGAATCCCGACTTTGAAGACTCCTGGCATTTGAAACTCAAGGCTTTGTTGGTGTCCTTCTCATTATCCTCTCTTTATACACTCTTGTCCTACTTCTTTCCCATCATCACACATCTCCCTATATTCAACTGGCTTTGTTTTAATCTGGTGGATTTCCAAGCTTGGGATTGGTATTTTGCTCCTAGTCTCAGCTATGTGGGACAAGGTATTATTATGGTAAGAATTGTAAAAAAAGAAAAAAGTAACAATGTTAACTTTTTGTATTATATAGGGTTTACCTACTACTCTATCCATGTTATTGGGGTGTGTTGTAGGTTGGGGAATTCTGTCTCCAATGGCCTATTATTCTGGCTGGGCTACAGGTCCTGTCGATGATTGGAAAACTGGATCAAAAGGGTAAACATGGAAATAGTCAAAAGAATAAAAATCTAAACTAACAATGTATTGTCATGTGGATAGATGGATATTATGGATCTCTCTTGGTGTGATGATATCAGAATCAGTTCTGTCCTTGATGATTGTTACTATCCGAACCATTGCCAAATCAATCTCAGGATCATCGAATGTGGATCAACAAGATGATGTCGAAACCATCTATCAACAAGATACTACGGATGAATATGAAGATGCCCCTGTAGATCAACAAGTACCTCTATGGGTTACGTTATGTGGATTGATTGCATCGACTTTGCTATGCATCGCTTTGGTGAGGTATGTGTTTGGACCGGATATTTTGTCGGTGCCTTTGACCTTGTTGGCAGTCGTGGTGGCTATGCTTCTCAGTGTCCTTGCTGTGCGTGCTTTGGGTGAAACCGATCTCAATCCGGTCAGCGGAATTGGTAAAATCAGTCAAGTCTTGTTTGCTGGCATTCTTCCTGGTGGTATTGCTGCCAATCTCATTGCTGGTGGTATTGCTGAAGCAGGTGCTCAACAAGCTGGTGATTTGATGCAAGGTAGGTAAAACTGATGGGGGAGGGGGGAATATATCACTCATGATTGTTTTCCTAGATCTCAAAACGGGTCATCTCCTTCGTGCATCACCCAAGGCTCAATTCTATGGTCAATTGATTGGATCACTCTTTAGTGTATTTGCAGCATCAGGTATGATTATATATAATATAAAGAGGAAACCTTCTCATCTTGTTTGTTTTTATTTTATTTTAGGTGCCTACTTACTTTATCGTACTGTGTATACCATTCCTGGCCCTGAATTCCCGGTACCTACAGCTCAAGTTTGGCTAGACATGTCAAGACTTGTGAATGGACAACCTTTACCACCTCATGTTATTGAATTTGTGATTGGATTTGCTATTTTATTTGGTGCCCTGATAGTGATTCAGGAAACAAGTACAAAAGAACAACGATCTAGTGGCTGGCGAAAATATATTCCTCAAGGTATGGCATTCTCCATTGGTATGTATAATCCACCTAGTTTTACCTTGGCGCGTGTGATTGGTGGATTGATGACTTATTATTGGCATCAATACTGTGATCAAGAAGAACAAGTGGATGATGATGGTGAAGAAGATTCGTGGTTGGATCCTAGATATAGATACAAGGTGGGCAAAGTATTGATTATCATTATTGGGTCGGGCTTTGTCTTGGGTGAAGGCACCTTTGCGCTCGTGAATATGATTATGCATGCATGTCATGTTCCTCATTATTAGAATAGACTTTATTTATAATTAGTATCATATCATTTACCCCAATACTCTTGTATAATAGTAACTCTTTTCCTTTTACCATCCCATTTGATTGAATCTTTTAACAAACAATAAACTCTTTTTTTGTTTTGAACCTCATGATGTAGTGTAGGAAACTTGTGTAACGATTCAAAGTGGGCCCCATCAGGACTTTTGATTCCCGCTGTCAGACCCAACGATGAATCACAGAAAAAAAAAAAAAACGAGGCCGTAATATTCTTTCGGTAACTCCGGTTCACGGTGGTGTAATGAAGATTAGGGTCATGATTGGTGAGATGACCCCAACTATTTCAAACGCCGCCTGACCGTGTGGGTACGTCAGTCTACCCCGACCAAAAGGGAGCAAAATTTTTTTTCTATCAGCTTCTTTCTCTTTCTCTTTTTGACACTCTCGAAAAAAACTAAACATTCACATCATGTCTACTGTAAGTTTTACAATAAAACATTTAACAACTAGTCATTCAAATAAGGTTGGGTTGAGTATGGTATTATCCTTCTTCTTTGAGTCAATTTGATATTGAAACAAGTTTTCTTGTTCCTTTTATTATTTTGCAACAATGATGATAGATAACTTCCTCCACCACCTGCCAATCTTGTTGAAACGAACTAGACTAACTGATCTCTCTTTCTTTTTTTATAAATAGGAACGCGAAAACAATGTGTACATGGCCAAGCTTGCCGAACAAGCTGAACGTTATGATGGTAAGTGACCTTGTAGGAATAAAAACTCAAGAATAGCTTTTTAACTTTTTCATCCTTGTGAATAGAAATGGTTTCTTTTACCAAGGAAGTTGCCAAGGTAAGTTTATTTTTGAATGTAGAAACAAACCTTTTAACTAACCAGATCTTATATATATATATTCTAGTTGGGTGTTGAATTAAGTGTGGAAGAACGCAACTTGTTATCAGTGGCCTTCAAGAACGTGATTGGTGCTCGCCGTGCTTCCTGGAGAATTGTGTCCTCTATCGAACAAAAAGAAGAAAACAAGCAAAACACTACTCAGGTGGAACGAATCAAGGTCTATCGTCAAAAGATCGAATCCGAACTTCAAGATGTATGCAAGGATATTTTGAATGTCTTGACTGATAATCTTATTCCTAATGCTCAAGGTGGTGAATCCAAGGTCTTTTACTACAAGATGTAAGTTGAAAAAAAAAAAAAAAGGAGGGAGGGAGGGAGGTGGAATGACTTGCTAATGACCTATCTATCTAATTTTAAATAGGAAGGGTGATTATTACCGTTATCTTGCTGAATTCTTGACTGGTGAACCTCGCAAGGATTCTGCTACTGAAGCCCATGAAGCTTACAAGGGAGCTACTGATGTGGCTCAAACTGAATTGGCACCTACACATCCTATCCGTCTTGGTCTGGCTTTGAACTTCTCGGTGTTTTATTATGAAATCCTTAACTCTCCTGACCGTGCTTGTCATTTGGCCAAACAAGCGTTTGATGATGCTATTGCTGAATTGGATACCCTGTCTGAAGAATCCTACAAGGACTCGACTTTGATCATGCAACTGTTAAGAGATAACTTGACTCTCTGGACCTCGGATCTCCAAGATGGTAAGTCATATTAAAAGGGGGAGGGAGGGGATGGGTAATACACAGGGGGAAACTAATCATCACATAAAAAAAAATTCTCAATAGAAGCTGAAAAGGTGAACGAAACCAAGGATGAAGAAAATGCCGAAGAAGCCAAGTAAAATAAACTCGCGCCCATACACACCCACAAACACACAAACACAAAGCATTCCCCCTTCCTTAGTTTTTTTTTTTTTTTTATGTTACTCCCTTTTGGAAGAAATAATAATAAAGTCCCTTATTTTTATATAATGATGTCTTTGATGGCGACCTCCTTATTGTAGTAAGTACCCTTCTCCCTACCCGATGCACAGTTTTTATTTTATTTTATATTTATCACATTACCACCACGCACGGTCACCCTTCCTATTAGGATGACATTTTATAAAAATAAAAATAAAGACACATTTTGGGGGTTTGCATATAATAGGTTTTTTATTGTAGTTTATTTATTTAGTTTTTAAAAAAAGGGGGTTGTGTGGATCAATAAGGTGTGGATAATGGGGAAGAATACATGATGGTGGATGGGGCCATGGGGACTTGACGAATAGGAGGATACAAGGATCGATGGTCAGGTGGTGATGGTGAAGTCGATGGGGGTGGCAAGAGAGGTGGTGTTTGTTGTAGATGACCTTCAGATCGATGATGTTGTGTAAAGTAAGTCAATGTATTACCTTGACTCATAGTATTAGAAGGATTAGATGTAGGTGAAAGTGGTGGTTGATAATTGCCAGTCTGATGATGATGATGATGATGCTGTTGCTGTTGTATATTATTCATGGGCATAAAAGATGTCTTTGATTTGATATCTAGGTGATGATGATTATGATGGTGTTGTTGATAAGTATCTGTTGTTGTATTTGATCCATACATCAAATAATCCGTGATAGAAGAAGAGTCACCATTATTGTACATTGGATGTTCATGTGGACTTGAGATGGATGATACGGATGATTGTACTGAGGAATCATCGGTTGAGATCCTTGATACCTTTCGAGAGTTATACAGTCGATTGTTTACTGGTGAAGGTGATCGTCGTCGTTGTTGTTGTTGTTGCCCGTAGGTCACATCTAAAAGGGGGGGGTGATGTTAAAAACAAATATCCTTTATACCATGACTTTTTATTATTACTTACAGTTACCAGGTTTAGAAGAGGAAGGATAATACATTACAGTTTGAGACGAAGCAGCAGCAGGAGGTGATGATGAAGGTGAAGGTAGACAGTCGCGCCTTAAAGAGTCATTCGAAGAAGGATAGAGTTGAGTACTGGACAGTTCTAACAAAGGAGATACCCGGAAGCTTTGTCGTTGAATCATATCAGATATATGAAGATGAGCCAATTGAGGTGTAGATGATGGTGTGGCCAAGATATTGTTGAGGACATCATCCTTGTTATAATAGCTGATCAAATGCAAATGACTTCCGTTCACCACGATACTCATGGTTTTCTTAACAAGTCCATCCGGTTTGAAGTGATACGATGTTGTCAAAGAGCCCAACAGAGCACGTTCACGATGTTTATTGGCTTGATCAAAAGTGGACGGTCGTCGGTCATAAGAATAGTGAGAAGCATCACCCGCGTCATTGTATTTGTCTTGTCGTTTATTCACTCCCACCAGTTCACGATAGATTAAAAAGTTGCCAAGGATTCGGGAAGGACTCCATACTAAACCATCTGTCCAACGTTTAATACCTATTAGGAAAAGAAAATCAGGAGAAGCGGAATTAGTTTTAAGAGAGTAAAAAAAAAAAAAAAGTTTAATTTCAAATTCCGCCGACCCCACTTACCAGATTCTCTTTCATCAAAGACCAAAACGGTACCTGAACGAATCAAGCTGCGTTCTTTTTCTTGTAATCTTCTTGTAATCTTGGGCAAAATACCTCGACGACAGGCTTCAAACACTAGTAATGTATCAGCCGTTGTTTCAATATAACCATGAAAGGTTTCCAAAAAAGTCATTTTCAAAGGATGTGTATAGAAGAAGGGAAACAAAAAGAAAGAGAGTGGGAATTGCATATCAGGAAAACCGTCTTTTTATATAAAGTTGATTTCGGATAAAGAAACGTTGCGTTGGTACGAACGTAAGGAGACATCGATACCGTTATGGCACCCGCCATTTCCGTGCTAAAAGCGTGGCATTTAGAAAAAGAAGGAAAACGCCTTCGCTCGACTCTTTATACGTGGGGACAATATATAAATATATTTCAAAAAAAGGGGGCAAAGAGGGGGGGTGGGTGCCGAGAACTCTTTTTTTTTTTTTTTTTTTTTTTTTTTTTCCAAACCCAACATCCGATATTTCGAACCCCGCCTTCACCAAAGGGAGTCTATTTGATCTTTTGACGAGCATACTAGAACAAATCAGCCTTTTTCATAGCATAATCATCATCATCATCATCACATTTAACTTTTTTTTTTTTTTTATGCTAGCCACGTGCATTTCATCTACCATCATCTTTTGGTTATGACAATGAGGGAAGAGAACAAGAATCTGTGCGTCAACACGATGAGTAAAAGTACTCCTGCACATAAAGGAGAGGGAGTTTAGGAGACATTCAAAACCCCCTAAACTTCTTGATCCATTTCTTCTCTTTGTATAAACAAATGGCTTATCTTGATGTTTTCCCTTTCCACCTTTTAGATAATGTCTGCCGAGCGGAAATTTAAAATGCATGAATGACGGCGATTGAAATTCATGGGGTATGATCATAAGAGTATCATCACTATAAAGAGAGAACCGGGGGGGGGGAGGGATATATAACCCCTCGACAGAAAAGAGGGGAATAGGGTGAATAGTTTTTTTGAAAAAAAAAGAAGTATACTCCGTAGATGATTAAATAAAAGTCATGGTTAGCCTTTAAAGTAGTGTCTGGCAACAAGGGATGTGTATTAAAAAACAATGTAATGTCCGTCACCTTGCAAGAAAGCTTGTCTTATAGAGTTGCCACTTTCTTTTTATAATCAATTTATAATACACATATGTATAAATTCAAATGCTTATTGATGAGAAGGTTTCATCAAAAAGTTAAAAAAAAAAAAAAAAGAGGGGGGAGACCTGTTATTGAAATTGACAACCTCGCTTGGTTTGGAAGAGAAGTATCTGCAGGATCTGTGTAACAGGATTATTAAGTAATGATATGTATGATAGTTTGTTTTTATTCAATAAGATGCATAAATAATATTAATGTAAGTGATACAGATTCAAAGTCAATAAATATGGGGAAGATGTGATGTAAAACTATATACTAAGGGTGCAGGAGGAGAGAGAGAGTGCTAAATCTAAAGAGTAAGGACCTGGCCACCAAGTTTAGACCTTGTTATTAACATCTTGATCGTTCATGACTAACATTAAGTGAATCAGTTAGTATACCTTGACTCTTCTATCTTTTCCTCTTTTATTATTACCTTCAGACATTTCGATTTTCCCCAGGGCCACATTATCAGCGGTGTATTGTTCATTCGTGTCATCCTTTTTATATTCACCCAAACCAAAAGATTTCATAGGTAAAGTAAATACAAATGCCAGTCCAGCCAAGGAAACGGCAATGATAGATAATATACGTTGTACTTCACCAAAAGAATCCACCACGCCGTTGTATTGATCGAGAGGTAAACTGATTGCATATGGGATATTCGCAACAATCTTTGCATAGTCATATTCACCGGGAATGTTTTTCGCCATCAGGCCAGGTAACATACCGTTCCAAAGAGCACCTGATAATGTGGATCCAATACTACCCGCAATCGATCCACCCACTTGAATCAAACCAGTGACAAGAGCAAGATCTATAAAAGAAGAAAGGCCAGAATGATAAGAATTAGGGCTGATGATTTTTTTTCCCTTTTACCTTCGTGAGGGACACTGCTTTGAATAGCGACCACTATTAGAGAGAGATGATGATGATGAGTCGTTTATCTTTTTTCCTATTGATATTGATACTTACTGATAGGAATATCAAGCATACCACTACCAAGACCAGCTATCGTTTGACTGATAACAACAAAGGCATTGGAAGAATGAGGAAGACGAGCTGGAATCATGAGACCAATCCCCAGGATCATCAAAGAGATACCAACCCAAACCAAAGGGCGCCATTTACGAGTACGTTTCATTGTATAGCCCGAGATAACCATGGCTATAGTATACGCTACATTATACCCACGATCAAGTAATCTATAAAACATCATCAATCACATTAATAAATAACCTTCCCCCCTTTTTTTTTCTTCTTCTTTTTACTTACGTTGCTTCACCACTCGAGATCTTTCGAGATACCATAAGATAAGTAGGAAAGTAGAGCCAATTAGTGGATGAGATCAAGGTGACGATAGACAAGACCAGGATACCCAACAAGGGAGTACGTGTTTGCCACTTCATGATAGGAAGAACCGGTTTCGTGGCGAATTTCCATTCATACACCGAAAACAGGAGCCAGGAGACAATACCTGCGACGAGACAACCAATGGTACGAGAAGATTGCCATCCACCCCACATGGTGGTCGAGAGTACCAAGGGTAACAAAATCATACACAATCCACCTACCAGTAAGAGTGACCCGATAATATCCACTTCGGCAATAAACCAGCTAATCTTTTCCGCCCATGTTTTCTTCTTGATCAAGGCAGTCGTCGCTTTCTTTTGTTGTTTGTATTCCAAGTAGACATTAGAGTGATCCACACGGTATTGAAGGTGCCAAAGTGTTGCAATTAATGGTGTCGAACAGACCGCCAATAGAATGACATTCATACCATAACCCCATCGCCAACGAGATAAACCGAGAGCATCACCGACAAGTGGTGTGACAAATAGATTAATGAGAGAGGGGACATTGTAGAGAGCTTGCATCAACCCGCGGTCCACAACATTGGTAAGATCTAGCAGGAAGGAAGAGAGAGGAAGAGAGGAAAAAAAAAAAAAAAAAAAAAAGGTGAGTGAAAAAGGAATTTTTCATTTCCCGCCTCGTACTACAATAATTTTACCCCCGATCACAATAGGACCCTATACAGAAAAAAAAGTGAGTGACAACAAAAAGGACATACAGAATGATGTTAGTTATATTTACCAGAATCAAGATACCTAAAAGAGAAAGAGAAAGAAAGTATGACAAGATTAATTAGATCCAAATCTATTGTAGTAGACCCAACCTACCACTGTACCCAAAAGAATAGACAGTTTGACCACCCTTTATTAGAAGAAGAAAAAGGTGAATAATCAGATAGAAATGATAATTAGTCAAAACTTTATTTTATTACCACAAAAGCGCCATAAGTAGGAGCAGAGGCCATGATGATGACAGCGATAATATAAAGGATCATAGCAGCCGTATAAGCATTAGCACGACCAGTCATATCAGAAATTTTCGAGTAGAAGGGGAAACATACACAATTGATGATAAAATTGACTGTGCTGAGGATACTGATCACATTATTGGAGTTCAGATCACTCATCGCATTCAAACTTACCGTCATCCCCAAGTTACTCTCCCAATTGACAGCCCAAGATAACAAAAGAAGACTAGATGTATATATATATATATATAAAGAGAGTGAGGGTTAGTAAGAAGGTATACTATATATATATATATATATACATATATAGACTATTTTGTTGACTTACCCAATAAAAATGATAATCTTATCACGTTTAGTCCATACTTTTGTAAAGAGACGTACTCTTTGCACCCCATCCAAAGTAGTTTTATCGACAGGTTGGTCCATTCGGCAGATATTTTTTTAAAAAAAAAGAATGGGAAGAAGAGGGAGAAAAAAGGTTTTGGCGGGATTGATTTTTTATTTATTATCAGATCATCAGATTTTTTTTTCTTCTGGGCAAATGATATAAATTTTAAATCCCGATGATCGAGATCGAGTCATCCTTTTAAAGAGATATGTATAAAAAAGTATTTATTGTAATAGTGATTCCAACAATGAAAAGTTGTAAAGAATGGAGTAATAATAATAAAAAG
Source organism: Chlamydoabsidia padenii (assembly GCA_025330725.1). Lineage (NCBI taxonomy): Eukaryota > Fungi > Mucoromycota > Mucoromycetes > Mucorales > Cunninghamellaceae > Chlamydoabsidia > Chlamydoabsidia padenii. Next base: position 1,265,132 of record JAIWND010000002.1, on the reverse strand, counting down.
TGTGGGAGAGAAGACGCGATATCAATAAACCAAAAGAGTTGACACTGTGTTAATAAAATAAAAAAAAGTAAAACCATCGGTATTTATATCGAATCAATGGAAGGGGCGGGAGATGAATAAATTATAAAAATAGGAAGGGAAGAAGAATACATCAAAAGGGATTCCATATTAACAAGTACAAGAGGATTGGTCAGTTGTTGGACTACGATCGGATGTCATACGAATAGTAGAGGAAGGAGCTGTCTTCTTTTGCCAAAGGCTAGGAGTTTCAACAATCTATTGATTTTTAAAAGTGAGTGAGTTCATCCCAGTGTTTCGGATCCCACCTTTTTACCTTGGTAACTAGTTCTTCAAAAGCTTCTTCTACACCAATCTTTGTCTTTGCACTACATTCCACAAATAGTGATTGTAACCGTCGAGCCAGATCAGCACCTTCTTGATAAGTGACTACTCGAGCAGATTCCTATACAGATATATTATAATGTTAGTTTGGATGAGTCGTTTATGCAAAAACGGCGATGACTCCGCCCCCCCCTCCCCCTCTATTTTTTGTTACCTTGTCGACCTTGTTTCCTACAATCATTTTAACTACATCCGGACTAGAGCAGTATGTATTGACTTCATTCCACCAAGTGCTTAGAGCATCAAAGGTTTCACGACTGCTAACATCATACACTATCTTGTTAAAAAAAAATAAAGGTGAGCAGGTGATCCAAACGTAAGTTTATATATATATATACACTTTACCCAAGACAACTGCCTGTGCACCACGATAATAGGAGGACGTCAGGGTTCGGAATCGTTCTTGGCCAGCCGTATCCTATTCAAAAACACAAATACCCTTTTATTATTACATGACATACAGATCCAACCCCATTGTGTTTCTTTTTCCATCTTACCCATATAGTAAGCTTGTAAGTTTGACCATCTACTTCCATCATACTGACTTTAAAGTCCACACCTATTTTCGATAAAGTAAAAGTTGGTAAAAATGTAGAATGTTTCATGACAAAACGTTGTAAACCCTTGTTGAATTACTTACCGATAGTAGCTGATACTTCTTCTTGAGGTAAAAAGGTATCGTCTGTGAATCTTAATAATAGTGAGCTTTTACCGACGTTGGAATTGCCAATTAGTAAGAGTTTCAAAGTAGGGATATCTTGAGCCATGATATTAGTGTATAAAGTGAAAGAAAGAAGAGTGTAAAAAAAAAAAAAAATTGATTCAAGCGCCCATTAGGAAGAGTCGGGATTTCAATATTTCAAATCATGTGCAAACTAGTACCCCCAATCTTCGATGACAATGAATAATACATGGTGAATGAATGATTTATTTATTGATTAGAATGAAGTCTATATGTAAAAGAATGATAAAAGGGCATAATAAACTATAATATCATCTAAGTAGTTTTCTTATTATGATTGACATAACCAATACCCAAACAAGTCATAAGGATGGTGTTAGTCGCTTCGTCAGGCTTGATCTTGAATGACACGCCAAAGAATGATTTAAGATCACGAAGGTATTGAATCCTAAAAATTTAAAGTAGGACAAAAGACGTGAGTAGGTTGATGAAATGTCATATGCTTCATTTATACTACTTACGTAAATGGAGTCAATTGACCGATTCGAATCTTACCCACATCTTCAGGAGCCAACACCATCAAGAGCAAGTTTAACCATTGACTAGTTGTATCAACACATCCTCGTAATTGGATTTCATTCAGGACCAATTTAGCTGCCATGATACCCACATCTTCTGGTGTTTGACCAGCTTCTGCTGCCTTTTCTGCTGATAATAAAACACCCGTGGTAGATTCGGCGACAAGGGACAGAGCAAACCCTGGTGATCTATTATTATAAATAATGATTAGTACCCACTTGAGATACCCCCTCCCCTTCTCTCTTGTTATCTATTACTTACTTTCCACTTTCAGCCCCTTTATAAACATCTGTATAAATATATACATCTGGGATATATTGATTCAGTAAGGATCGAGCAGATTCCACCAGTCGATTGGCAGTTTGTGGTGATACCCGAGTACAATAAGCAATCCCACGGATCTTTCGGATTCGTCCTTCGTCTGTCAGTTGAATAGGTTTGAGTTGTCGTATACTGTTGCATGTAAATACCACTTCACCACCACCAAGTGGAGGAGCCCCTCGTTTAGTAATCTAAAAGTAAATGAGGTGAGTATTGTGTGATAATATCATGTTGACTCTATTTTACCTTGAGTTGAACATTTTCTTCAATGCCAAATCTTGCCAATTGAGGAATCAATACTGTCCGAATAATATCAACCTATCAATATATATATATATATATAAAGAGAAGTGAGTGAGTGAATGAGTGAGTCTATGGTATGTGTTTTCATCAATGGGAAGAGACTTACCGAAGTATCAATATGATCAGTAGTAATACCTTCCAGTGTAAGCACAAAGGGTTTCTTGGAGAAGGGGGCCAGAACAAGAAGTGGTTCCAAAAAGTAACTGATACTACGTTCAGTGCCACAGTCGTGTTCAATACGTCCGCCCATGATCGCACCAGGTTTATAAAGAATGGAGGTACCTATTACATCAAAGTTAGTCATATTATACAGATCCTTTCTACCCTTGATCTTTATTACCTGTATAGCTGATTTCAAAGGTTGATCCATTCGTCACTTTTTCAAGAAGTTGCAAAAACTTATTTTCATAATCTATTAAAAGAGTCCTTTAGTATTCCAATGTTCTTGGGGGAAGGATTTACCTTTTTTAACTTGCCTCGAATACCAGGATCTTCATCGTCAGATCTGATCTTGTCGATGCGTACAATCTTCCCACTGAGAGTAGCCAAGACTAAACGTTGACGGAGATAGTTGTGTCCTTCAAACTTGAGTAGTTTACTCATTGTTGTGTGTTTTAGTGGGATGTGTGAAAGAAAAGAAGAGGGAATGGAATCGTCGTCTTTTTTTTTTTTGTTCATTTTTTAAATCCCGCCATAGTAAGTTTGCCACCAGCCACTGGTAGACGGTATCGCATGAATAATATAGATTTGACAGGTGCTGTAAAGATGGATCCTATCTATATCATATGATGTAAAGTGATATGGGTTTTATTTCAATATAATATAATAAGATTAACTATGTCTAAAATGTGATTATTCTATTGATGTAGGGGTTCCAACTAGTGCCAGTGTGATCAAGAGTATCAAAGATAAAGGGATGTTGTAGGATAATTTGAATCGCAATGGTGGATTATCGAAGGTCAGTACTGTCTAGTCATCATTAAAGGTATTTGTATCCTTAAATCTTGCCCATAGGTGGTTGGTCCTTCTTGGTGGTAAAGACAGTGCAGTAATGATACATGTCAACCTATCACTAGTTTTTACCCCCCCCCAAAAAAACAGAGCTGGGAGTACAAAGAGTGATTGACAGTATCTTTGTTACTTACCTTGGTTAATCAAACAAGCCGCCATCTTGATTACTATCACCGCATTGTTCAACACCCAATCCGGCTAGAGTACCCTATAAAGCGTTGTGTGCAATGCTTGTTCGAGAAGTAAATGTTGTATCAGTTCGTCCTGTTTAAAAAAAGGTGCAAGATGGCTGAATTGGATGTCGCAGGTTGAAGAGGTCATAATTAATTGATGCTAGTTGTCTGGTTGAAAGTGATTAGATAAAATACAACAAGTTTTAAAAAGCAAAGAATGGGAAGGTTACAGAGATGGTGTTTAATGGAGAGGATGAAGAGGAAAGTGAGCAATTCGAGTAATAAAAGTTTATCATTCAAATACTTGTATTGAAGGGTCGATGGCACTGTACTAAGGTTGTTAAACAATATTAAAAAGAGGAAGAGAGAAAAGAGATCGGTGTGGGAAAATTGAAATTTTCGCTGTGGACTGAAATCGGGGTGTCAATATTATCAAAGATCATCCAATATAAAGACACTATGTAGTGTCGATGGGAGAGAAACTGACTTCATGTGTTGCTGTCCAATCTAAACGTGAAAGAATAGACTTTGTAAAGCTATCATAAGCAGTTCCTTTAATGTGTGGATAGACCATCAATTCGTTCATGTAAAGCCATCAGCGTTTCAATCGGACATTAAAATGCGATCTGAATGAGCCTACTTGATCCACCATTTCTTTTCAACAACACGAAAACATCATCCAATCGTTAAAGCATATCAACTTTAAAGAAAGTAGTAAAAAAGGGGTAACATTTCGAGTTTTTATTATTAATAAAAAAAGAGTACTATCCTAAACTATTATTTACAACTTTGCTTGGCCTGATCGGATCGAATCGAGTTCGTTGCCACCAAATGGAAGATAAGTTTCACCTTGAAGCCAATATAGATGTTCGTCTTTAGGTATTTGATCCGGCTGAATACCTTGGTTCCTAAATTTCACCTTTTGTACCTTGAATGTCGCAGTAGTATTCATGGAGCGCACCGTTCGAAGGAAAATAGGTACAGCATACGACGGAAGTTTGCGTTTCAAATAGATAGCCAGAGCAGCAAAGTCAAAGTTGGCTTCGTCGTCGATTGTGATTGCCGCCATACTAGCCCGACCTTCGTGACCAGGCACCAGAGCACCATAGACATTGACATTGAGTATACCAGGAAAGGTGGAGACGACTTGGGCTACCTCGGTCGTGGATACGTTTTCGGATTTCCATCGAAATGTGTCACCCACTCGGTCTACAAAGTAGACAAAGCCATCATCGGTAAGTCGGAGAAGATCACCAGATCGGAAGTAACTATATATATATAAGGGGTTGTGTGAATCAAAAGAATAACCATGTCATGTCATACGTACCTATCACCTTTCCGAAAAGCATTCCGAATGATCTTCTTTTCCGTGGCAGCAGTATCAGCAAAATAACCACTGAATTTTATAGTTGAGTTAGGATCCGATTCCAATAGTACCAGCAGTTCGCCTTCTTCATTTATTTTACACTTGTGAAGAAGAGAGCTAGTAAGATGGTGGTGTTCTTATTTTTTTTTTCTTTTTACCTGGACCAAAAACCCATCTGCATTCCGGAGAGGTTCATCAGTAATAGGATCAATCTTGACAAATTTGATGTTCGGCATGACAGCACGGATCAAGGGACCGTATCGACCAACAGCACCTAAACCATAATTGTTCTTGTTGAATGCATAAATGCCTATGGGTGCTTCAGTTGATCCATAAAACTACCAATATAACAAAGAGTTAGCAAAAGGAGAGACAATTGGGGTTAATTCACTTACTTCAAGTATGTGCGGAATGTTGAAACGGCTTCGAAGCCGACTCCACACGTCAGCACTCATACCATTACCAGCAATTATACGAAGGTTGTGATTCTTTTCTTGAGGATGTACCGGTCGGCTAATGAGGTATCGGCACAATTCTCCAATGTACTACATAAAAAAAAAATGGGTTAGTTATTTGGTAAAACCTTGTGGGGTAGTCAGTCTACTTACAATAAAAATGGTTGCCTTGTATCTTGATATATCATCCCAGAAATATTTTGCCGAGAATTTGCGACCGAGCACCAAAGTAGCACCATTATAGAGTGGAGCTAATATACCATTCAGAGCTATTATAAAAAGTAATATGAGCTGTTGAGTTTTCTTGTGTGTGAGAGAGAGAGAGAGAGAGAGAGAGAGTTAGGCCTGTTTGTTTGACTTACTTGCTGAAATATGATACAAAGGTAATACCATATAGATACGATCATACGATTGTAGGTCTAGAACATACGAGATATTGAGAGAGGATACGAGAGCACGAGAATGTAGAATAGGAGAAGCCTAGATTGAAAGATAAGGTTAAAGAATTAGAATGTATAATCAAGTATGTACTATTTACCTTTGGCATACCCGTTGTACCACTAAAACCATACATATTAGTAGCCTGATAATGGCTAGAAGGGTTTTTTTTTATTATTATTATCTTACCTTGTATAAACAAACATGGCTGTGTCAGACATGGTGGTGTGCTTGATAAAGTCTTCATTGACATCATAATCAGTATAGGTTGCCAGGATGGAAGGGGTCAGTGTCGGAGCCCAAGAGAAAGAGGATACTTGTTCAGTATGTTGAGCTGCATCACCATAAGCATAAATCGGCACATCAATTTTCGAGCGAATAGTGGATACTTGTTCTTGGTACAGGGGGTCAAAGAGAACCATTTTCGAGTCAACGATCTTGATACAATGCAGAAGAGAATCATCAGAGAGATTGGTATTAATGAAGACAGCAATAGCACCAATTTTGATAATAGCCAGCCATAGGATTATAAAAGTGGGATGGTTTTGTAACATCATACAGACACGATCTATACAAAGAGGAAGTGTGTGACATTGTTGAATAATGTGATACCGAATCTCTTTGTTTTTAACCGAATCCGCTTTCTTACCTTTTTTCTGCACATTCTGTTCCAATAGCCAGTTTGCCTAGTAGTAAAACATAAAGTTGATATGTTACCTTTTGTGACATGGTACAATTTGTATTTACTTACAAGTCGGTTGGAAGCTGGCAAAAGAAGATATTGTGATTGTTAGAATCATTCATATAAGTAAGTTCTTTTTTTTTTATCATTTACCTTTTTCTATATCATGATAGGTGTATTCTTTATTTTCAAAGATTATATAGACTTTGTCGGGATTCGCCTTGGCTCGTTTACGGAATTGGTAGTAGATGTTCAAATGACCTGCCTTCATATTCTTTTCAAATCTATACACACACAAAACAAAACAATATAATTAACACGAGTCTATTCTTCTTCTTCTTCTTTCTTTTCTTGAGACTTACTTTTTCTTTGTGGCGAGACCTACTCGAACCACACCAAGATCCGTGCTAATGTTGTATCGCGCATCGAGGTACATGGATCCCAGTAGAGATCCGGCACCCAAAGCAGCGGCTTTGAAAAGAGAATCTATACAAACAGTAAAAAGTCCAAGTTAGTATTTTCCTTTGTGTAATTTACTTCATATATTATCTTACTGGTCGGTAGCATTAAAAGAATGGGGAAGAAAGAGAAGAGGAGAAAAAAAAAAAAAAGTCCAGGGCGCCACTTTTAAAAATCTTTCTTCGGGCGGCGCTCAAATTTATGCATAACCGTTTTGCTGTGCGATTAAAATAGAATAACCATCTGCATCATACCTTCATTTTACTGCACGAGCAGTTAAAAAAAGTGATTGAATCTAAACCAAATTGGCTCCTTCATTCCTTTCTTTTACCCTCTTGTACTTTACAGTAATATAACTTAATCCGAACTAATTGAAGCCGACCATCATCACTCCCTCTTTGCAATTGTAAACTAAAAACACTTGACTCATTAAAAAAGGCTTCAATGGGTGAGTTGAAACAAGGTATACCGGTAATTACCAGGATTCGAAATAGTCTTACTGCTATATGCTGGTGGAATATTATATGTTTATCAAATTCCTTTGACAAGCAGCTAGCTTCTCCCGTTGACAGATAAATTATATTCAAACCCCGCCCATCTGAGAGTGTAAAAAAAAAAAAAAAGGCGCACCGTTCTCCTGTATGAATCTTCCTGAAACTTGACACACTTGAGTTAAAAGCAGATCAACATCCATAGTAATCAAAAAATGCTATATGTCCATTAACAGTGATTATCCAATGTCAAGTTTTTTTTTTTTATTTCAACATCATCAGTGCATTCAGTTTTGCAATCTCATAATATCCCCATTTAAACCCCGCCTTCGCCAAATGCTTGAATGAGGGGAAAAAAAAAAGTTGCATTATCCTCTCTTCCACTTTTATCTTCTTTTTATTTATAAGCTCATGGAAATCGAAGACAAACTTGGCGATAGCTATTTTGATCACTTTGACGACACCTCACAAAGCACCGACACTGATGAATTCGACACATTGGATGCTGACGATTTTATCGATGTATTTGACAACATTACAGACTTTGAAAAAGAAATCGGTATTGACGGTGATGAAGGTGACAGTAACGAACAGTCGAACAAAGATGAACGAGTAGCTATTCCTGAACTGCATTGTCTCTCTAAAGATACAAAATATACGACACTAACTTTTGGACAACCTGAAACAGCTTCCACAACACCGAACAGTAACACAGCTAACAAGAACAAGACTCACGCCACATCTTGTTTATCCCAAACATACAGCAACACTTTCCTCCAGCAATCTCACCTTGATACTTTCACGTCATCTTGGCCATCGACTTTTCTTCCATTTGAACAAGACGCTTTAAAGTAAGTTGGCTCCCTTTTTTTTTTTTTTTTTTTTCTTCTTACCCTTTACTAACAGATTTGGGATCTTTACTTGAAATAGGACACCTGTATCCGATCACGGTGATAATATATCGAAATGGTCAGCAACCTCCACACCTTCTTGTCAACAACAACAACAACAACCTCAGCTTGCATATACTGACCAAAAAGATGTCACACTGGATCCTGAAGCACAAGAAAAAAACAAACAGCGACAACAACGATTAAATACATTGGTGGACAAGCGACGACAACATTTCTTGAGGCAGCAGCAAACGGACAATGCTCAAGTACCACAACTACTTGACCGTATTCAAAAACTAAAACAACAACTGGATGAACATGGACGACGGCAGCGGACAACAAGAGACAAGTCTGGTGGAAAAAAAATGGGACTGGCCATGTTAAAAGCAATCGAAGCAGCTGCATCTTTTGGTATCACAACAAACCAACACACACCTCCATGTCATCCTACCACTCTTGACGCTCGTGAAAATCCTATGACGGCTACTCAACCAGACAAACCCAACGATCTGGACCCTGAAGATCCTGATCCGTGGACGGAGGAATGTCGGCATTATCTACTCCTTGGTCGACTCAAACGAGCAGAATACATTTACGAAAAGCGAATGGCAAAAGCACAAGGAATCAATGTAGACAACCGAAAGAAGAAGAAAAAAAAAAAAAAAAAAGAGAGAGAGAGGGAGGGATGCTTCGTATTGATCTAATCCTTTTTATATATATATATATATATATATAGTGTCCACCACCTCCAATTTATAATCCAACTGGTTTACCAAGACATAACTCGGACCCTCTTCTTTCTCGACATGGCGCTGGTCTATCTGTTAGTGGGGCTGCTTTGAATGCTGTGGCATCGAATTCTCGGACTCATCCAACTGAAGGACAAGGACGATATCATGACGGCCAAGCCTCCTCTGTCAACACCCCTTACTGTGGTATCAAATCATCCAAACTACTTGTATCAAATCTACCTGAAATTGTGACTGAATCTACATTAAGATCATTTGGAACAAAGGATCTCATCGTAAGTGACATTCTCTCTCTCCCACACACACAAATTAACCAGTAATCTAACTCGCATTTATTCTAGTCTATATCCTTGAATACATCCAATCATACTGCAACACTTCTCTTTTCGTCCATTGAATCTGCGGTCATATTCCGGCGAAAATATAACCGATATCTGGTGGGCGGGCATCATATCATCATACACTTTGCCTGAATTGATCTCTTCTTTTTATTACTCCTTTTTACATGTCACGATCCTAATATTTGCCAACTCATTGGAACTACCTCATTTATAATGCTACTTATTCTTTACCACAGCTTCTATATCTCACTTTTTTTATAAATTGCTAATACCATGAATAAAAACTACTGCCTTCAATTATATTTGTCTTATGTCTTTGTCCTTTATGTTGTGTAAACCCTGATATTAATCACCCGTGATTGTTCGCCATTATGACTCTGTCAAGGACTGGAGAACGTGTGTATGGACTGTAAAAAAAAAATCGGCGTTTGAAAAACAGTACTTTGAATCCCGCTTTTGCATCTGCATGAATCTTGCAACTGTAATAAAGTCGAATGGTACCCACCATCATAAAAAAAACACCTTTCTCTGTAGAATGACATAGTACAATGTCATTTGGTTTGAAATAGTGATAATTGAATCAATCCTTCTTCTCTCGTTGATCCACCCGTTTTAGTGGCAATTGGAATTGGCAGATCAAAGTTTGTTTGTATTATCATTAAATACATATATAGTAGACATGGTAAAAGTTTTTATTTTTATTATACATACAATAGATTCATTAAACTAGATAAATGGAATGGGGAGTGTAAGAGTCAGCTTTTTACTATTGGTGATGATGATCTACAGATGATCAGATGGAGAAAGTTATCAGGGTAAGAGAGATGGTCAGAAGCCCAACGAATAGGTGTATGTAAAGGGAGTTGGATACCATGGAGTACGACAATCAAGTTTGACTCGGTATTAGTGTATGTCCCATTTTGCAAGAATAGGCTTGGTATGATGGAATGTAAAATATCACCCAAGGTCCGAGAAGCACCTATCCATTACCACAAAACAAAAACAAAAAAGATGTGTTAGATTTCCCCCCCCCTTTTATTTTTTACTCTTAATTACCTTGTTCATTTGTAAAAGAGGTTGTATCTTGTATAACAGGACATTGATCCGGTAGGTATAAGCGAATGGGTACCGAACGCAATCCAACTCCACGATCATCCAAAATGTGCTGATTTACATTCCAATAATCTTCGTATCGTTCTATTAAAATATCATCAGGTCAGTCCACGAGCTGTGTGTATGTGTTGATTTTCGTCAGTTACCTGTAGAGAGAGCCTGCCAGAGTTGAGATTGATCTTGTTTCGACAGATTCATGACTTTTTTAGTGGATCCATGTCGTAAAAAGTCGGCCTAATATATAATGATTGATGATAAAAGGGTGAATATGCTAAAAAGACAAGAGAGTTGATCATTTACCTCTTTAATCATTGACATATACATGTCTTGAATAGTTTCCAATCCGGGGTTTCGTAGAATAAGAGTATCTGGAAAGTTGTTACTGTGGACATTAATTCGCCAAGGAAGTTCAGGACAAGTGGTTGATCCTAATCGCACTGCCATATCGTAGAGTAAGCCTATGGGATAATGCCTATATATCAAATACAAAGAGTAAAAGCACTGCAAGCACTTGGTCAATGACTATTTTGCTTTTTACCATTTGAGAGGTTCCCCGTTATATTCGTACCAAATTGAATTGGCATCAAGGGAATCCAGCCGTTTTGAGTTTGATAACAGTTGAGGTGTAAACAAAGGAAGGTATGAATATCGTGGGACTTCAATCTAGTAAAAAGAGTATAAGATTAGTCGTTTTTTTTTTTTCCAGTAGAGAGTTAACTTACAAATACTGTATCATTAGTATCGGTTGAATCCAAAATGAATTGAATAGGTATCTTTCCATACCAAATAGCCTTGGATATATCTTGATCTATGTCTACCATGATATCAAATTTCTAGTATAAGAGTGAGAGATGGAGGATGGGTGGGTATATGAAGTAAAAGAATGGAAAAGTGAGAGAAGAGGGGGTTGAAACAAAAAAAAAAAAAAAAGAATCAAAAATGAGCAGCCGTCGGGATTTAAATCGAATCCCCGACGCCGAGGCATGTTTGCTTTTCCAGTACCTCTCCCCACTGTCATGCTAAAAAGCGTCATTCATGCATCGCAATAGTATTGGAAAACATAATGGTACCTTGATGTCTATTTGGTAAAAGTAACTCACACGTTTCTTCTCATTAATCTATAGGTAACAGTACTACTAGACATTGTCGTACTACCAAGCACTCCGACTTGATAAAAGAGCTCAGCTGAGCCAATCATTGTTTAATTTTTACATATTTAGAGTAATGGGTTATGTGACTCTTCGCAAAGGGAATGAAAACAGGTGGTTTTTTTTATCTTCTTCTTTTCATTCTTACCATTTCAAAGCGATAAAAACGAGACCATAACAACAACCAGCTTCATTGACAACATAAACGTCAACTAGTCAGGGCCAATCTGTCATTTATTCAGAAACTAAATTTTCTTCTCGAACCGATCACATCACACTCGATTCCAATTTGGCTTTTACGATGATACAAAAGGTACTACTTTATTGCACTGCCCTGATATACTTGACATATTCTCTATATCTATACTCGACAGAACCCATTCAAACTTCAGAATGGACTTGTTATGGAAATTCGAGTCGGAGTACAATTTGTGAATTTACTCATTTTTGCATTGATCAAATCCATGGACCCTTCATTTTATCCTCTTCCTCAACACCACCTCCTCAGATCAACTTGATCAACTCGGACAAAGAGGGAGACATGTGGTTTACTCCAAAAGTCATCAATAGTAAATACTATCGAGGAAAATACCGCAAAGACAAAGATACTCTCTTTGTCTATGGTCTTTACTCACCTTTCCACTTTTCCCACTATGTTTATAATGGCTTGATTCCACTTTACAGCACCATCCGCCACTATACAGACAAGTTTGACGTGTATGATACCTGGTTATTTCGAGCCAAAACATTCTGGAATGAGCATACTCAACTAGACATGAGTATCTGGTCATCATCACCTTTGAGTTTCCATGACATCGTCCTAGACAAGCATGATCTTTTGACAGAAAATCAACATTTGCCGCCGTATTCTATTCCCATGTGTTTTAAAAGAGCGATTGTGGGCACTGGGAACCAATGCTCCCTTTGGTACTGTGAACAAGATATACCACATGGTGACTATATGGCCTTTCGTGATGATATCTTTCGATTACCCCTGACTTCAACAGATCCTTGCCTCCATTCAGTCATCACTTTTAATGGACAGAATAAAACAGGGGTCAACATCGGTATTTTAAATCGCAGGAAATCCCGACATATCACCAATGTACCTGAACTAGTTCAAGCCATCCTCCAGGAAATTCCCAATGTGTCTCAGATACGATTGATCAGCTTTGACGAAGGTTGCAATATCCGAAGTACGGCACATCTTGTAGAAGATGTGGATGTGCTCATTGCCCCGTTTGGAAATGGTCTAGGAGCGGGCTTGTTCATGAAGAAGAAAAATGCGATGGTGATCGCCATTGATGCACGGTGGTATAGTGAAAGTTGGTTCTATTGGCCCATGACGTCCATTGGTATTCGTCTCTACTCTTTTCAATGTGATCGTCCAATATGTCAAGAATACGAGTGGGATCTCATAAAGTCATTGTCTCCTGATATTTCACATTCCGACGCATTGAGTGTCATGATGGACCCCAGTCCACCGGGAATCGACTGGTCAGTATACGGGATGTATCAAAAAGAAGTCAGTCGTCGAGTGGATATCGAATTGTTTATCCCCTTTTTGAGAAACAAAATGGCAACAACGACCTATGATATTGCTGATTGCGGTGAAGTATGTCGAGCCCCTTTTGACAGGAATGGATTCGGGGGTCAACCGAGGTAGCCAAATCATACTCTCCTTGTCACTATTTTGTAAGGTACACACACAATGGCAATAATAAAGTTCCAATTCATACTTTCAGCATGTCAAGTCTCCACCCACGATACGTGCAAAGCTTTTGGAGGATGTGTTGGATGATTAATGCTACAAAAATTAAACTTCGAATGGCGGGATTTGAATGTCGGGTTTATTTCGTTCTCTCTCTTTTTTTTTTTTTTTTTTTTTTTTTTTTTTTGTCTCTTCTTCCTTTTCTTTTCTGATCAATAAACGCAACCATGCCATCCATTGAATCACCACTGGAACGAGCTCAAAAAGCTTTAACATCTAATACATCTAACGAAGAAAAAAGATTGGCCGTCGTCACTCTTTTGACAACATTAGGAGGTAATACGTTATCCCGTTACAAAGTCGTGGACTAACATTTTTATTTTTATCTCTAGATTCTCTTACACCCACACAAGCGCAACACATCCTGACCCTTCTTCCTCTCTCTCAACTCTATGGTGTATTAAGCACCTGTGCTGATAATGACGACACTGATACCAATAATCTTACTACCGCCTTGTGTGATCTGATCAACAAGTTACTTGGCCCTTTTCCGTATTCTGTTGTCTCTCAAGGCGAAAACAAGATTTACTTGGAACAAGGTCTTCAACACTTTTCACCAGTTATCCGACACCTATCTTTGCGACAAGTGGAAAAGTCACTGGCTAGCACAACGGAATCTATTGCAATGGTAAGCTCTTCTCACCAATATATATATTCTACGTATTGTTAACACGTTTGTTTGCATTAGGTTGATTCTGACATTCTGCCCATGGTGGTGACGACTATTGCCTTCCAAGACACAAGGACCGCTTGCAAAGCAGCTGATATTTTGGAAAAGGCAAGTAACGACAAGGGACTGTGGGACATTACTAATTTGATGATTAATCAATAGGTATGCCTTACGAATGAAGGGTGTGAACACTTTTTCCAATCGTCCGCCACTCAATTTTTACAAGCCATCATGCAGGTGTAAGTCAGTAACTAAACTTGAAACTGATCCACACTGACATTTTAACTTGTACTTAGGAATGGAACCTACAGTTTCCGTGTGTATGATCTGATTATGAAAATTGCCGGACATTCTGATCACGCTTTTAGGTTATGTGAATCCTCTGGTATTTTGGCACGATTGTTGGAGGAATTGAATACGGATGATCTTCTCCTACGAATGAACGCTATCGAACTGCTGAACGAGGCAAGTCGGTATAACAATACTTGGTGGAACTTGCTAATGTCTTTTATGCTGTCTGCTTAATTAAACAATTGATGATATAGGTGGCTGCTACTGCCTCTGGATACCAGTTTTTGAATAGGGCTCAATTGTTGGATAAACTGACTGCTGTATTGGACATGGATGATGATCAAGATGTAGCTTTGGTCCTGACCAAATGTGCCATTATCAAGCTACTTGGCAGCCTAGGGGAAAACAAGGTAAACAATAAAAAAAAAAAGGAAGAGAATAGGAACTTACCGTGACTTTATATAAATACTGTAGGATGTGAATTTTTCAACTATACAACAAGGAAATCATGTATTGGAACGATTGGAAAGATATGTAGACTGCGACAACAAGGAGATTCAGGTAAGGGTACAGAATCGATGCATAATAAGGTTACTGTAAACGGGGTGTCCCTTACATTACTGATTCTCTCTCTCTCTTCTTTGAAACATAGACCGTTGCATTGGCAAGTATCGGCTTGATCGGGTGTCACTTGAATGGATTACGCCTCCTGCAAACTACAAATATGCTCATGGAAAAACTCTATCAACTAGCTCGGACTGCCAGTGGGGATATAAAGGTGGTCCTGCTTCAGTCGTTTTCCAAATTGGTTGGAGTCAGGTAACACAAGCCAATGATATAGGCTAATCCATACTAACAATTATTTTAAAACTTTAGCGATATCGAACAATCCACTGAAGAGGTAGAACAAAGAACATTGTCAGTGTATCAATCCATACCAGGTAATCATGAAAACAAAACAAAAAAAGCAAAAACATAAAAAGCTATTGTCAAACTAACGGATGGCCTGAATTGATATTCTCGGTGACAGGGGGCGAAAATGGAAATGGCATCAGAAATTTGATGAATCTAGTCAAGCAACCAGTGGAAAATTTACGAATAGCGGGTTTTGCTTTATTGGTTTCTATTGCATCTCATAAATGGGGTCGACAGGTTAGTTAAAAAGGAAAAAAGAAAAAAGAAAAAGACAGGTGGTAGTTGGAACTCACTATTCTTCTTCTTCTTCTTTATTACTATAGGAAATCTCACAATGTTTTGAATTCTTGGGTTATCTCTTGGATCGATCTAACGAGTACACCGAATCAGGACAGGTAATGGACCACACAAGAGAGGATACGATGATTGGACTAATCGGTTTCATTAACATCACATAGGTGTGGAAATATGCGGTAGTTAAAATGCTAGTGGAAGGAAATACCGATGCCGAATCTACTTTGGGGCGCCATTACCCTCTATTGACCCAGTATGTGCGTCAAGGGCCCTATTACCAACCCACTCAGGTGACAACTGCTATGGAAAGCGGGTGACATGGATTTAGAAATAGTATAGTATATTAGTGTATTTATTAACAACCTGTGTCTGGTCAAACAATTGACTTTTTTTATTTATTTAATAAAAATGTATTTGAATCATAATGGTTTATGAAAGAATGATACTATCATGCTTGTCTAATAAATGTTTTTAGAGAAAGGTTTAATTAGGAGAAGATCTGGAAGTATATTGAAGTAACAACCATCGCCTTTTTTTTTTTTTTTTTGAAGCATAAGCATTAGTGTGCATTAAGCTCGGCAGGGGGTGAACCAACAAAAAGGAGGCGATGAACGGATGCTACCATATAAATGTCGACGATACTTTAAACCTATTGTATTTATGAGAAAATAACCCCCTTCCCATTCGTCTTTAATACATAGTGGTCTTCCTTTTTCTCCTTTTTTTACTTACTTTTAACATGACCCCATGAAAGAAGAAGAAGAAAAAAAAAAACGTTTTATCTTTACTTTATTCTTTTTTAGTCAATTTATATACCTATGGCCAATCAATGTATCTTCCCCCGTTCTTTCCATCCATTCATTTTGGATGAAAAACCAACTCGTCAGGGCAATCAAGATGAACAAACCAACGTCCTGTTTTCATCTTCCACATGCTCTTCCTCTTTATCGTCCTATTCCTCCGAGCAATGCAACGATCGTAGCAAACGTTCCTTTCTTCAGCGGTGTATCCATTTCAAAGACCGTCAGCATGCTTCATTATTGGAATCCCGCTATGGTCAGCTTCAGAATGGGGTTGTTGGACGAGGCACTTATGCTACCGTACGATTAATCAAATCAAGAAACCATCATTCCAATAGCACAGCAGAGAAAATTCATGCTGATTTAACTCCGACTGCGGAGTTTTATGCTGTAAAGATATTCAAAAAAGTCAAACGCACCGAGCATCATGGCAAATACATGAAACGACTCATCAGTGAATATTGCATTGCATCGTCCATAAACCATCCAAATATTGTTAAAACATGGGATCTTATCACAGATGTATCCAACCGATACTGTATTGTGATGGAATTTGTAGGTATTCTCTAGAAAACTAAACCATCAACATTCCAATCTAAAAAAAGACAAAAACTCACCCGTCCATTAAAAGTGTTCTGGTGGAGATCTTTATCATGCCATTAAAAAAAATAGAGTAACATGGACCAAAATGAACTCGTACTTTAAACAGCTACTTTTGGGTCTGGATTACTTGCACTCTTTAGGAGTGGCCCACAGGTAAGTTTTGCATGAATGAATATACACTCCGACATTTTCAAACACCGCTTTTGTCTCATCTTCCCCTTTTCTTTTGTAGGGATATTAAACCAGAGAACCTGCTCTTAAGTGGGGATGGTAGCATTCTTAAGATAACTGATTTCGGTGTTGCGGATGTATTTTGTGAAACATGGCAACGGCATAGTCGCCTTTCCGATGGATTTTGTGGCTCACTTGCATTTATCGCTCCCGAAGTGTTTGTGAAAACAGGCAAAAAAGACAATGTGATCCTCTCTTGTCATTTATCAAAAGCATCATCATCCACCACATCCTCCTCTTCCTCTGTACGAAAAACACTAAAAAGTGATTTAGGCTACCAAGGTTCCAAGGTGGATGTATGGTCAGCTGCCATTGTGTATTGTTGCATGTATTTTAAAGGCACTATCTTTGCTTCAGCGCAATCTTCTGATCCTTACTACCGAGCATATCTCAATACGTTCTATTCCCGCTCCTTTGTTCCCTTTGCCCCATTGGAAGATTCAAAGATGAGTTCGGTTCTTTATCAAATGTTGGATCCTGATCCTGATCGTAGACTTTCTGCTTCCCAGCTATTATCAATACCATTCATCAGCAATATTCAGTAATAAAAAAACAGCATGAATCAGCGGGAAATCGTTAGTGTTGGTGTCATTTTGATCGAATCTGATTCGCCTGAATTGAAATACCGATCGGTTAAATCTATATTTTTTTTCTTCTCCCTTTCTGGTCCCGCTTCCCCCTTTTAAACTCTCTCTTTTTCTCTCTCTTTCTCTATCATTGGATGTTTATTCGACGTTCTTCTGTCCTTTTATCTTCTTCCTATCGTCGACTATCATATTCCACCGTGTCAAAAATGTCATCCACTCCAAAGTTTACCCCAGCTCAACGTGTTGCTAATTTTGAACAAGATGGTAATGTAGAAAAGAAAAAAAAGACACTAGTTTGACACGCATATTGACAAATCCCTTTTTATTTGTTTTATTTTTGAATCGTAGTCTGGTCTATCTTCACCCCTTTGGCTGCCGAAACTAAAGCCATCAATTTGGGTCAAGGATTCATGAAGTAAGTTGAATGGGGGGCTGACACTGGGGGAGGGGTCACTAATCTTTTTTTTTTTTTTTTTTTTTTCAACTTTAATTAATAGTTTTGGTCCACCTGAAGCAGTACAAAATGCTGCCAAAGAAGCTTTGGATCGTGTTGAAGCTAATCAATACAGTCATCCTCGTGGTCGACCCAGACTTCGAAATGCTTTGGCGGCTTCCTACAGTCCTGAATTTGGCCGTCAATTGGATCCTGAAACAAATATCATCGTCTCCGCTGGTGCCAATAATGCCATGTTTGCTACTTTTGCTGGATTCTTGGATGAAGGCTCAGAAGTGATCTTGATGGAACCCTTTTTTGATCAATACATTGTAAGTCTTTAATCAATATTGATGGATGATATATCAAACTAATCCTCTCCTATGACTTTTATTTAACATGACTAGTCCAATATTACCATGAATGGTGGTAAACCTGTCTATGTCCCTTTGCGTGCTCCTGCTCATGCCTCAAGCCAAACTATCTCTTCAAGCGAATGGCGATTGGACATTGATGAACTTCGATCCAAAGTGACCAGTCGAACCAAGATGATTGTACTGAATACTCCTCATAATCCTATTGGCAAGGTCTTTAATGAAGATGAATTGCGTGCGATTGGAAAGGTGGCTGAGGATCATGATTTGATCATCTTGACAGATGAAGTGGTATGTATAAAAAGAGAAAAGAAAAAGTAGGATGAACTCACTCTTCTCTCTCCATTTAATAGTATGATCGATTATATTACCCACCTCTTGAAAAATTCCCTCGTATTGCAGCATTGGATGGATTCTGGGAACGTACCTTGACAGTCGGATCCGGTGGCAAGAGTTTTGCATCGACAGGCTGGCGCGTGGGATGGTTAATTGGTCCTGAACATTTGATAAAGTATGCTTTGGCGGCTCAAACTCGTGTAGTGTTTTGTGTAAACTCTCCTTGTCAAGAAGCTATTGCCGCCGGACTGGAAGCCTCACTCACTCAACCTCTCTTCCAAGACCAAGTGGCCGACTATCTGCAAAAGCGTAGCCGACTCTCAAAGGTGTTTGACGATCTTGGTTTACCTTATACTTGTCCTCAAGGTGCTTATTATATCTTGGTCAACACATCAAAGATCAAGTACCCTGCCGATTACAAATTCCCGGAAATCTTGGATCATCGTGGTGAAGACTTCAAGATGTGTTACTGGCTAACCAAGGAAATCGGTGTCTGTTCTATTCCACCCTCTGAATTCTATACCAAGGAACATTGGACTCTGGCCAAGGACTTTGCTCGGTTTGCCTACTGCAAGACTGATGATGTGTTGGATCAAGCCGTGGAACGATTAAGGGAATTGAAGAAATACATTGTAGAATAGATTTTTTATCAAGTATAGTTATAGTTTACCAATTTAGACCCTTCCCCCTGTTTTTTTTTTTTTTTTGTTGATTTGGAATAAAATAAAATAAAAGACATTGTTGTCGTATGTATCATATGTGTATTAAAATAAATCAATAATTGGAAAAGATGGTTTTTATTCGTATAACAAGTATTACAAGTTAAGGTCTAACTAGGGTGTGGAGGGAGTGAGAATGGATGGGTATACATATAATCTAATTATGCTGAAAGGAGAGGAGGGTAATCATAGTTTGCGCAGTGTCCAGCGGTCATATCCATGAGCAGCAATATCTTTTCTGGTTTCATCTTGATCACCCAATGTTTGTTCTAAATAAAAGGCCTAAAAGAAGGAGATATGAGTACACATAACTATAGGCCTGTTCAAAAACCTACCATAAATCCTGCTTTGGTCAACCATCCTTTATCATTAGCACCAAATCGTTGACCCATAGCCGCCAAAAAGTCTTCCGATGGATGCTGTCCATTTGTCGAGAATACATAATGATCCAATTCTTCATTTCGTAGAGCATCATCCTGATCCTTGTCAAAAGAGCAAAAAAGAGTATCGAGGACATGTATCAAGGGAGACGATAATGCCGTGCCGTCGGGATCCAATACTGGGAGTTTAAGCGAAGATCGTCGTCGTTGTGGTGGCGAGAGATCCGACAAGGGTGATGATGGTTGGTGCCATTGTTCATTGTTGAGATCAAACTCTAGTGCAGCCAAAGATTGACATTGTGGATCCATACGTCGTCCTTCTTTTAATACGACATTAGCTTGGTGGTCATGGTGAAGATAATAAAGTATACTGGCCAGAATATAGTAGCAGCCACCTTGTTGAGGAATAAGATCTATTAAATCCCCCCCCCAAAAAAAAAGGTCGAGTTAAAAGAGATGATTTAGTGCAAGAGGTGGGGATTTACCTAAAATCCATAACATCTTGGAGACAAGGTGATTAAAAAAAAGACTATTGTCTTCTTCTATGCATTTTTCCAGTACCACAGTAGCATCGTCGACTTCTTGCTGGATTTGTTTCTTCAAAGCGGATTGATTGGTCTGAGATAGCTTGTTGACTTTCGTTCGATAGTAAACTCGCCAACCAGAGGAAGGTGGATGCATGTACTTGATCTTTAGATCAGGTGCTACGTCTACCGTGGTCGAAGCAAAAAAGTGATAGATCGTAAAGAGACTTCCAAATTCCTGTTCAGTTTTCCTAATTAGCCAAAAATAAATAAAAATGAGTAGGTTCTTTTGTTTGTTATTTACACCTTACCTTTTCCAAAAATCTTCATTTGTCAATAAAGTGAAGATGGATTTACAAGTACAAGCCAAAGCACAGAGATCATCATCATTTAATTCTTTTTCAAGGTGGCTGATAATAGTGTCATTAGATAATAGCCTATCCATTGTGACCAAAAGTATCAAAGAAAAAAAAAAAAAAAAAAAAAAAAAAAAAAAAAAAAAAAAAAAAGAACGAGGAAAGAATGGGGTGATCCCGTGTGAAGTGGACAAAAAAAAAAGGGGCGGCATTTGAATTCTTTTTTTCTGGAGGGGTTGACTCCCTTACTAACCGCTGATGTGAGTGCATGAAGTTCCCTTTTTTAGGCAGAAGTTTCATTCTCAATCCTAGTCAGTTTTTCTTTTCTCCATCTCCTTTAGACATATGCTAGTCGAATCAAGGGATACTGTATCATAATGCAGAGCGTCACAATGTGTAGTACAGTATTTGAGGAACCCATCTGCACTTTTGGGAAGCCGGGTTTGAATACAGTATATAATGCATTCGAGCGAGGACAGGTGTGGTACATAACCTATATCAAAATGAAGCATCCACTAGTCTTTTTCAATTCTGTCACAGTGCAGTCCCAAGTCAGATCATGTATGCCATTTCTACAATGTAATAGAGTGATGATATAATATCATGGTTTTTATTGATTTACTGTTAATGGTTAAAAAGTAGATTTTATTTATATATAGTATGCGTATTTACAAGGGGTGATGATGATGACATGAGGATCGGGGAGATGTAGTAATTATATGGATAGTATGTAGTAGTTAGTGCTGATAAAAATAGGAGTGATACATATGATAACAAGATGTCATTTATAAGAATAAATAAAGTCCAAAGGTGAGTAACAACACGAATGCGCATTGGTCAAAGTATAGATGGCGAAGAAGGAAACAAGTCAATGTCATATTAGAGGTGGCATAAACCGTCGTTGCAAAAGTAGGAGGCAAAGTTTCTGTTGATAGTTGTATTTTACGATCACCCGATTCTTGTCCCAATGTCGCCTTTTCCAATGCTGCTTCCACCTTGTCTAATCTAGCCTGCATTTGGTGGATTGTCATTTTATAAACAATGACTTGTTGACACTCCTTGTCGAGTTCATGTTGATAGTGTTGTACTTGCTGATCGGATTCCAATAGTCGCTTTTCCATGTCTGCCAAGAGTTGTTGATCGTTTGTCAGTCCACAGGACCCATCGATATCACCAAACATCTTGTCATCGTGCTCTTCCACAACATCGTATAGTGATTCCACCATCCCAAGCTGAATATCCTCCTTCCTTTGCTCCAATTCCGCCTTGCAGTTATCCAGTTCTTGTTCCATGAGGATCTTGATTTGATCTTGTACTTGTCGTTGCGCTTCCAAAGCTTTCACCCTGTTTTCGGCAACCACGAGGCGTTTGTTCATGGTTGATTCCATGTCGTCCGACCTTTTATTGACATGGGCTAATTTGAGGCGATACGTGTCCACATCGGATTGTAGATTGTCGATGATTCGCTTATAATGGTCAATGGCCGCATGCAGTTCGTCTATCTCCGCTGTCTTTTCATAGAGATTCTGTTGACTTAAAGAGAGTCGATCATCTAGTTGTTGCAAATGTTGTTCCTTCTCGTTGATTTCGTCTAGGTGTTTATTGATTGTTGCTGATAAGTGTTCTTCGCATTCCTTCACATAGTCACCGGGGTCCAGTCCTACATCATCGAGTTTGTTCACCTAAGTAGTTCATTATGAAAGGAGTGAGTCCGACATTTACTTTGCTTGTGTGTTTCTTACCGAGGCATCAGGCGTTTTTGAGCTTGTGAGAATCAAACTGAGTAAGCGAGAGAGTCTATAAAGTAAAAAAAAAAAAAAAAAAAAAAAAAAAAATGCGGTGCAAGTTAGTTGCAGAGGAACATATCGTCATAAGTGAATGCACGATTCAATGTTTACCTTTGTTTGGTTTCGGCCTCTTGCTGTAGACACATAAAAGAAGAAGAAGAATGGTTAGTATTTGCTGTTTTTCCTTTTACTTTTACTTTTCTTTTTTTACCTCTGTCTTTTTTTGCATCTGGGTTTCAAGTTGCATGATTTGTTCCTTGTAATTTCGTAAGCTAGACCGTTGATTAATCTGAAAGAAGGTGAGTACATTTCCTTTTCAGATGTTCACTTTTTTTTTTTTTTAATGCTACTTACTTGTGTGATCTTGGGATTGATTTCGATTTTCTTCACCCCTTGAGCAAAACGGAGAGTATTGGTCGATTCATCTTTTGATTTCCAAGTAGGGTTGATGGTGCAAATGACAGCCACTCGATCATTGCCAGAGAGTGATGCACTGAGAATTCTTGTCAGCTTGGAGTCCCGATATGGTATATGTTTCGCCCTAAGTAGAAAAAGAAAACAGTCAGTGAATCGAGTGTTATTCTTGTTATTTGATCTTACCCTGCGTTCAAATGAGTGATGACCTTGCCTAGTGTAAGTAAACTTGATACCAAAATAGGAGTTATTCGTTTGTTCTTTGCTTATGTTTGATTGATGGTTTACCTTTTATTGATGAATGCACCTTCTTGACGCCGTTCGGTGTTGGTTGCCACTTTTTCGGATCCCGCCAAGTCGATCAAGTTCTATTGAATGCAATAAAAAAGATATTAGATCCTTATTATGTTATTTTTTGTTTTCATACATACCAATCTTGAGATTCGCACAGAATCAAATGAAGAGACCCTTGACTTGCTTTCAATAGTCTAGTAAAAACAAACAAACATAAAGACATTAGATCCACACAAGTCTGTCCTATTAGCAACTTACCAATTGGAAAATAGTATGTGATCGGCTACTGTTTTCATTAAAGTCGGTTTCGCTGGTATGTCGCCGTCCTAAAAATAGAGATAAAAAGTAAATGCCAAACCATTTGTCCACCTCGAACCAAAAAAGACTTACCTTCACCTTGTTTGATAAAGGCCATCACCTCTTCAGGGGTAGTTACAGGGATAGTAGTAAGGTTTTCAACATAGTCCTACAAGATAAAGAGGGTTAATATCTGATGCTGTGTTGCTATATTATATATCTACCTGTCCATTATTAGATATACGGATCGACAAGCCGGCTGTTGTGTGTGTGGAGCTGAGCAAGTCGTTGATCTTTTCATTGTATATTTCCATATATGATACTTGTAACAAGAATTCCCGGTCAACTGCCTAGAATTGAGTGTGAGTAAACTGTTGATAATCAGACCCAATATTGATTTCGTTTACCTCTTCTTCTATGTACATAAATACATCCCGCACCGCCTTTGGAATCACCCCTGGTTCTTGGTTGGTACCTATCGCATAAAAGGACGAGTGAGTAAAGTGTTTTCATTTGATGTATTTATAATCAAACTTACCTGTCTAAAAATGGATCCAATAACCATAACAACATATACATTAGTTCATCATACTTGTATACTATATTTGAGTGATTTACCATTGTCTATATAAAAGCTGAGTTAGTTTGATACTTGATGATCAACATTAAGGTTGGAATCACACTTACGTATGTCTTTCCACTGGCTGTTTGTCCATAGGCAAAGACAGTACCTATATAAATAAAAATCATGTGAGTATGTCTATTTGTTATTGATATGCACAATACATGTAAGATTATTGTTTACCATTGTAACCTTCCATAGTAGACCTAATACCCAACAAGTTCATCCGTCAGTCAAAACACACAAAAACAAGAGGTGATCTTTTACTTGTCTTACCTGACCAGTTTTTGTATACCATATTCATAGATTTCCGCATTGTTCGTTCCTCCAAACACCTTGTCTAAAGTAATAAAAGAAGAGGGGGGGGGTTGTGAGTCAGTTTTTAAAAGTTTCATACCACCGACTTACCATATTCAAAAACGAGACCATCTAATTCATTGAGTTTTATATTGCCTTGTTCAGAATGAAGTAACCAACAATCTTGTTCGTTAGCTTGTATTTCCACATCCGAGGGAGGTCGACATCGCACCATGACTTGAATGTTTTCTCTTGGGATGGGTATCACTTGTCGAGGTCGTTTGGAAGAGAGAGACGGAAAGGAAGAAGAAGGTGAGGGTGTTAATGGATCGGGTGAGTAAAGTAGTGGAGTAGAAGGTGGTGAGACAGGTGATTGTTTGCCCGTCGTATCTTGTTGAATAGACAAAGAGGATGAAGATCGTTGAGGTTGGTGTGAAGTTAAACAAGGTATTCGTGATGCTTTCATACTTGTGTCAGAGTTTGGGAATAATTAATAAGAGTAAGGTGTCAGACAGAGTTATATAAAAAAAAAAATAAAAATAAAAAAAGGAAAGAGAAAGAGAGAGAGAGAGAGAGCGAAACGTAGAGAACTTTATAAAAAGTTGATAAATCTCCGACCCAGGGCGGAGGAGCTTAATGTTACTGACGCATAATTAAAACGTTAGGTTTTCAAAGGACCAAACACCGTAATAGGAAACCCTCCCCTCCATTATAGCATTAATGGTTAGCGTAGATTCATTGTTCAAGGGGGTGCTCATTATGAGATTAACTGTACTGCCCATGAAGTAGAACAGGGACACTACCATTTCCGGGGCTCATCATGATCTTTTTCCTTTTCATGAGACCAATCAGCCCCCATAACGTCTTTTTCATCTAAACCACATTAGCACACAAAAACAATATATGTAATAAGTATGTTTTTTATTATTATTATGATTAGATAAATAATAGTATGATTAAAGCTATGTCTAAGGTAATAAAGGTATTCTACTTGAGATATCTTCAATATTAGAGTGTATTTCCTCTGTCACATTTTCACCTGCATTCGATACAATCCTTAACAGATCCAACTAAATAGTCAAAACAAACATAACAATGAGTATAAATCATGATATCTTTTTTTTTCCCTAACTTACCGTCATATCCCAATTACCCAAGATATCAACATGATCGGCAGACTTGGCTCCACCACGCACATTCAATTTAGCATCGGATTCTTCATGCACGTATTCCTTTGTCTTTACTGGACTGTGGCCAGGGTTATAGAGATCACCATGTTTAGTCCAAGCACCATTCTTCGGGGCACACATATACCCTAATGATAATAAAGGCACAGTACCATCCCTATACAAAATAAAGTGCACATCATCCATTTCTGTATTAGTATCATGCACTAGATCTCCTTTCCCCAACTTACCCATCACTGAAGCGTACACCATTATTGATAGATTTGTCAATATACTAATGATAGAGTTAGATAGAGTTAGCATCCGATGCAGTTTTGCCTACTTTTTTTTTTTTGTTTTTGTCTTACCATTAATCGGGGGACTACGATTTTCTTTCCGTCAGTTCCGTTCTTTTCAGCACGTGGCTTTTGATCAGCAGAGTAAGGAGAAGCACCAGCATCATGATGAGTTAGACATTTAGGGTCGTCACCATTTGCATTTGCACAGGTATTATCAGTAGATGGAGAAGTTGGTTCATCGTCAGAGAATGCATAGTGGTAACTTCGTTCCGTAGGTAAGCCAACACCATACAAGCAGTAGATCTTCATATTAGGTGCTACAAGACAATCAAGATATCTCTCCTGTTAGTACATCATCATCTAATTGTATCCTTCTTTTTTCATTATTACCTTTTGGTAGCTGAGTCTCCAACGGATTGTTCCATTTCGTATGATCTTGAGCATTCTTTTCCAATTGTCGTGCCGATGTCGATAATCCATTAGAATAATTTGATTTGACCATAGTAAGAAAATCATTTGATGCTGTCGAGTATAGTAGTTCCAAAGCATCATCCATAGTGTAGTGTTCGAATTTATCCTCTATACTGGTATCGTCCGCATCCAAGTCCACAGTGGCATTCGTATCATCAGCCCCTTCAACAAGCTTCTTCTTCAAAAAAGTAACAATCTTCCCATGAGTGTGTCGGTATTTGGTCTTCTTTGTCGATAAGGTGTTGTTGCTGTCGTCGTCGCTGTGGCTGCCAAGGGATTCACCATTGATTTTGTCTCCAGTGTTATCGCTGTCGTCGGCCGCCGAATCATCATTGCCCCAAAAGAGATTACCACCTTTAGGAAGCATAGATGATCCACCTGCCCATGTTCTGAGCAATGAAGCACGTTCATTTCGGGAAAAGAATTTTTCTAGAAGATAGGCACCAAAGCTTCCAAGTGAGGTAGTATCACGAGTTTCCCCTATAACAAAAAAGATTGTAATTAGCATGGGTATGATTTCTTGAGGGTTCCGTCCCTGTAAGTATTTATTACCTGATAACAAAGCAGCGAATGCTTTTGGAACACCAAGCATGGGCCCACCAATGTTGACGAATGATTCAATATGATTTTCCACCCATTGATCACCACCATTACCACCTTCAGAGGATTGCACCCATTTAAAAAAGTACATCATCACATTTGAGCCTATGATACAACAGTTAAAGAAAAAAAAAAAAGGTGTTAGTATTGTTCTTGTTCTTTTTTTCCAGCGTCTTACCCATTGAGTGAGCTAATAAAACAGTTTTCTTGTCGTGTATTCGTTTAAATGTTTCAATATCAGCCTTGAGTTTCGTAAAGTACTTGTCGCGCACCTCCAGATTGTAAAAGGACAATCGCCAATCGTAACTAGCCAAGATCATGTTATTGTTGTCGTATCCGATCGCCGCCAAGTTTTCGATGATTTTCCCCCAAATCCAATAACCAGTAATAAAGTAGTCTGCTGCATCCAATCCTTTTGCTGCTCGTACTTTGGCCCCAGGAGGATCCAGACCTGTGACGGGATCCAGTCGTAAGTGATTTATCCAACTTTCCTTATCCAAGATCACCGCACGAAACATGGTGGCTGTTCCCCACATTCTTTTTCTAAAGTATTTGCGGGCTTTTTCATCAGTCGACCAAGATTCCAAGCCAGAGGAGATCACACCAGGAACAATCACCACAGGGAAATGTGGTTTTAAATCCATTGTTTCCCTACACACACATAGAAAGAAGTTAGTATATTAACCAATATTAGTAATAAAAGGTACTTACTTTGCAGTCCAGGCAGGCATGAATGTTTCTTCAGTGTTGACGGATGCATAAGTAGGATTGAAGTAACTTGTAAAGTTGCCAAACAATTCGTCCATGCTCACACCAGTAGGAAGTAAAGACAAATCCATTTCCGCCAGTTGTAATGCTAGGTATGATTGCAAATCGTTTGCTGCTGGAGTTGTTGATGCACCTAACGTTGCCAAAAGCCCTACAGTCACACCAACAATAAAGTGGAACCGTTTTCTTTTCCAAAAAGCAGGTTGTGGTGGGTTGAAGATATTAGAGTCACCAAGGATATTTTCTGGTTGTGCCATGTCAGAAGGAGTGCCTAAGGGCGATGCCGTGGACTTGTTCGAGATTGATCCATGTGAATTGGGAGTGTTATCTTTTACTTTTTCCTTGGGTTTGCGTCTAAGCATTAAGAGTGTGCAGCGAAGTTAAAAATAAAATAAAATAAAAAGAAGAATGAAGAAGAAGAGGAACGAAAAAGTAAATGACCCCAGAAATTTATTACACTTCACATTTCAAATTCCGGAATTCGGGCATTCAAATTGAAGCTTTCATTGGAGTAGTAACATACACATCCTGATCTCTACAAAACGATGAATCTAATCGAGTTGATATTTCAGCTTGGTGATATTCCCTCCTCCAATACAAATGTTTGGTTACAGAGAAATGTAAGAGATGACATAATATCGATATTAGTTTTCATGTGAACGAAAAAGTACGGATTTGTGAAGTGCCTGATATCATACCTGATGCGAACATCTTGGGGTTCAATCGGGAATTGAATATTTTTAATCCTTTTATCTACATTGTGAGTTTTTACTTTATGCATGATGTTATTTGCATAGAGAACAATACATTAGGTTCATGCGCCAAAGTGAGCCCCTGGCATGTGGATCTGGATCTGGATTTTAAAAACAGGTACGCCTTGAATAAAAAGGGTCCAAGCTACAAACGCAGTGCCCATCAATTAAAACTGGTCACATTTGCATTATTATGTTACCCAAATGAAGAAAAGAAGAGATCATGAATTTATTATAAAGTAAGATAAAAATAAAAAAAGGGGGATGATAAACATGTAGTGAAACTACAAGAATAAGGAATGATATTCATCTACAAGTAAGTGAGGGGAAGGGATAGTATGTATAAAAAAAAAGTATGCGCTAGTGGATCTATTTAGTTTTAGTAAAAGGTACAGAGAATCCAGAGAGTAAGAGACGACCATCGGTGTTTGTAAAGGCAGTAGTGTTAAATGTCACATCGAATCCAGTCATCTTTGGGTACACATCAAAAGAGCTTTCGATTTCCGGGAAGAGAGCCAACGCAGAAGGAGGGAATCCAATAGCCACATTTCCATTTCCATCACCTGCTGTTATAGACATTCCAGGCCATTCTTTTAACCGAGGTAATACAATTTCCACCAATTTGTCCATGAATTGATACATTTCTTCTCCTTGTAACGTCACCTTGACACCAATAGGCATACCTTCACTAGAGTCCCAAAACAAAAAACAAAAAGTATTTAGTCAGTAACCACCAATTATAATATGCTATAGCAATTTACCGAAGTTTCCAATTAGCAACAGAGGTTCGAGCATACACTACTTCAGGGCGAGTACCAGTTATGCTTTGAAAGGCCATGAATGCAGATAACAAGTTGCTTTTATTTCCAATAGCATCCTTAATCATAGCATGTAGAGTGATCTTGTCGAGACGAGGAATCGCTTTTGCACTTTTCAAAGGGAGAATGGGTTTGACAGGTTTACCACCTTTACGAGTACGAGTGACATAGGGTGTTTCTTGTTGTTGTTGATGTTGTTGTTGTTGTTGAGTTTGTTCATCAGTAGCTTGTAAAGCACGATTAATCTGGGCTTCCAAGTCAGGATATTTCGAGGTGGAGGGAGCCACACGTGAATGGTCGTATCCCAATATCATGAGATCTTGGGCTAAAGTGCTGTCATAATGTTCCTTTAGTCGTAATAATCCATGTGATGATGCAGCAGGTCGACTGGTGTTCAAGAATCGTGTGGTATTCAATGAGCTGATTCGAGGCGCAAGGTTTAGTCGTCTAGGCAAGGATCGCAGCATTGATATTGACAGTGGAAGGGAAGAAGAGAAGGGACCTTTTTTTTTTTTTTTTTTTTTTTTTGTTTATCCCCAGACGAAGGATCAAAATAAAAGTTGAAATCCCGACTGTCAAAAATTGTCACAGGCCACATACACAAAGCATAGACCAGATAGTATCATCAAGATAATGTGAAGGGATAACATCTTTATTTTCAAGGGTTAAACAATAGAGTTACAACAACAACAACAATAAAAAAAAATATGGGGGATTGATATTAATATACATCTACATCTAAGTTTGGAAGGGGAGAAGAATTTTATAAAAAACAAAGGGGGGGGGGCAATTACAAAGTAGCACCATTAGCAATGGCAATACCAGGGCCACGGGTAGAGGAGAGTGAGACATTTTGGATGAATGCTAAAATAAAAGATATTAATTAGTAATGACCCTTTATACCTCAATCACATCCAATATTACCTTTAAGATTGTTTGCCTTTCCAAATACACGTAATTCTTCGAGGATCGCCTTGAGGTTTTCTTCTAAATCACTTGATTCGAATTCCACCTTTCCGATACCTGATATAAAAGAGTGATTGTTTAGTAAATCCCTATCTATTGATGTATAACAAGATCCCATTACCTGTATGCAACACACCAAATTTGTCACCTTTAAAGTCAAATGAGCTTTTTGACTTTCGTACGATATCCGTCACATCATCAGTAACAGTGCCTATTAAAAAGAGAGAGAGAGAGAGAGAAAGAGAAAGAGAAAAGTTAGTATCACAAAGACAAGTTTCTATGTATGTTTCTACTTACCTTTCTTGACAGTAGGCATCAAACCTTTGGGACCAAGGACACGAGCAATCTTGGTGACAGCAGGGAACATTTGAGGAGTAGAGATACATTTATCAAACTTGAATTCACCTTTTTGTACTTGTTCAATCAATTCTTCACCACCAACGTATTGAGCACCAGCCGCACGAGCTTCTTCTGCCTTTTTGCCCGTCGCAAACACCACAATCGTCGCTTCTTGTTTGATGCTTTTAGGGAGGACCAAGGAGCCTCGGATCAAGGGAGTTGACTTTTCGATTTTGCACTGGATATGAGCTTCGATTTGATGAGAGGGGTGACCGACTTCCATGGCCTTCAATACCCGCACAGCTTGGTTGACATCCACGGCGTCAGGATTGATCTTTTGCGCTGCTGATTTCTTTGTGGCGTAGGTGCATTGTTGAATAGCAAGTCGATGGGCCGAGTGTCGACCAATGCGTTGTAAAGAGGTGGACAGCATTTGGTATGGTGGATTATTATATTATTATTATTTTTTTTAAAAAAAAAAAAAAAAAAAAAAAGAAAGGGAGAGACAAGTCAAAAAAGAAAACAAAAAAAAAAAAAATTCAATCCACAAACATTTCGGCATTTTAATATTCACATCCCGATCAGAGAGTCAAAATGGGTATTAAGAAGACAAGACAAGACAGAATGATGGTGTTTATTCAAAATGTAGAATCTAGTATGTATAAATGATAAATCTATATACTAATTAGGAATGGGTCTCGGGAAGAAGGTTTCCCAAAGATTCATTATAAAGCCGTGATCGTATATATTATCGACTTCTTCAAGACTGGTGACTTGATGTTCTTTGATGATGGTGCCAGGGGAAGAAGGTGAGTTGGAGTTTGCTGATCTGTGTCGATTTCGGATAGATTGACGTGTTAAGCTTTCATCCTTGTTAGCATTATTGCTCTTGTTCTTTTTGCCTGATTTCGACGTGCTTGGTTGTTGTGTTTCTTCGATAATCCAAATGTCCCCTCGATCGATCGCATCTTCCAATACTTCCCATTTAAATGCTTCATTGGTAGTAATTCCTCGGCCAACCAGATATAATCTATAGTCCAGAAAAAAAAAAAAAAAAGGAATGTCAGTTATACATATCCTACATGGGAGGAATATTACTTACTGATAAACCATGAATAAAAAGACAACAACAGTGATGACCAAACACAGAATTCCAATTGATCCTATAATACGATCCTTGTGCAAGATATGCTATGTTGATTAAAAAAAAAAAAAAAAAAGGCAGAGGGGGGGGGAGGAGAAAAGAGTTAGTTTCATTGTCTGCAATTATAAAGATTTACTTACGATTAATGCTTTTCTAAAGCTTAGTGGGACCTGTTTCCCGGTTCGCCTGTCAAATAGATAAGCATGATCCAGTCCCCATTCGATCACCATACCACGGTAAACTTGGAAGCACAGATAGAAGCCATAAGCACAGAATTGGGTCAAGGTAAATAAAAACATAAAAAAGTACCGATGATTGTTATAGCCCACGCATCGATTCAGCCAAGCACAGTGATGATCCAGTTTACTAATACAAGATTTGCACATGGAGCAATGTTTGGACCTGGCAGGTCTATATAAAAGATACGAGTTAGTCTATCATAATTAGTTGTGCTGATTACTTACTTGAGAAGATGACAAGTACTACAATCTGTTGGTGTATAAAGCAGTTCGTCATATGGAAACAAATCTAGGTGGAATCGTAGGTTTTGTTCAGTGATTGTTCCAGGGTCTGCACTACAGGCAATATAATAAGACACATATAACCAAATAATTTGACAGGGAATGATATACCTGTGCAAAAAAAAAAAAAAAAAAAAAAAAAAAAAAAAAAAAAAAAAAGAAGAAATAAAATGTTAGAATAGTGTTTTCGAGGGGTAAAGAGAACTTACAAATGGATCGAGTGGAGATAAATACCAGGAATGTGTGGTAAAGCAAACACCAAGAAGGCACCAATGGATACAGACGTCAAAAGGACAAAGAAGATCTGCACATCAAAAGAGTATTTACATTGGTTAGTCACCTGAGACATACATACACATGCTCTCTTCTCCTTAAAAAAGCAACAATAACTGTACCTGTAAAAACGGATTTCGGGATTCACAGCAGTATGTCCAGCACCTGCTTAAGCGTTTCAAGTTTCTTTCTCCAATGGTTTTTCGAAGAATGATACTACAAAATACAAACAATGAATAAGTGGTAGTTTTCGTGATAGTGTGTCCCTAACTTACGTGATGGTTCTCGGTAATGTTCGAGTCAAGAGGGTATGTGCTTTTCCAACTATGCCATGTCTATAAAAAATAGAAAGTGAATGAGTAACTGAATCGAGATTGGCAAGGTATACATATATGTTTACCTTAGTTTTGGGTTTTCTCCAAATAGCAAGATAAAAAGTGCCACACAAATAACACCCAAAGTGGCCAACAATATCCCAAGAAGTCCCTAATTGTTCAATAATGAAGTAGAAGAAAAGTATTTAATAAGTTTATAATATCATTAAAGTGGATATATTGTAAGTAGTATCTATTCTTACCATCGTCGGTTGATGTGAATTAGGAAAAAGACAAAGAATTAATTGGCTTTGCTCGCCCGTGCTTTTTTAAAGATGCGGTTCAATATTCTACCTCATCGGGATTTGAAATTTATAAAAAGACCAACTGCCCCTGGATTTTGTTTTCACTGACAATGGGAACTTTGCATAATTAAAAAGTGCTCAGGCACTGATACATTACCTATATTCCATACACTATCACTACACTATTAATACAAAGGCAACAGTTTTAGATCATCCACAAGTCCAATAATAGATTACAGCTCTAGTTTTATTTCATTACATTTTTAATAAGAACCAACATTATAATACAAGTCTACAATGTTGGAATATCTACAATTTTGTCTTACCCAATCAAATAAATAAAAATCTAAACTATACGATTATGCATCTATATAAAGTCCCCAGTTTAGATTCATCCTTGCCAAGCACACATGATTCCATCTTCGCCACCAGTCAATATACTTTGTGTCCCATGGTTCCAGTAAAGCGATCGCACCACATCAGTATGACCACCTTGAGCTTGTAATGTCTGACATAATTGTAGTTCGTCGATATTGACATGGAAGATGCTGATAGATCCACTAGATAAGATTGTGTTTGTGTGTGTGTGTTAGTGTACCAATTAAATCATCCTTCTTTTTCTTTCTTTACCTGTTTGATCCAGTTTCAAGGTATAATCGTTGAGAGTTTGAATCATAGTTACAATCAATTGCAAAATCCACACCATCCAGTTGTTTGAGTTGTCCATAATCACATAATAGATCACCCTACATTGAAAAAAAAAAAAAAGAAAGACATAGATCAGTATCCACCCCAACCCATTTATATCTTGATTATTACCTCCAGAGTATGTAAAGAGAAGGTTTCCAAATGAGTCAAACAAAAGAGATATTCCGCATTTGGACCAAAATAGCCTGTTTTGTTGACTGAGGATCCAGAATTTACCACTGCCAAAAGCGCTTCTTCTTCATCGAAATCCGTCACATCATAGCTATTAATCAACCCGTCAGTTGAGCAGGATATCAGTTGTGACGGAAGAGTGGGATGACATTGAATCTATTATATAAAAAGAAGAATGAGTGAGTGGAATCAATAGTGGGTGGGTTCAGTTTACCTCTGTCACATCGTCACCATGGGATTCTTCGAATTTGTGAATCAAACGAGTTTGTCGAGTATCAAAAAAGCCCAGTTCAGCCGCTTGTACCACTTCTTCGTTTAAAGTACCAACCACAGCCATGGAATCGTTGCAATTGATATCAAAGGCAGACAAAGGTCGTCCGTCTATAGTTGAAAGAAAAAAAAAAAGAAAAGTCAAGTAGACAAGATTAGCAATCGAATATCAACTACTTTTCTTTTGTACTTACAATCAAATACTTGGACTGGAGTCGTGCTGGTTCGTAAATCCCAACGAGCCAATTTACCATCTTCTGAAGCTGAAAATAGGAATTGATCGTTGAATAGTTTGATTTTGGAGATCCGTTGTTGGTGGAAGGATAATGAAGTGGCTGGTTGTAATGTTGACAGGTCATAGAGGCGAATCAAGTTGTCGGATGCTGAAGCAATGGCATATTGACTGTTTGCTGTGACGTCGAATACATATTGATCTTGCCATCCAAAGTTCATACTGCGCACTAGTTGATACTTTGGTAACATATCATTGTTGATGCTAATGGCAACCATGGGGAAGGTAAAGAGAGAGGAAGAGAAAGTAAAAAAAAAAAAAAGTTCACTGGGATGATTTTTATTTTCATTCTCCAAATGTCGGGAATTGAAAACACAGTAAGTACAAAGTAGGACTTTATGATTATGCAACAAATCCTAATTTATTCATTTATTTAAAAACAAGATACTATACTAATAAAAATGTTGATACTGCTTCTACTACGAATCCAAATATGTGATGTTTGGTTGTTTATTCTTCTTCACCCATCTTCTTTAAATCATTCATGTTGGTTGACTATGAGATTAAAGAATGTTAGTATCATCATTTTCATTGGATTGTACTTGTTCCACTTACTTCCACGGTTGATCTAAAATATACAAAGATAAATACAAATGTCAATAGATCATCTTTATTTTATTCTTTTTCAAGTATAGTTCCCACTTACCCAATAAAGGTCAATTGTTGAATAGCAGTCGTTTCTTCATCTTCTTGGTTGTCAGCCACAAATAACTAGTTGATCCATTAAACAAAGCATATCAGTATACATATTCGAATTGAGAGGCATATTCCTGATCCTTACCACAATGTTGACAATGTTTTGGAATTTGACAAAACGAAGATTAACCACAGCATCTTCTTCAAAGTCCTTTGGTTCCAAAATGAGAGTTTGAGTTTCCTTGATCGAATCAGCATCTTCAAAACCAAGGTTTTGTCGGTTAGCAAAAATCTTGATTGTCTTGGGTGCCTTGGCTATTGATATAAAGTAAGATAATGACGATGTGAGTGATTTGTCTGTTATTATTTATATGACTTACCAATATCAGCCACTTTGAATTTCAATGAATGCAATTTGACAGCTATATAGAGAAAGTGAGAGAAAGTGAGTTAGTCCTCGCCCTATGTCAATCACCCCTATTCATTACTGACGTTGATTAAAGGGTACACTGATAATAAGTTGTTCATCCACATCACTTTCCAAATACGAGTCATCCTTTTTAAAGAGATTCTTGACATTGTGTTCTTCTTGTTGATTTAAGGCATCCATTTGGTTAGGAGTAATGATATCGGTCAAGTCGCTCTATCATATACAGTATTAGTTTACCTTGTTCCCCCCCCTCCCTCCCTTTTATTATTAGTATCCATTTTACTTACATGACCAGGAGCACCAGCGAATCCATTACCAGCACTTGAAGAAGATGAAGATCCAACCTCTGATCCACCTTGATGTTCCTTGACATATTGTTCCAGTTGAGTGGGATTGGCACCTTTCAGTTCAGCGACCTTTTTTCCACCTTTGTAAAATTGGAATGTTGGCCTAAAGAGAGATGAATATGAGTATTCTATTGGTCACCCTTTCTTCAAGTCAATACTTACATGGCAGTTACTTTGCAAAGGGTAGCCACATCCTATAAAAGAGAGCGAGAAAATAAGTTCAGAGTTTACTATCCACCACGTATACCTTTAATTACCTTGACTTTATCAACATCCAGCTACCAATACCATTAAAATGACAAAAAAAAAACAGGGATGAGTAAGCATACGTAATACTTGCATGTCATTGTTACCTTTGCAAATTGGACATGTCGGTAGCGGCTGGCCAATTGAGCCATAAAAGGAGAGATCATCTTGCAAGGTCCACTATAGAAACAAGTAAAAGTCAAAGTTAGTATCAATCTATTGGCAAACAATAGCAACATCCTACTCTTTTGTCCATCAAAGGACTTTATAATCATTATACTTACCACCAAGTAGCATAAAAGTCAATAACCACCAACTTGTCGGCAGATACAGATGTGATGAGTTGTTGGAATACAGTTGCGTTACCGATTTCTTTAATAGTTGACATGATGTACGTGTTTTAATTTATTTGTAAAAGAAAAGAAGAAAAAGAAAAAGGAACGCAGGGTTCAAGAAAGTCTCAATAATTCAAATCCCGCCCAGAGTGCGTGCGATTGGATTTTATTTTTCTTTTTTCAACTTTTGCTCTCTTTTTAATGCTTTTACCTAATCAAGATATACAACTACCGGCCGACTTTAGTCATCAAACACCTACCGAATACCTTGAAACTCTTTACCAGTTTTTGGAGAAATACCGATGGCTTGCGGATCTTCATGTAGGGGATTTTATTACCATGAAGCACTGGACTCTGTTGGATCCAACCTGGCGACAAGCTCTACTACCTGATTCTTTTGACAATGAAGAAGACTATCAAACTTGGTTTACTTCCATTTTAAGCTTGACTAATAGCAGCTACTGTAATGTAAGTATCAGGCAAAAATAAAGAACAAGCAAATGCCTGACTAATTGTTTTTGATCTTGTATTTATATAGGATACCTGGCCAAACTCTTTAAAGGAATATTTGCGACTGGTTAGAACACTACCACTGCCACGACAATGCACTCAAACAATTGGTAAGTAAAAAGAAATACATACATACTATACTGTTTTATGATTTACTTTAATTTTTACTAATGTATAAAATAGATGATCAAGGCAAAGTCGATAAACACAAACTGGCAGGTGGTATGTCAGACAAGAAGATTCATGAAGTGGAACTACTGGCACAACTCATCAAGACGATTGGTGATGCTCATGGTATCACTCAAGTATTAGACCTCGGCTCAGGACAAGGCTACCTCTCAAGAATTCTCGCGTTCAAGCATGGAATGCAGGTGCTTGCTGTGGATATGAGCGAAATACAAACCAAAGGGGCGGAACGATTCGATCAACGGGCACTTAAGGCATTGGACGATCAACAACAACCCAATGGCACTCTCAAACACGTGACTGAAATGGTGACACCCGCCAATGTGGGTGATGTCTTGACGAAATGGGGTGATGATAATGATGGCCATTGGATAGTGTGTGGTTTACATACTTGTGGTGATTTGGCTACTTCAATCTTCCGACTATTTGCTAATAGTGATCAAATCAAATGGGCTGTCAATGTGGGTTGTTGCTATCACTTTTTATCTGAACAAGGTCTCCAACCTGGCTTTCCCATGGGCGACTGGTTAAAGGGAAAAGACTATCAATTGGGTAATAGTGCTCGCGTGCTTGCTTGTCAATCTCCTTCCAAATGGACTGATCCTGTGATTGGTCAACAATCTTTTAATCAATACTTTTATCGGGCGGTGTTACTGGTAAGTAAGAGGGGTGGATTGCATAAAAATAAACGTACCCATACTTCTACTAATATTCATTTTCTAATTAATAGCACACGATTGTCGATAAAGGATTATCAGAAAAGGCTCCTCCTATTGGTATGGTGAAGCGGAAAAAGTCTTATATTCAATACTTCCAAACAGCAATGAAGCGGCTCGACTATGCACCAGAAGCTATCTCTGAAATGGAGGCGGAAACGTATCATCAAATGTATAAAGATCAACAGGTGGATAAACAAATTATCGTGCTTTGGACATTGCGCGTATTACTTGCTCCTGTGCTGGAAAGTTTAATTTTGGTGGATCGATGGTTGTATCTCAAGTCTCTGACCGACAATGGTGGGGCTGTCCAGATGTGGCCTCTATTTGATCCTATGGCTTCACCTAGAAACATGTGCATAGTAGTATCAAAATAGAATAGAATAGCATAGAATAGATATCATAATCATGTAACATAATAAAAAAGACCAAATCATTTTATTGAATAAAGACAAAACATGGATATTATACATGTATAAGGGTGCAATTGTGTATTTGTTAACTAAATATGGAGGAGGGGGGGACTATATCTAAAACTTGTATACGTTGGTAGAATCATAACCCAATTCCTTGAGGATACCACCGACTTCACCTTGGCTCTTATCAGGGTTCTTGGCACCAGCAAACGTGGCCAAAAGAGGATCAGGACCACAGACAAAGACCATGGAAGAATCAGTACCAGGAGCAGGTAAATGTTTTTCAATATCATCCTTAGTCACGTAACCAGAAATACCATCCCAATTGGCAGGAGGAGTATCCAAAGCATAGATCACCTTGAATCGATCAGGGTAGGATTTAGCATAACCATCCAATTCTTCCTTGAGCAAGATATCTTCTTCAGTACGGTTACCAAAGATCAAAGTCACCTTGGTCTTATCGTTGTTGTGGATAGGATCAAACACATGACGAATGACTTGAAGCTATATATAAAAAGAGAGAAGGTCAGTTCCTGTGTGTGTTTTCTCCTCTATCTATTTCACTTACCATAGGAGTGATACCAGTACCACCAGCAATCATACCCACGTTTTCCTTGCATTGTTCACTCCAGTTATACTTAGGAATAGGACCCTTGATTTCCAATTCGTCACCGATCTTGAGGTTATGGAAGTGCTTGCTCATCTTACCCTTGGGATATTCCTTGACGATAAAATCAACATGTCCTTGAGTCTAATGGTAATAAAAATAGAATAGAGTTAGTTTGGTTGTAGAGGGGGGGGGTTGGATGTCAACTTACTTCTTCTTTGGAAGTGGGAGTGTAGGGACGGATGATATAACCAGGAGAGCCATCCTTCTTGGTGATAGGATAACGAGTAATCACGCAAGAAGCAGTGTGAAGACCAGAGACATCGTTAGGGTTGTCCAATTGGAAGCGGAAGAGGCTAGTATCGTGGTTGATTTTTTGGACTTCCATCAACTATAAAGAATAGTATGAGTTTATCATTCCCTTTTTGTAATAACTAAACACTACTTCCAAACTCTTTTTTTTTTTTTAAGTATTACCTTGAAGGCCTTGAATTGAGTGTTATCAAAGGCAGGCTTACCAGGGGCAGAGGACTTGTTTTCTTCGTGATGGGTAGAGATTGAGGAGGATTGGTTGTAGTAAAGACCACCGGCAACACCGAGACCCAAAAGAGCTGCAAACACAATACCATTACCACCACTCTTTTTGGGAGCTTGGGAGCTATAGTTACGCATGGCGAGACGAGGAGTCTATAGTAGAAGCACAACAATGCATTGGTTAGTGAATGAGTACTGTAGACCTTTTTTATTAACAAGTCTATAGTATTACCTGGTTGACAAAGCGGGCAGAAGGTTGAGCGGCAGCACGAATAGAGCCAGCAATAGGAGTAGTGAAGAAACGCATTATAGATTAACAAAGTAAATATGTAAAAGAAAAAGAAAAAGGAAAAAAAGTATAGGCGCGCAAAGTGTTTATAAATGATGTCAGGGTTTTTCTGGCGGAGTTTCCCTCCACCCCCTCACGTAAAATCCATCTAATCTGATTGGCCCAATCATGCCGGCGTTTTCTAGATCTTTGACAAGAGTTTCTCCGTGCCATGTGTTTGGCATGGAAAAAGTCATGATATGTCTTCCTATTGACACAAATATGAATGATTTGATCTGTGTACGTCTCTTAGTATCTACTTTAAAAAATCGTACGGACATCTCAAACTTCATCATCATCATAAAACTTCGGAATTACGATTTTTACAACACCGCGTTTTAGTGTATCAATGTGTTGACGGTAATAAAAAAGTAATGGAATGCCCCGCAAAGAGGGGGACACAGGAGAAGCTAGGCAGAGAGAGACTTTCACAAAACAGAGTAGCATTTTTTTTTTTTTTTTTGGAGTGAGTGCCCCCCGCAAAGAGGTGGAGAGAGACTGCATATATAAATTTAAGCCCTACAACGAGTAACGAAATCTCATTCTGCAACTTTTTTTTTCACAAAAGTCAGGGTAAAACAATCTTGAGGCTATACTGTTCCATACAAGGGACTTGGTACAATGGCCATTATGTAAACATTGTTGGAAATAGGCTAAGGAATGCACATAGTCACTTTTGTCATGAGGATCACTTGTCCATTAAGGCAGTAGAGCTCTCCTAAGATTCAAGGTGAGTGTAAGCGGGTTTTGAACCAAGTTGTCAATTTTTCGACTGACAACACTTCCCGGCAGGCGCATTGAATTTTGGTGTTCGGCGCTTGAAAATGAAGCTTTCTTTCGTCTACAAAAAAAAAAAAAAAAAAAATCTTTCGTCGCAGAGAAAAGGTAAAAGTCATTGCAAGCCTAAACATACTAACACAAGAACTCCGGTACTTGACTTTGCAGTAAAGTATGTTGGAAATGGGTCATAGTGCCTACATGGCCAATTTAATCAATAGCATCCGTGGACAATGGAGCGGTAAAGCACCTTCCATCTCTGACTAGGGGCTGGCGGGATTTGAAAATGATTTTTGCTTCTGTCTGTAAGAAAAAGTCTTCGTTGCAAAATTCAGGTGAAACTCTTTGCAAGCTTGGACAGACTGACACAAGAATCCTGGCGCTTGACTTTTGCAGTAGAGTATATTGGAAATGGGTTATATTATTCACAACGCCACTTTAATCATTAGCATCCTTTAGCAATGGAGCGAGGAGAGCCCATCCATAATCTTAGTAGGGAATCAAGGGAAAACGCGGTCTGAATACGAAGTGGGTTTCCTCTCCACACTTTTTTTTTTTTTTTTTACAAATGACAGGTAAGTCATCACAAGTTCGAACAGAATGACACAGGGAACTTGGTGCTTGGTTTTTAATCTATATACCATAACCATTTGACGTTTATTAAAGACCCCATCTTTTTGTATCCCTTATTTTTTATTGATTTGATTGACT
This sequence comes from Chlamydoabsidia padenii, assembly GCA_025330725.1. NCBI lineage: Eukaryota > Fungi > Mucoromycota > Mucoromycetes > Mucorales > Cunninghamellaceae > Chlamydoabsidia > Chlamydoabsidia padenii. Next base: position 1,223,575 of record JAIWND010000002.1, on the reverse strand, counting down.
AATCCTAAAAATCGCACGATTCCCATAGGTTCTACTGTGCTTCACTTTTTTTCTTTCCTCATCCATTATGTCTTCCTCTATATTCAAATCTTTTCAGGGGGGTTATCGCTTCCCCGACATCACTGCACTTCGGTGGTAAGTTTTATCATTTCCATGACAAAAGGGACTGATCATATGTACTAACTGACTGTTTGCTCTCTTTTCCAATGTATTATTGCTTTTGATCATTTCTTTCAACTACTTTTAAACATCGTATATTTTATTGTTTCTTTTATTTAACAAAACTAGTAGGTAAAGTATCTCAATGCTTACCTCGCCCAAGTCGGGATGTCAATATTTAGACCAGGTCGACCAAACACTAAAAAAGCATGATACCATTCTTATGCTCTGGGGATCTTTTCATTGTGGTTTTTAAAGAGTTATGAGAAAAAGAAAAAAAAAAAAAAGAGGTTGTAAGATTGAGACACATGCAACTTTGATGTAGCATTGATGATCCTTTTTTCGAAAAAGAAATACTGGAAAAGAAAGGGAATGCTTAAATTCAAGACAAAGCTGCACATCCCTTTTTGAAATAAGCTTATCTGATTGTTAGAAAACAGGACATTGGCTGTAAAGAAAATACCACCCTGCAGTTGAACTGGTGTCGCAAGAATTCAAATGCCGACTTTTAATGTCGGGCTTTAATAAAGGAAAGTTCAAGGGGCAGAGGGGTTACATGAAGAAACAACTAGAAAAGAATGGATCTCATTTTAAGATGCATTTTGTACATGTAGTAGTTAATACCTTTCTTTTAACGGAAATATAACAGGTCATAGTATCATTCTCCCCATCGAGCTTCAGTTTTGATCTTGTTGTGTGACATGAAAAAAAGGGGTGAACGGTTTTGAAACTGGTAAAAAAAAAAAAAAAAAGTTACGATCAATAAGCCCAAGAGATCGGATGGTGGTGATTGCCACAAAAGAAGAGCTTATTTTTGTTTTTCATGCCATATTGATTTTGGTACAAGTTGTGCTTTTTATGAAGTATCACTTTTAAAATGATCAAGGGGGCGTCAATTAAGAGTACTTGACAGTTTAATGTGGGAGGGGAGGGGGAAAATAAGCCTCAGCATATGTACTCCATTTTTTTATTTTATTTATAAAATCCCAATCTCTTCTAAATTTTTCTTTTTCCACTTTTCTTTCACTTCTTTTTTACCTTTTTGTATCTTGACTATTTAAACTCCTTCTTTTCCTCCTCCTCTTTTTATCATGACGGCTTCGTCATTCCCCACTCAACCAACTGAAGACACTATTACTGACATTACCACGAACCATTCAACATCTAACACTCCAAATCAAGCACAACCTACTATGGAACCAAAGTAAGGAATGAAAAAACAAATATACACTACTAACTCTCTTTTTATTTTATGACACTGTCACCTTATTGCTTCTAGTTATCGTTTAACAGTACGGCAACAACCAAAAAAAGCCAGACTCTGTAGCTTCAAGGAAAAAAGTAATAAGAACAATAGTATCGATGGGTCTTAGTGCGGTTATCACCCGTGCTTTGCTAATATATTGTTATAAAAAGAGCAATCTTACTAACTAGACAATTTTCTTTTGACCACTCTAAAGTGGATAGACGACCATTGGATCCTCCGCCCATTGTCCAGCTATTGACGGATGAAAGGTAAACAAGGAAAGATGATATATTATACTTATGACTCTCTTTTATATAATAATAGGAACATACAATACCCATACTTCTTTTTGTATGCGACTCTGGTGTCTGAAAATGGAAAAGAAGACTTGACTTTCTCAAAGAATGCAAAGACAATAGCTGGAACTACGGTACAATCACTACATCGACTACGTGACCATGATAATGAAGGTATGTAAATATGAAATCATCCATTCAATTATTAACCAACTTGGCAAATAAAAGGCTGCTTCTTTATCTTTGCGGATGTCAGTATCAGGATGGAAGGGTTTTTTAAATTAAGGTTTACCTTGTTTGAAATTATTGGGTAAGATCAAGTCGTTATGATGTAACATGTCTGTATTCTCAGTCATACAATCACTCATTTTCTACTTGTTATCCTATAGATCCTTCGCAGCAAGGAAATGCTCAGTACTGTCTGATGTCTTTCAAGTACACTCACCTAAAAGCAAGTAAATCCAAAAAAAAAGAAAAAAAAATGAAATGAATACTCTTCCTTATCCCGGTGACTAACTATACAACTTTATTTTAAACCATAACATCTTTAATTCCATTAGGCTTTCCAGGGATGTCAGGTAATAAAATAAAATTGGATCGATAGAATCGATACGGGAACGATGAAAATAAAGGTAACAGGGATGTGGAATAGGTCATGTGATTGTATTTGGAATGATTGAAGAATGTATGCTGTTGCTAACAAAAGGATGCAAGGAATGTATTGCTCTCCTTCTATTATTACCTTTTATAGAATCGACTTTTTTAACCAGGTCATTCTCTGAACAAGGGGTGCGCATTCGGATTCGAAAAGAAACCAGATCCAATCAATCTCCACCATCGTAAGTCCATCCTGGTCAGAAGATCATATATGGATACATATGAATGTGCTTTGACTTTGTTAACTTTTAAGGTTTATCATGTAAATAGGAAGCGACGACGATCAGATGATCAGCAAGAAACATCGCCAAATACAATGCGGCATCAGTCTCTTCCTGCTATCAAATCAACCCAATCTATCATGTCGATGAAGAACATTCTGATATCTCCAATACAAGAATCTGCGACTTATCATCACTCAGCAACATCATCAAAAGATACAAGATTACTCACTGGTCAAACCACCCTGCATCCATTGGACTCTGATAAATTATCTACACTAGATCCAAAATATACCATCATTCAACCTAATCCACCATTACCTTCTCATTTATGCTATAGCCCCTCTTCTTCATGCTCTATCCCTTCCCCTTCTTCCCAATCTTACTTCCATTATCGATCTCATCCACATCGTCATTCTTCATAACTATATATATATATATATATATATATATGTATTAACTATGAATACAATTATGTCCTAACTTTTTTTTGTCTATTGTTATTATGTCTAATAAAGAAAAACTATATTATTATGGGTCTGCATGAATGCAATCAATGATTTTATAACTCCGGCATGTCTCGTACTGTAGGTTTGACGAGGCGGGGTTCACCTGTTTTTCGAGTGGACGGGTTTTGAAAATGCGGAATTCAAATTCCGTGAAAATCATTCACAGGTGTCATCTCTTACAATCAGCAAGTGCTAAACTTTAACAGGGTATAACCACACAACCGTCAACCAAATTTGTTGACCAAGTTCGATTACATTCAATTATCAAAGAGTCAGATAAGAGAAAGACAACAGCAACAACAGAAGACAAGGTTTTTAAATCAATGTATATCTTTATTACAGTTTTTTTTTTTTTTTAAAAAAAAGGGGGTAGTGACAAAATGCATAAACCTACAATGCAAAAATATACATAACTAACTATGTTTACTATCTTTATTACGGTGGCTTTGTTGACTAGGTCGTCGATGAGAAGAAGGTGATGATGATGGATTAGTGGTGCCATGGGACGATTTGTGGGAGCTGGAGCGATGATTGTTTTTGCTAGAATCACCATTAAATGTAGTGGAAGTGGTCGGATCATTCGTATGTTGATTGTTATTTGATGACGAAGTGTTAGATGATCGACTTTTGCTGTTATGGTGATGATGATGACTATCACGCTGACGATGTCGATGAGAATGGTGATCGGTGCTGCTACGGCGCGGTGATGTGCTTCGAGAAGACCGTCGGCGACTTTCGTTTGTGCTATGATGATGGTGATGATGGCGGGATGGTGAAGAATCACGGCGATGGTGGTGATGGCTGCTGCTGCTGCTGCTAGTATGAGACGCCTTTCGCCGTTTTGCTCCATCGTCTTTCTTGGTAGTTGTCTTTTCGGAAGTATCATGGTTGCGTTGTTGTTCTTGTGACTGTGCCAGAATAATCTTGTCGTATACATTGATAAGATCAGTATGTTTCACCGCAGATCCTGGCCAGAATTTCTTTGTATACAGCCACATATTCCTTCGCGTTTGCGAGCGTCGCTGAGAAGAAGTTGCCCTAGCTTGATTGTCGATAAATCCACCAATCTTGAAGATGCATCGCTTAATGATGGCCGCCTTTGCTTGTCCTTCTTGTTTATTAGCATCATCACGTAGTCGCACAAGGTATTGTTTTACATGTCGCATGGAAGATCGGGTGGTGTCTTCGTCATAGCTGGTGTATCCTTCATCATCGACCATGTCCTTGCTGTTACTACCTTTTTCAGAAGATTTCCTTGATGATGGATTGGTACCGGAGATGGAAGGTGAGGTCATTGATGAGGGTTTATCCAAAGCAGAAGACAACGGTGAAGATGTAGATTGAGGTGAGGGTTTATGAGAGGATATAAGATCGTCATCGGTGTATTGTCGTTTCCTGTTTGATGTTGTCGATTTTCTTTTCTTCTTTATAAAAGTGTCGATTTCACCATTTGATGTCAGGCGAGCTTGTTTTTTTGGTGGAGAGGCAGCAAGTTCTTCTTCGGCGCAGATTTTCAATAATTGTTCAGCACGACGAACCAAATGGACAGCCTTGGGTGTACGTTTATCCGTGTCGTTATCTTCGTCATTGCCATTCCCATTGGTATTGGTGTTGTTGTTGTTTGAGGAGGAGCCCAAGAAAAACTTGCCAGTCAGACCCAAAGACGCATCCGCTTGGATGGCTGGCCACATTCCAAATCCATGTCGATGGACACCCACCAGAAGCATTGCATCTTCCTTTTGACCCCATGAGCAAGACCAGCCCTGCACACGTTTGGCATCCAAGGAGAGTCGGAACCTAAGCATATCACCCATTACATTGAGGCGCCGAGCAAGGATCTTCATATCGTGGTGTCTTTGTAACAATTGTCCCGCATTGATGTTCATAATGTTGTTCCAAGTAAATAGAATTGCCTTTTGCTTCGTTTGTCGGATTTCACGGACCCATCGAGTGTCACTGTCACTGCCATAGTCCACCTTGTCCCCTTGTTGTAGTTGAATTTGTTCCTTCACCTTGTTTTTACAAGCGCTGACGAGATCTTGATAAAATGACATAACTGTAGCCTTGTCCTTGTGTTCCAAATCCGTATCCTTGACTGCTTCGTCATATCGCACATTCAAATCAGCATAGCGCAAGACACTTCGATGCAGCGCACGTAGATCCTTTTCCGACAGCTCCGTCGATGATTCACCAGAGTGTGTAGAAGTACCATTGGAATGACCGCCATCGACACCATTACCGTTATTCGCTCTTCGACGCCGCTTCTTTTGTTTGTCGGTATCTGTTCCACCTGTCTTGCTGCTGAGTGAGTCATCTCCGTCATCATCGTCACCATGTTCTTGATACGTTCGTCCTCGTTTCCGTGCTGCTCGTTCATACAAGGCCAAATCATCCTCCACTTGTTGTTGATCAGCAATCTGTTGCCGTTCGTTTTCCGGAATGATTTCGTCCCAGGAGAGATCATTAGCACTGCCGCCATAGTCAGAGATCTTGAATTGAGCCAAAAAGTCTGCACTACCGAGTGCGCTATCATCCACCCCATCCATGGTTTCAGTGTGTTCAGCCCGAGCCAAGATATCATCCAGATCCAAATCGTTTAGTTTTTCGGTATGTTCATTCGCCTGGAACATATTTTGAGCACCAAATTTGAGAATCGCCGACATTTCGTCCTTGTTGAAGGGTAGTTCACGAATCTTGCCAGCAGCCGTGGTCAGTGTGGTCGCATTTTCAGGTAGAAGAGTCAGTCCAGATGTATCCATTTGCTTGATGATGCAGTATTCCAAAACCATTTTGCGCTTAGCCCGTTCAATGATGTCTTCTTCCATGGTTCCTTTTGTCACAAATCGATATACATTGACAGACTTGGTTTGACCAATTCGATGCGCACGAGACATTGCTTGTAAATCGTTTTGAGGATTCCAATCCGAATCAAAGATGATCACAGTATCAGCCGTCACCAAGTTGATGCCCATGCCGCCCGCCCGCGTTGACAGCAAAAAGACAAAATCAGGACTTTCCGGAGCATTAAAATGTTCGATCGCCTTGTTACGTTCTTCAGGTTTCATACTACCATCCAGTCGTTGGAAAGGATGGCCGCGCAACGCCAGGTAGTCAGACAAGATATCCAGCATCATCACCAATTGAGAGAAGATCAACACACGATGTCCATCCGCCTTGAGACGTGCCAAAAGCTTGTCGAGAAGAATCATCTTGCCACTGTTTTCCACCAAGCCCTTGAGTTGTTCCATTCTGCTTGTTGTTTGAGATTCAGCGTCGGGGAAGAGGAATGGATGATTGCTAGCCTTCTTTAGTTCGATTGCGATGTTAAGCCATTGTTTCTTGTTCTTGTCGGAGCCTTTACTGAGGACGGCAAAGTTCTTGGCCAAGATGTTCTTGTAGAAGAGTTTTTGGAGATCACTCATTTCCACACGCAGGATCCGCTCGGTTTTGTTGGGTAGAGACTTTTCCACATCCTTCTTGAGTCGCCGTAACATGATGTTCTTGATGCTTTCATGAAGCGCCTTGATTTTTCGTTCTTGTTCACCACCACCATCCGAGACTTTATCCAGATCCACATTCAATTCGCTGAGATCCATGGTCGGCATCAAGAATCGCACCAGAGCCAGTAATTCCTTGACGCTGTTTTGTAGGGGAGTACCAGTGATCAAAAGCCGATTTGCAGTCCGGAATCCTTGAAGAGCTTCGTAGAGTTGCGATTCAGAGTTCTTTAGACGATGTGCTTCATCCACCGCCAAGTATTGCCATGGAATAGCACCAAGTACATCACGATCCTTGAGTACAATTTCGTAGGTAGTTACCAGCACATTAAATTTCAGTCGTTTTGTTGATGATGAGCCATGAGGAGGTAGATAGAATTCTTGGTCCCGAATCATTTGACGCGATGCACGATTGCCAACATAACATAGAGCATTCATATCAGGGTCCCATTGCTTCAATTCCATCATCCAGTTTTCAGAAGTAGAGAGAGGCACCACAATCAAAAAGGGACCATACTGAGCATGCTTGTGGAATAAGGTGCTGAGGAATCCAATAGTTTGTACAGTCTTTCCAAGTCCCATTTCGTCAGCCAACATACCATTCTTGTTCGTACACCAAAGCCAATACATCCAACTGATTCCATGAAGTTGATAATCACGAAGTGTGCCGCCTTTAATATACGATGGTTGTTCTCGCAATACAGAGAAAGTGGGTCGTTTTCGCTGATTGTGATAATGGTTATTATTGTTGGTGCTAAAGTGTTCGGATAAATGAGGGATACGCCTACTTTGCTGGCGGTCCAAAAAGGCGTCGATTTGTTGCTGACTTTGATTGCTGGTGTTGTAGCTGTTGTTGCACAAAAGATCGGCATTTTCGTAGGTACATTCATCATAGTGTAGTCGTTTCCATTTGACGAGATATTCAGTGTTGGATGATACACCTCGTTTGCCAATGATACGTTCCACAGTACACCAATCCTTGATTTCATCGCGACGTCGTTCAGTGTTGATGTCTTGTTGTTCGATTTCTTCTTTGGTGGTTTCGGGATGGTTGCGAAAATAGAGTTCCTCTTCAACAAAGGTCCGGATATAGTTTTCCACCTTGCGATAACCCTTGAATGATCGTAAATAGCTTGTTGAGTCCCAAGTGTCGTGAATATGTGACCAGTTCTTCCACTTGATACGGAATTCCATGTTGATTTCAGGCCGTTCACCATTGTCATTTTCTATAAATTATTAAACAATCATCAGTATCCATATTCTTTTGACGAGTTGTATTGATTTTCTTTTTTCTTTTTTTATTACCATGTCCTTCTTTTATCCGATGATCATGCACACTTTCTATAACATCGCCTTCATCTTCTGTTTGCATTGGATTTGAGTAGGAGCCACCACCACCAATAACGGGAGTATTACTAGAATTGCGCCCACCAGTATCACCTTCACTTTCTTCGTCAGATATTCCCCATAAGCCAGAGTTTTCTTCGTTGTAATTGGCCACATTCCGTTTTCGAGTAGAGTATCTTAATGCGTCACTTGGAGATACAGATTGCCCTACAGAGTGTATATAGACGTCAGTTTGATAAATTGCTGGAATCACTTTTTTTTTTTACCTCGACCAAGTCGTTTCAGTTTTCTAGTAGATCGTTTTCGATTAGACCTTGATTTCCCCCATACATCATCGTCGTCATCATCATCACCGTTGTCGTCTTCAGCATCCTCTAAATCATCATCATCATCATCGTCATCTGGTGATCTTTGCTTGGTTCTATATAGGCTTGATGGTACATTATCTGTCAAGAAAAGTATACAAAAAAGAAGTCAGTACATAATAACCTCTACTCCCCGATTTCTTTGTTCAAGTCTTTACCTGACCAAGCGGCACCCTTTCTAGTTTGTCTTGAATTAGTCGATCGTCTAGTGGATGTTCGTTTTGGCCGTGTGCGAGATTTCCTTGTTGTAGACGCACCATAATCGTCGTCATCGTCATCGTCATCGTCGTCGTTATTGTCATCACTTTTATCTAGGTCATCAGAGTTTTCGTCAGGAGTCGCTGATGCATATGAATCTTCTTCTTCATCGTCGTCATCGTCATAAATTCGTTGTTGTCGATGTTGAATTGTCTATAAAAGGAGGGAGATTAAGAGGCGGAACCAAATATTAAGGGGAACTTACGGTATATTTCGATTGTTGATGTCTGTTGCGGTTGGATCGTCGTAAACAATATAGATCAGGATCAAGATAGTCAGAATCCACATTTGTGCTGGCATTTGGTGTTGATTCGTTGACTTCAATAAAGGATTCTTGTTCATCGCCATTATCGTCACCATTAGAGATATCAATGTCACTGAGACTGTCTTCATTTGTGTTGGTATTGTGATAGGTGTTGTTATTGTTGGTGTCATCGGATAATCCTTCATTGTCGGATAGTGGGGATAAACTGCCTTGTGATACATCGTCCATATCTTGATCGTCTTCGTCTGATGAAAAAACATGTTGCCGTTGTTTACGTTTTCGAGGAGCAGTAGCATAATTGTCGTCTATACTGCTGTTGGTGTCCGAATGAGCAGGATGACCGGCATGATGGTTTATCGTGTCATGACCTAAAAAATACAAGTCGAGTTAATACATCAATACCAAGTGCATGTTAGGAATAAAGAATGGAGGGGATAAAGTGTGCATAGGGAGTAGGTAAGAGGCGCGTATGAGGTGGAGTTGGGTATCTATAACTACGAGTGTCCCAATCATCTTTTAACAGCGTTAGATGAATGGTGGTACATCGTTAACCCCCAGTGATCCCATTTCAAGTCAAGTTGAATGCCAAAAAGATGGCAGTTCATCCAACTTGACATTTGGTGTTAAAGATAGAGAGAACAGAGTGCAGTATTGTATAAAGGTGTGTGTGTGTGTGTGTGTGTGTGTGTCAAGAAGGGGATAGAGTGCGGAGACCACAAAACAAAACAAACCATAATCCTTCAAATAATACCATGCGCATCTTCAAAGGGTTCATGGTAAATTATGAATAGTGGTATTAAAGAGGTACATATAAAAAGAATAAGGGGAGTACATTACCATCCATGGCTTTTTTTTTATTTCAATAAGACAAAAATAAAAAAAGAAGAGGAAGAAGAGTGAAAGTGAATTTCGAGGTAAACAAATTTTTTTGTTGTGATTTTTTTTCAAATTCAGAGCTTTGATTCAAAATTGGGATTACCCCTTCTTCCAAAGTGACTAACCAACATGAACAGGTATGTCTTAATCACCCAATAGTGGGATCATCATGCTTGACTTTGGGGGGGGGGAGGGGGCGCTGTCAGTTACTAAAGATGGGGTAAGACATGCTCCGGGGCAAAAGGGACTTTGGTACTGTAAAAGCTGGGAGAGGCTCATATTGAAAATCCGTCGTTTCTTAAAAGGAAGGTGGATATGTATAAGTTTATGTAGATTGATTACTATACATCTTATCTTGACTACTGATGCCTTGCTGCTGTGTAGCCGGCACACACAGATCAACAGGGTCGATGGAACGCAATGGAATCAATGTCGGTATTTGAAAGTACGAGGGGGGGGACACTCTAGAAGGAACAAAAATCGTAAAATTCTGATCCTAATACATTTGTTGAGTTAGCGCTATCTAACTTGCATGATATTTGTACCAGAAAAAAAAGCATGGAGTGTTTTCTTTGCACAATGCCGAGATGAGCGGAGTTGTGATTTCCTATTGTGGTGCGTTGGTCTAATCACATGCATACATTGTATCAACAACAACCAGTAGACCATAATTCATATAGATTAGATATATGATATAATATAGATTTTTATTTAAAAGTAAAAAAAAAAAGGGGGGGGAATTGAGAATATAAAAAAAAAGCCCAAGAACCTTTATAAATGACATAAGTGAAGAAGGAAGGGGAACTAACTATATTTCTAAAACACTACATAGATGAGAAGAGGGTTTATGCCTTGATACATATCAAAGGGGAATTAGATCATTCAACCATAGATCCATCATTCACCTTTTCCTTGTTAGTTTCCATTTCCTGTAATACTCTTAACCATCCAGTTCCAGCTTCTTGTCGCATCATTTCGATTTTCCGGCGGAATGCTTCTTCGGCTGACAGGCGTTTTTGTTGTTGCACAGACTGGATATCATCAGTGATAGAGGTATTAATTTCAGGTGTAATAGAAGGTAGTTTTGGCGGAGGTGGAGGTGATTTAGATCGATGATGATGTCCTGTGTTTGATGTAGATGTCGATTTGCTGGACTTTTTCGATGCATTCGATCGTCGACGAGTCAAGTTGGGTTGAATCGATTGCTGTAATTCTGCATAACGAAGTACATGCCCCGGTTTCCCATCCCCTCCATTATCGAGTGCTTCGCTTGTTTCCATTGAAGGCTCCACCATATCTTGTCGTAATCGAATCACCCGCTTGTTTTTCTTGGATTTCGCCCGTGCCATTTTGAGTGTCTTTGTCTCTTCCTGGGGTATTTCGGGTGCTCCGTTTTCGGCTGGCGTGGTTGTTACTTGATTACTATTATCCAAAGTGATATTATTTCCAGTGGGTGCTGTTGGTGTTATAGGAGAATGATTTGCTGAAGTAGTGGTTGCTGCTGGTGTTGAGTCATGTTGATGCATGTGAGGGTTAGATTGGAACCGTAGTTTTTCTGTAAAGGAAGGCCCGGTACCATCGAGTTTCAAAGATGCATTGTGTTTATGGAATTCAGTAAACAGTTCCACCCTATAAGAGGACTACAATAACAACAACAACAACAAAAAGTGAGGAAGTTAGTCATTTTTTTTTATTATTCCATACACCCAAAAATGAACTTACATTCGCCAACGTAAAAGGATTCCCCGCCATCCAAATGTCATCCAAATTAGGCAAAGTCACCAATCGAGTCATTTCCGCCATATCCTCGATACGATTGTCACGCACATCAAGTCGTTCCAGAGCCCAAAGTCGATCCAATCCCACGACATTAGTTAGTCGATTCCCACGTAGATTTAGTTCTTGAATATTACCGAGAATAGAGTTGATACCCGTGGTTGATGATAACATGTTGTATGCCAAGTTGAGTGAATGCAAGTTGTAAAGGACCGATAAAGAATGAGGCACATCAATCAGAAGATTACTGGATACGTTGAGATGTGTGATGGATTGCATATGTTGTAATGGTGTTTTATCGAGTGTTGTTAAATTGTTATCCTGAAGGGATAGCATTTGTAATTGGTCAAAGGTGATTTTGACTGGATTGGTGTCACCACTGTTGTTTTGCCCTTGTTGTTGTTGATTGTCCTCCTTATCATTCTCGACACCATGTAATACCTGAAGAAGTTCCGCCGCATCTTCAATCCCAGCACGCTTGATGACAAGACTAATCAATCTTGGTGCAAAAGAGACCCAACCACCGATCATCCGAGGGTGAATATGATCCAACTCCAAGTAAGATAATTGTTGAAATGGCGCCAAAGAGAGTGTGATCGCTTCGTCTTCTTGTTGTTGTATCTGAGTAATTGGTGTTTCATAACCGAGAATAACACGTTGACCGCTTCGAGCTACACCAGTTGTTGGATGGACCACCACATGCATATGTAATTTGAGTGCGGTTATTCTGGAGAGACATTGGTGAATATGGACAATATCGTCTTGTATAGTCCGTGTGTTTGATGATGTTTGGCTGCTATTGTCGTGGGTATCTTGTCGTCTTTTCCAGAATTGCCAACCAGAGCCAAGTGAGAGGGTGGACATGTTGGAAGCTACCGAACCAATAGAGAGAATGGAAGGTGCTTTACCGGTATCATCATCAACATGGTCAGCCACGATCCCTTCAGGTGGAATGGAATCAGCTAATAATGAAGAAGAAGCCACATCCAGTCCAAGATGATCAAATTGAATAAAGAGAAAGTAGAGGTAGTGGATATCAAGTGAGAAGCAACGGGCTGTAGGCATATAAGGTGTCTTGTCCAGAGCTGGTAGAGTGGATGTAGAGCTGGTGACGGCAAGCAGGGACATGTATGGGAATCCTATAGACGATCGCTTAGGATTGTTGACAAGTACTGCAGGAAGTGATGATGTATTGAATCCATGAGTAGTGTGGTTGGAGTTCGTTCGTTGTGTTGTTGGTGTAGAAGATTTGGCCCCCCTTCCATCAGAAGTCAAAGATGTCATGAGTTTTGCTTCATTGGCGTCCAAGTAATGCCGGAGGGTTCGTACGAATGACTGTCCTGAAACTGTGGTCGTCATCTGTCAGAGCAAGTCATGCAATATCCGTTGGAGTGAATTGAATGATTAAAAAGAGAGAGAGAGAGAAGTAAAAAATAAAAATAAAATAAAATAAAATAAAAAAGGTGAGGGAGGGAAAGAGAAAGAGAATAACAAAAAAGGTAAGGACCGGAAGAAATAAGCAAAATTCGTTGACGAAACGTTTTACTTTTTTCCCTTCCTTAGTTTTCAAGCCCCGATGATGATGCCGCTCCCCATATTTTGTGGTGTAGTTGCCCCTTTGATGGTTTCATATTGGGTTTGACCAAAGCATTTATATGAAAGTGATGCTTTAATAAAATGAAATAACGTATTGAACCTGGGTAGTGCAAAGTTTTGTCTTTTCAAAGGCGGCAGGTAATGAAAACCCCCTAATAAAGAAGTTGGGAGAGAGGTATGCCTCAGCATCATCATATATGTAGAACAATGTCTATGATGACATAGGGACACGGAAAGTTCATTATTGATTAAAAGAGGGGGGAATGATTACATCTTTATGTAGGTGATCTCTACTGTTTTAATAGATCCACATGACATATACACAAGTTTGGCAATTGATCCATCATGGTTGGGTAACAAAGGAGCTCATAATGATCGCCCAGAGAAAGCACCTTGGCGGGAATTGAATATTTATGTTTCAATATCCGATACTGCCAGGGGCAGAAATTTCCAAATGCAGGTTTATTGGATGGAACGATCGACTGACAGGAAGAGTATAGTATAAGCACAAAATACAGGTTGTTAGTTTATGATATACATACATATAAAGACTTTTACAGTTTCCAGTTTGGCACCAGATGATGTCATACATATCGGATTATAAGGTATCCACGGTTTGATGATTCATGCAGATATGAAATGATATTATCATATCGACAACATACTGTTATGTATGGGCAATGTCCTTTGTCAACACAGGGAATCTTTAACATATGATACTGTAATTGTCGAGGTATTCCAAAAAGACAAGTCAAATAATCAAACCCTATGTAAAGGATGATATCATGGGCACAAAAAGAAAAGAATTGACCTGAGAATACCTACAAATGATGTCAAGACAAGAAAGTTTATACAACACCATTTTCACAAACATACACAATACATTCCATCTTCATTATAAACTAATCAATATACAACCTTTTTTTATTTAATGTTTTAAAAGACAAATAACTATAGTAATAAATGTGATAGTAACTATTTGGCTTTCCTGGCAGTTCCGATCCTACAAGAGTTGACCTAAAGAAGAAGAAAAAAGTAATTCGTATCATCAAATGTTATCAAAGTATGTTTCATTCTTTTACCTTTGTTGCAAATCGAAGTGAGCACAGAGTTTCACCAAAATGTTCTGCTAGTGGTGATATGTTGACAAACATCAATGTTTTGCAGTTACCACCTAAGTTAGAGTATTAACAAAAAAGAAGAGTGAATTATCAGTTTTGAGCAAATCATGAGCTTACCTAATGAGTTTTGTAGAAGGTATGTCAATTTAGAGTTTCTATAAGGAATATGAGACCCTTCCTTGTTCCTGGCCAAAGCATGGATCACATCTCCTAAGCAGCTAAGACTTTTGTTGATAGCCTTTGTTTCAGTCAGACGATCACCAGTAGCCCCAGATGCCGCCAATCGTTCGGAACCAGCCAAATCAATCAAGTTCAATACCCCTGATGTTCGTTCACCCGTCGTCTTATTGTGACCCGTCAATTGCAATACAAAGACACTATGACTTCGAGAGGATCGTTCGTTCAGCAGTGTAGATCCTGTCGCCCGATTTTGATTCGCCTTATGAAGCATTGATTTTACTTTGTTTGGTGAGTTCAGTTCCACTATAGTGTTTTTTTAAAAAAAAGAAGTGAGTATGTTTTTGTTCAAGTGTACATGTTTTTCTTTTTTTCGGTTTTACCAACGGTCATATCTGTCACAATCGTCTTGCCATTCTTTTCATGTCGGATGTCATGCCTTTTTTTACCATATTCTGATACTTCACCCAGAAGATCATGAATTGTTTCATTGTAGATTTCCAAGAATTGACCTTCCATAGTATATGTCCAACCTTGATGAGATAGTCTTTGCGCAACTTCATATATTTGATGCACCGCTCGAGGAATCATACCCATATCATTAGAGTCACCTTGATTGCCACTTGGTCCTTGCATGGTAAAAGTTTTACCACTGCCAGTTTGTCCATACGCAAAGATACACACATGATAGCCATCCAACGCCGATTGCACCAACTGAGATATTTCTTCAAAACATTCCTTTTGGCCGTCTTGTGGAGTGAAGATCTTATCAAAGGAGAAAGAATAGGTCTTGATCATCTTCTTGTTCATCATCGTACCAGAGACCACCTGTTCAGAGAATTCCATACTATCGACGCCACCTTCTTGTTCACCATCAAATCTGACTTGAGCTAGGGCACCATCGTGAATTCGTTCGGATTCCAAGGACGGTCGCATACGACAAAACACCCGAATGTTGCCTTTGAGTTCTTGAAGGGTATTGTGTAATTTCCGGCGGCTTTTTTCTTCTTTCAATAGTTGAGAGTCAATATCATGGTATCGTTTCATCGTCGCCTCCAGTTGAGTTGCCAAGTTTTCAGATATTCTTTGTTTTTCCATCAGAGTAGAATCAGTATCCTATCAATCAAATCATCGTTAGATTAGTAACCATCACCAAGTCAATCATGTTGTGTTTGTATACCTGTAATTTTTTTGTGGAATCAGCCAATTTGGATTGTATTTCAGATAGTTTCATCAAGCCAGATTCCACTGTCAACTAAATATAAAGGTACATAAACAGAGTTAGGTGTCAAATACATGATATATAGTATACATGTTGCTTACCTTCATTTGTTCGTTTTCTTGTCGTCCCTTTTCTTCTTCCCGATGTAGATTAGTTGTTGTGGATCGAAGATCTTGCAGTATAGTATCGAATTCAAGCTGATAATCTTTGTACTGGCGAATAGATTCTTCAAGGTGTCGATTTTCTTGGGCATGTTGCTGCTTTAATCTATCCATCGCTTGTTGACATTGGTCCTTTTTTGCCTTTTGAGAGTAAATGAAGGTTACATGTTAGTAATTCAAATTTCCCGATAATGACAATTTGAGAGTGGATGATGATTTTACCTTTAAACGGGCCTCCAGTTCATAGACCCTATCTTTCATTTGCTGAAGTTCCACATTCGCAGTTCCTACTTGAGATTCCAGTTCCTTTGTTAAATCAACTACCGTACCAGCTATACAATGAGACGAATATAGTATCAGTGTTAGTACCTTCTTCTTCTTTTGATTCATCCACCATTACTTACTTTCAGTCGCCAGATCAGTCGCCACACTAGTTAAATCGTCAATCTTGCCCTATTTGAAAAAAAAAAAAAGTTTATGTGATTGAGTGAGTAAAGTTGTTTTATAATGTCCAATTCTTGATTACCCGAAGATCCCAAGCTGGTCGTCGTCGTCCGCCTTTACTGGTCCCCGTAGTAGTGTTGAATTTAGTATTGGTAGCTCCACCAGTAAGGTGAGAATTAGTAGATGAAGTCGGCGACGTTTTGCTGGTTTTAGTTCGATTAGTAGGGTTCGTATCATTAGGCGCCTTTCTTTTCATAGCGATGCTGCTGCTGTTGTGGATTGATTTGTTTGCCGCCATTGTTGTTGTAGTTATTGCTGTTTTGTTTTTCGATCCAGTGCCGTTGAGAGAAGTCTTTTTCTTTAAAGTACCATTAGTGCTTGTCATTGGTTTGCTGATTCTAGTGTTGTTGGTGGTTTCTTTCAGAGCAGAGGGTGTCTTGTCGATTTTGTTGTTTACGGTTGATACTTTAGATGAGGTCGATCGTTGAGAGGTTGTAGAAAACTAAACATTATAGCAGTCAAAAGGAGCAGCATGTGAGCAAATATATCTGTAGTTGTTATTGATTAAAGAGTTACTTACTTTTCCCATCTGTCTAAAAAAAAGGAGAAGTGGCGGAAAACAAGAGGAAAGACACAAAAAAAAAGATCCGCCTTTTGAGAAGCGTGTTCATATTCAAATCCCGCCAATCGTGATCCCATTTTGTGCTGGCTAAAATTTTATCTTTCTCTTTTCTTCCTTACTTTTTCCTATATCTTTTTACAAATCACTCCTTTATACCTCATCTTCTTCAAGAGGTGCTTGATTTGATTCTCATTTAGCTTTCTCAAACCAGCTATGCATCTCTTCAATTGGTCAAATACACTTCTCAGGGTACGTGTCTTCAAGAACCTTTGTGTTTGCAGATCTGACGGGAAAAGCTTTGTTAAATGTTGGCGACCATGGAACAATCTCTTGTCAACTCACATAAACACACTCCTGTGGGCAATTTGGTGAAACCCCTGGGGTTTGCTTGGTACTCAATAAATGATGGCTCCTAATCTGGTTTACCTTGCTCGTCTTTATCCCAACATGACTAGTATGATAGGCAACTTTAACAAGGAACTGGGGCGCATACACGACAGTCTTCTCCAAATGTCGATTCGCCTCACTTTTAGGGACCGAATTTTTGAATCATCATATGGAATCACCAACATCCACGGCGGCGGCGACAGTAACATTAGAATCACTGAATATCTTTAAAAGACGAGGCAACCGATTTGTACAACTTTCCCCGACAATCACACCTTGACAATACTCAATACAATGACATGCTGGGTTTGTTTAATTCTGCTCTCAATTCGATCAAACATCTCACAATGCAACATGGGACCAAGACACAAGACGGGATACGGATGGATTTGATATGGATCGCTATCAAACGGCTGGGACACCTCGAACGGAACAAAATAGATTGCTTCAAGAACAAGACTATCAACGATATATTCGGGAATATGTATGGTTGTCTTCCGCTGTCAATATATCAAGGATCTGAAGCTTACTTTGGATTAACTAGTTTAGATCAATTTATGTATATACACTTCCTTTTCTTAATAGTAAAAGCCTCTCTTTAAAATAAAAAAAATCCAGGTACCAAATAGTCGGACTTTGCCTTAATTGGGTCGGGTGTTAAATAACAACAAAAAAAAATCAACCTATTCATTATATCAACCCATACATACAAACACAAGAACTGGCACATCTGGAAATCTTTTTTTTAAAAAAAAATACATGGCAAATTAAAGAAAAATTAAATTATAATGGTTTAACATTTGTTTTTGTTTTTCGGGGCAAAAGGCCTGATTAAAGGGTCTATGTCTACAACATTTGAAATCATCAGTCGAGTTTTCCCACCAAGGAATAACTCTTTCTCCGTTCATCCTAATTGGACTAGACCACATAATACTTCCAGCCCATTCCATTATTAGCCCAATAGACATTTGTAGATGATGATGCTGCAAGTATTTTCTTTTTTTTTATTATTTGACATATTTACAAAGTAAATAAAGGAGCAAATGAATATATAACTAAAAAGGGGGAGATAAAAAACATATGTAAAGAGAGACTATATATAACTGATATAAACACTACATACTATAAACTATTCAGTCTTGTTGTCCACCTTCCAAGCAGAGGGGTTGGTGCGGTTGTTGATGAGGGCAGCACGATCAAAGGCATTTCGGTTCTTGTTGGCAACAATTTGGAAACAAGTAGCACTGCCTTGACGAGAGATGATAGTAGACCAGGCAAGGAAGATATCCCAGACACGAGTACTAAAGAAACAAACCAAAAAAAAAAAAAAGACGATCAGTATTCCAATCCTGTATTATCTGTCCCATCACCCGCCCCCCTTTTTTTCTTCTTCCCCTGACTTACATCTTGTCACCATATTTAGCGCGAATGTCATCACGGTTCTTCATCCAGTTCAAGTACCACTTTTCCAAAGTAGAGGAGTAATGGACACCGATGGTATCAACATTTTGAATTTCAAAGCCATTGATTTCCAGTTTGCGAAGATACCAGTAAAGAGGAGTAGAAGCATCAGCACCAGGGAAAATGTAGCGACCCATAAACAAACCCCAGATAAAATCTTCATATTGCCAAGTAGCACGTAGACCAGCGACTTGCATATAGAATAAACCATCATCGTCCAAGCGTTCACGCACATCGTTGAGGAAGGAGTCAAAGCGAAGAAGACCAACATGTTCAGCCATTTCCACACAGGTAATCTTGTCATACTTGGTTTCGGTAGGAATATCACGGTAGTCCATACACTTGATGCGGGCATGGTCAGCTACACCCCATTCAGCACATCTGTTGTTTCCATATTCCGTTTGCTTCTTGGCCAAAGTCACACCAGTCGAGTCAGAGCCATAATTCTTAGCAGCATACGCAGTCAAAGTACCCCAGCCAGAGCCAATATCAAGATGCTTTTCACCCTTCTTCAAATGAATCTTGTTACAGATCAATTCCATCTTGTTATCTTGCATTTCTTCCAAAGTTTCGCGTTTCTTGGGGTCAGAGATGATGCCAGAGGTGTACACCATACGGGGGCCAAGGAATGCTTCGTAAAAGTCATCACCACGGTCATAGTGATCGCGCACCTGATTTTCGTCTTGATCACGACTGTGCCAGAGAGTTTCAGGAATCCATTGAGTCAAGAAGAATTTGAATTGGCCCAAAGTGAATTGGAAGGCAGCCCAGTCGTGTCGTAATTCAAACACTTCGAGTATGTCACCTTTAATATCGATTTTGCCAACAAAGTATGCTTCAAAGAAGGTTTCCATAGGAATCTTGGTGTAGCCATTGTATTGTTTTTTGAGTTCAGGGTCGTGGATAGTCATGTAGTCTTCCAAAGGTTTGCCAGGGAGCTTCACATTGGTCCGGTTACGTGGTGCAAAACGGCTGTACAAGTAGATCACAGATGCCAATGAAGGAAGAGCAAGAAGAAGAGCCAATGGGAAGAAGAAGAACCAAGGAAGACCAAGCTTGTAAGTGAGTGTCAGAGGAAGACCAAGTACAACACTGCCGAGGACGACATTGCTGAAGGAAGTGTTACCAGCGCCTTCAATAGGATGGGTAGCATTGTGGATAGCTTTCCAAGTTGTTTGTTTATAAGTACCTTCTACTCCCATACTATTACAACAATAATAATAAAAAGATGATGAGTATATAAAGTCTGTTTTCCATTATCTGACAGGGACTGACAACAAGACGCGTTTAATTCATCCACCACCATCACCACCCCACTGTCACTTATGAGTTGACACTTTAGTATCCTCTCATAGGTGAAAGACCTTCCCCACTCTACTCTTTTGATCTATATCTTCTTTTGATAAGTTACCTTCAAGTACTTAATAAGTAAAAAAAAACTGACAAGGATGAAAAGAAAAGAAAAGAGAAAAAAAAAAAAGGAAAAGGAAAGCCAAGAACCTTTTGAATTTTTTTTGAAACGCCGCCAAATCGTCCCAGTGCCTTCTTTGTTACACAGCTGATATGTGTCCTGCCCTACCAATTGGTGACAACGGCCACAAAAAAAAAAAAAAAAAAAAAAAAAAAAAAAAAAAAAAAAAGATCGACAATAGTCTTATCATGATCTGATGACAATCAGAGTTACTTTCAATCACAGTACTGATGAATAGGCACATTGAAAAGAAAAGTCATTGTATGTTGACGAACGATCCTTCGTATCTCTGTATTGGCGTTATCCAATCAACCAATGAAAAGAGCTTAATTCATTGCGGGGCTTGAGGTAACTTTTTTTTTATTCGTCTGACAAGCCCACCACACTATCGACCACAAACGCAAAAAAGTTTAAATGAAGGGAATCACCAATGAACAGACTTTTGTATTCTTATTACTCGAATGAGGCAATAATCAATCTACTAAGAAATCCAATCATCTTGGTGCAATAGGGAACCCATTTCAAACAGAGAGCTAATGATCGGGGAATTTTCAAATCCCGACTTTCCTGGCCCACGTCATGTCGGTGGAGCCAATTCGACCCCTTATGGTGGGTTGAAAAAATTGAGCTGGACTTCATTTTGCAGAACGCGCGTCTCTTCCTCTCTCTCTTTTCTCTTCTTTAATCCTATACTCAAAGTCAAATTCTCACAAACCATGAGCTTAAAAAAAGGTGAAGTTAATCTTGGTGTAAGTAGTCAAAACAAAAAAAAAAAACAAAAAAAAAAAAAAGAAACAATAACCACAACTAACAACTGTATACTAATATTGGGTATCTTTTATTTTAATTCTGGTAGACATCTATCATGGCCGTCCAATTTAAAGATGGTGTTATTGTCGGTGCTGATTCACGTACAACTACTGGTGCTTATATTGCCAACAGAGTCACTGACAAGTTGACCAAGGTCCATGATCGTATCTACTGTTGTCGATCAGGATCTGCTGCTGATACCCAAGCCATTGCTGACATTGTGCACTACTATCTCCAAATGTATAGGTAAGTTGGGATTATAAATATCAAAAGAACTTGCACTAAACTGTTTATTTCCTCTTTACTCTTTCGACTTTACTCAACCAACAACAACAACAATAACAATTATAACAACAATAACAGTGTGCAGGAAAACCAAGCACCTTCAGTCCGAACAGCAGGCGCCCTCTTCCAAGAATTGTGCTACCAAAACAAGGATGGTCTGATGGCAGGCATCATTGTGGCAGGATGGGATGAAAAGGATGGACCATCTGTGTACAACGTGCCTCTGGGTGGATCATTGCATAGACAACCATTTGCTATTGGTGGATCTGGCTCGACTTATATCTATGGTTATTGCGACTCTGTTTGGAGGGATGATATGACTCAAGAAGAAGCAATTACCTTTGTCAAGAATGCCTTGTCCTTGGCCATGGCTCGTGATGGATCATCTGGCGGTGTTATTCGTTTGGCGGTTATTACTAAAGATGGTGTGGATCGTCAATTTGTGCCTGGCAATGAACTACCAAGTAAGTACAAGAAGATGATATAAAAGACATATTGGTATACTAATGTTTATTGTCTTTTTTTTTTTTCTTTAATTAACAATAGCACACTGGGAAGGATAAAATTGCATAGTCGAAATGTGTTTTACTTTGTAGATAATAGTATATGTGGTTTATATCTTCAATAAAATGGAATGAATGTCTGTTTTGGGACCCAATATCAAATGTTTATTGTAAATGTGTATGTTTTATTAATTCTACGGAGGATATGGATGGGGGTTAAACAAAGAGTGATTAATGATAATGCTGTAATGTAAATGATGATCATAATACTGGTGATTTTCCATGATCTTTTTGGTTCTACAAGTAAAAGACGTATTAGTATCACATCTACAGGCCCCACCTTTTTTTTTTTTTTTTTTTTTTCGCCCTTACCCTAAACATTAGAGAGATGCGATCATGCTTATCAAATTTCTTGCCATCCCATATAGAATTGTCGGGGCCAGCTATAGCATGTTTAAATTGGTACCGCACTGAGTCCCTATTTTAATATACAGCAAAAGAATCAGGCCATGTTTAATAAAGTTCTATTTTTGTTTTACCTTTGGATGTAGAAACATCTGGCCGGCAAAAAGATTTCCACCTGACAAGTAGGATCGTCTTGATGTTCGAGAATCATTTTCGCAGGTGATTTCAAACAGAGCCCTGCTACCACAGACCCTGAAGCTTCCAGATTATCCACATGACCACGGATTTCACCAGTACGGCACAAGTCGAGAATATGAGGAGATAGCCATTGGTAAGAAGAGGGGAATAAAGCACCATAAATGCGTTGTTGAATAAACTGATCCATCCATTCAGCACCCACAGTCCATGAGCTGACACTGCATTCCTTGTAGTTCGTGATGACGCCGTCAAAGTGACCCTGTTCGTAAGGTGCATTCCGGCCAAGACTACGTTTGAGTTTCTTTTCGCAATTGTGGACAATCATATCATGTTCCTCTGGTGTGATAAACTCGGGCAAGAGAATAAAGTCGCGATAAAGTTCATTAAGAGAGAAGGCAGTAGCTAGATTGGCTGAAGGACGAATGTATTGTGCTGATATCGTTGAATCCGTCGTCATTTTTGCATAGTCGCTTGTGGTCATGTAATGTTGTTGTCGCAAGCTTCGTCGATTGCATGTTGGTGTTGTCTTGGTCAATTTACGTACATTTTGTAAAAAAGGTAACGAGTTGAAGTGCTTCAATGTATGTGTATAAAAGCGATTTTGCATATTGAAGAAGTAGAGTTAGAAAAAAGTTGAATGACAGAAAGAAAAGAAGTTGAAGGAAACCGATTTTTTATTTACTTTATCTTTATTCAAAATTTTAAATCCCGATCTCAAAAGGAAAAGGTCGAGGCACCAATCGACGTTTGGAATGGTTCTCCTTCCTCTCCTTCAAGTTTTTGTTTTTTGTTTTGTTTTGGCGAGGTATCTCTTCTTTCCGCCATCTCTCTTCCACGTCCCGTATGTGTTCTACCGAAGCTTCAACGATTACAAGTCAAACATTAATGAAGATAGGTGTTCCATCGGGACTGCATCCGATTTTTCTTTTTCTTTGTTTAACTCTTTCGGGTAAGTTTTACCATTTCCAAAGACAAAATGGGCTGTCCACGTGTACTAACTGACTGTTTGCTTTCTTTTCCAATGTATCATTGCTTTTAATCATTCCTTTAAACTATTTTTAAAACATCGTTTATTTTATTGTTTATTTTACTTATTTTAATAAAACTAATAATACTATAAAAGCATTGAGTAATCTTAATCGCTTTCCAAAGTCGGCTCACTTGGTTGCCGGAAGATCGTCCCGTCTTCCAACTTACCTTGGCTTGACAGGTTGATCGGATTTAAACCCCGCCTGTTTGA